>JAHMML010000004.1:277259-371494 GCA_020341155.1 Eciton burchellii
TCTCTCTCTCTCTCTCTCTCTCTCTCTCTCTCTCTCTCTCTCTCTCTCTCTCTCTCTCTCTCTCTCTGTCTGTCTCGCGCGCGGCCATTCCCGCCCGCGTACACGGATGTGCTCGTGCGCTCAATTCTCCGGTGCGTACACGCACCGGAATACGCATCGCGCCGAGACATTGTTCCCGCGCGATGAGTTCGCCGCCGAGTCGTGTACTCTCCCAGAGGGATGCGCGCGGCAAGGGCGCCTTATCTCTTTCCGCGAGACTAACGCGCGATTCCGATAAGGAGGATAGAGGCTCGTAAATCCCATAGGAATTAAATGTGGAACGTGGAAACGCAGCTTCGACGCGCTCGATGGAACGCGTCGAAGCGATAGCGATATTCGCGATGCGTGTGTCAACCGGGGACGTGCCATCGCGACGGTGGTGTTCGCCAGGACGAGACCTGAAGAATGATTACCGCTCTAACGACTCATTTCCTCTGTCTCTCTCTCGCGATAAAACGACTCGCTTTCATCGGGCATGTACCTCACGTGCAACGTCCTCGGCGCCGCCGTTTCCTGTTTCCGTCCTTATCTCCGCTGGCAGAAACAGGAAAATCCACGAAAGCCCATACGTTATCCGTATCCACGTAGCACGGTCAGGGTTCGCGCCCTCCACAGGCAGGGACGAGATATCAGTGCGCGATGCGCACGCCGCGATGAGCGAGCCGCGCTCGTTGCGGAAATGCCGAATGAATTATTCTCCGCTCGCGGAAGACTCGCGAATGGAAATTTCAGGGGAGGATTATCGCTGCTGACGCATCGCTGTTCCCGCCACGCGAGCCTTCGCCTTCATTCGTCAATCAGACTCAGGCTTCGGTGATCCGGATTAGAGTTCTGTCGGCATGACGAGTTCAACGAATGCCGACGCAAAGTACGCGTTTTACGCACGATCAATGTCAGCTTGGGAGAAATAAATCAACCTTGAGGTCAAGCGACGCGTCCACTCCGCCATCTCGCCCACTCGCCGCGCGTTAATCTCGCGCGGAGGATCGCACGGAATAGCGCGTTAACGCGCGCGAGATACGAGAGAGTTTGACGCGACGACGGTAGTGACACATACACACACACACACACACACACACACTCTCTCTCTCTCTCTCTCTCTCTCTCTCTCTCTCTCTCTCTCTCTCTCTCTCTCTCTCTCTCTCTCTCTCTCTCTATTAGACTTATCGGCTCCCCTCATCTCGCTTATGAAGTGGCTGCTCCGTATACCGCAATGTAATGGGTTAATCAAGTTCCGCTCAGAGGCCCCGCTTCCGACTGATGTACGATGTCATTACGCCCATGGATCATCCGACCGCGCGACAACGGGAACGAGAGAGAGAGAGAGAGATGGCGCGAACAATGTGCTCGTCGTGCCGTGGCGCGGTTTTAACGCAACGCAACGGGTAAACGTGACGAAATAGCGCGTAAAGGAGCCGTGCGCACGTCGCGAGCGCATCGAGCGAGCGGATCCGCTCGTGCTCGCGTTGCAAACTGGAGAATTATTCAAATTAATCCCGCGAGATTCGTCCAGGGAGTCGCCTGGGAGACGACTGTTCGAGCCTGAACTCGGCGCGACGGCGTTTCTTCCGCCAATTCGAGAGCCGATCGTGGAACGCGACGACGATGAAATGCAATCGCAGAGTTGCGTGAGCCGCATCGACCGGCTCGATCGATTGGTACGCGCCTTCGCGCGCGCGAGATTTATGCTCGGAATCGATCCGCCGGGACGATTACCAGATTACGAGATTATTTACGGTTATTACGGGAGATTGGCAAACTCGATCGCTCGTGTAACATCCACATGGATATGGATTCTTGATTAAAAGTACAAAGGACGGGGGTCAATTTTTAATCCACTCTCGCTCGCGCCTCGGCTCGCAGCGTTCTTTCTCAACGCTCAAACTTGCTTCCCGCCTTGGCGACTCGCGATAATCGATAATCGATTCTCCCTCGTGATCGAGCGGATGACACCGGAACGCCTCGCGGGACCGTGATGGCCGTGTGATTATCGCGTTTCGTTATCACGTTATTCTTACGAGGCCGTCCGCCTCGTTGATAATATATCGCGCGAGATACGAGGTGCGAATCGCGCTAGAGGATAATCGCCCGTGATCTACAGCCGCGCCAGCGCCTGTCGCATCGCTGTTATAATTACGCGCGCGCTTCTCTTTCTGTTGCAGAGCCGAGCCAGCGCTGCCCAAAGTCAACAAGTGAGTACGCAGAGCAGAGAACGAGTATCGAGAGCGTGAGTAGACCTCGTTCGCGCGTATCATAATTACAAAGTCACGTAGAGCGATTTCGCAGTTAATGCTCGTTTCACGTGAGATTTATGCTTCCCTCTCTCTCTCTCTCTCTCTCTCTCTCTCTCTCCCTCCCTCTTTTGCGGTGTTTGGCGCACGCGTGCACGCGTAAGATGCTGCGTGCCGCGGAGAAGCCGCGGCTCCAAGGTGACTCTTAATTAGATTCCAAATTGCGCGGCAAGGGACAAGACAAAGATGTTAAAAGAGAAAGGAGAGAGAGAGAGAGAGAGAGAGAGAAAGAGGGACTCGGACTGTGGCATGCCGCGAAACAGCCGCGAGCCATTTCCGCAGAAAGGGACGCGGCGCAGACGCGTTCCGCGGAACGATTGACTGATTGGCGTCGCATGACGAAGGCGGCGAAAAGAAAGCGCATGATGCGCCGCGCGCGTAATGCGCCGCTTCCGTTGCTCTTTCCACCGCGATGCACACGCACGATTAGGGATTTCGATGATAATTGGGACAAATGGGGGACTTGGCAAATTGAAGCACATCTAGAGATATCACGATGTACGAGTTACAAGCGGGATGCTAATCATCACGCGTATAGGTACTCGCTTCCCTTGATAGTCACGCAAACTCGCGCGAACGAGATTACTGGCGGAGGGAGCGGCGAGATTTAGAACGGCGAGAGAGAGAGAGAGAGAGAGAGAGAGAGAGAGAGAGAGAGAGAGAGAGAGAGAGAGAGAGAGGGAGGGAGGGAATCCAGATCGCTCGAAATTTATACATTATTTATCAGGCGGCGCGTCCAGTTGGCGCGTCTCTAATAAATTGAATCCCTAATAGGGGTTGAAATAATAAATCGCGATGAATCAAGCGGCAATTACGAAAAAAGGATCGCGTCGGGCGCGATAAAAAAATAATTCAGAGCCGTCCTCGTGGGACGAGAGGTGACGTACGAAACTGAGGGACGCGCGCGCGTGTTCATGAGAGAGAGAGAGAGAGAGAGAGAGAGAGAGGGAGGGAAACAGCTGCTGCGGAACGTAGGAGCCGGTCGCATCCGGAGGACCTGACATAATTGAGAGATCATGCCAATTAGACGCGCCTTTAACGGTTTAGCTGCCAGGCGGAAGTCGATACATCCCCGGGCTCTGTATTTGCATTCTGATTATAAGCCTGCGCAAAGCTAAAGCGTCGCGGCATCGCGTCGTATCTCGCCCCGCGTCTCCCGTAATCCCGTAATCGCCCGTTACGAATCCAGCGGCGATAAATGATAAAGCGGACGGCAGAAAGGGCCGTCCGAATCTACCTTGGCGGCTTGGTCGTTTTTCATTGATCTCGAGTCTCGCGCGTCTCGATCTCCGTCTCCATTTTCATCCTAAACGGAGAGGCAAACGGCTGGCAGATTAATCTCCGCTGTCCCTTCTGGTTCGACGCGATCCTGCCGATCCCGACCGACAATCCAGGATTCGCCAGTCCTGCAATCCTTTCACGGGGGTCGGGGGACGGGGTCGTTAAATCGAAGGAGGCGACAGAAGGAGGCGACGCTCGCCCGAAGCGGCGCGTTTTAAAATACGGAAAATAGATGAAAGCGAATCCGAGAGGAGAGAGGATATAGTTAAATAGCCGAAGCCCGCAGGCATGCGGCTCATAATAGCGCGCTCATTCAGGCATCCGTCGTTAACGTGACAAGTAATGATCGCTAAATTATGCGCATTACAAAAAGCATAATTTAATGGAACATGCAAAGTATATTATACACGCTTAATCGCGGGTGTCGTCGGCCTCGCTGATCGTGTCCCGCAGAGGAGCAGCTATCTATTTCCGCCAAAGGAGCGGATCCTTCCATCTTTCGGTTCGAGCCTCTCTCTTCCGCGTACGCGGATCCTCAGCCGGATCGAATCTCAATGCGGACGCAAGCGCTCGCGCTTCTTCCTCGCGTGTATTGTGTACCGTTACGTAATGGAAATATTATTCAGTATTGACATGAACGCGCAGGTGACTCGACTCGTCGCGCATACTATAAAGCCAAGGAGGCATTGAACTCGTCGTTACGAGGTAATACCGGTGGCATTGCATCTTGTCGTTCGTTCGGCCTGAGCGTAAATATTAATCGAGTCGAATCAGTCGCGCGCGACGTTAACCGCTTCCGGATTAAAGCGAGATTTCTCGCGAGATTCCTGTTTTCGCGCTCAGACTCGCTCGTTATATAAAATAACGCAAAGGGGGAGGAGGAGGAAGAGGAGGAGGAGGAGGAGGAGGAGCGCATCGCGCGAATGCAGGAGTGCACTGATTCGGCACGGCGAACTGTAACGAAATCCACGCGCATTTCCAGCCGACTCCCGCGAAATGAACGTGCGAAATAAACTCGCCAAGCTGTAGAATCGTCAACTGGAAAAAGTCGCGCGTATTATCGCTTTACTCTTGGACGTTTATATGACGCCCGCAATTCCATTGATTCGCAAAGCTAGCGAAGCGCTCGCGGCATGCGCGGCATGCCAGCTAAGGTTGACAAATTTACGAGCGCTCGCGCTTAGAGTCCCGAAAAATTGCCACGATCGGCCGATACGGCGGCAAGAAACGAGCGGAACGCCAAGATCTTAATGATCGATGCAACGTCGTGCATCTTGCCGCCAAGGACTCGCCGTGCCGCCGTCTCCCGCTCTCACGGATTTCATTCGATCCGTACGACACCGTCCGCCGCCATAACTCAGGCATACCGGGGCGTATGTAGCCAACACAACATGAGATATGACGAAGGGAGGGTTTAAGAGGAGCAGACATCGTCGTGAAATAATATTAATTACCGGCGCGACGTTACGCGATGGCGAGCCAAGGCGAACTGGCCGCGGCTCTTCCTCAGAAATTCCGGTCTTCCTCGCCCGCGCGCGAGCGCGCAGAAGATCCGCATTTCCATTCCGATTACGAGCTGCTAGGAGCGTACAATGTTGTACCCTCGCTATTACTCAGATATCCTCGTATTATTACTTCTGATGAGCGGGTCCTCTCTCTCTCTCTCTCTCTCTCTCTCTCCCTCCGCTCCCCCCCCTCTCTCTCTCTCTCATCTCGCGCCGTTTCTGATTTCTTCACGGGATTCCTGCGGTTCTACCGCGAACCGCGCGGAAAAAGCCAGGATATTTCGACCTTGCGCATTCCCCTATGAGCCCATACGTGATTCTCGTCCTTTTCTCTCTCTCTCTCTCTCTCTCTCTCTCTCTCTCTCTCTCTCTCTCTCTCTCTCTCCTTCTCTCCCGCGGCGCAGGGTGACTCTGACGAGCGGCGGAGGGTGGAGAGGACGAGGAGGGAGGTGGGCCGAAGCCACGGTTGAATTTTCTCGTGGCACGCAAGCGGCGAACGAGCCTCCTCGTTATACTGACGGCAGGCGATATAACACTTTGAATACTTTGGCGAGTCCTTTGGCGAATTGATGACTTCATCGACCGCGGGCGGATCGGCAGGCATTTTGATTATAATGATCATCCCCGCGGCCCTTGGGCGCGATGCGAAAACAACATTGAGGAAGGAAGAGGGAGAGAGAATTGTGTCTCGAGCTTTTTCTCGTTTCCTCTAGTCGTGCTTGCTGCAGCAGCTGTCCGATCCTTCGAGTCGATGAATATGTACTTGCTTGCTCGTGCTTTTAATAAAAACTGTCGCTTCCATAGTTTCCATAAATATTTTCATATTTATACGAAATAAGACTCGAATATAGTTATTGTCTTGTCGCGCAGACGGACTTGCTTTCTTTTCCTTTCGCGAATGCGTCGCGACAGGCTCGACTCAAATTTCACTCGAGCTTCCGACATCGTCGATCACAACCGCGGTAACAGCTGAAGCTGTCGACCTCTCCGACAAGAGGTTGAATTCACGCCCGAGCATCCATCGCGCTTTACATCGTAAGAACGTATCTCGCGCACGAGCTTTTGCAACGAGTCGATCTTCGTTTGCACAAACGGCCAGCTGACGCAGAGGCCCTTCCTCCCTTCCGTCCGACCGTCGTCCTCTCGCCTTCCCTCCCCGCCGACCGGTCGCGCGTCGCGGGCCTTTTACTCTTATTACTATGTTACGAGTCCGGCGTTTCTTAATCAAGATAATTATTCTCGTAACGTCAAGGTGTCATGTTAAGAAGCCTCGTTGTCTCTCGTTGTTAAAGGATGAAGCGTACGCGCGCGCGCGCGCGCGGCGTTTCTTTCCCTCGGAAAGGGTACTGTCAGCTGTGTGCTTATTCGAGCGAAATTTCACTCGAGGCTGGTCTCGTTGGCTCGTTCCTCTCATGAGCTTCTCCTCTCGTCACCGTCGCGGATCCCTAAGACCGCGGCCGAGACGAAAACGACCAGCAAACGAACCTCGAACGGGGTTGCTGCACTGATGGAAAAAAATCGCCAAAGGTGAATCTCTCCTCCTTCTATTCTCTCTTTCTCTCTCTCTCTCTCTCTCTCTCTCTCTCTCTCTCTCTCTCGCGCGCGCGCGTGCGCGTCGGGATGAACGTTGCGCGTGAACACGATCCCGCATCTCCGATGATTCGAAGAATCCTTCCCGGCAAGTGCTGAACGTCGACCAACAAAAGCCCATATATTAGCATAAATCAGGGATCGAGCGCGCAAAAGGCTTCGGTCGTATTTAAATATTATATTTCGAGCTGTTTCCTAGGATAGAAGCAATGATCGCTTCTATCCTAAACGACTTTTCCCTGCTAGGGAATCCAAAGAATCTCTCGACACAGAGACGGATGAATAGTGCTCCTCTTACGATGACGATGACGATGAAAATTAAATGTATTTTATATGCATACATGTCTTCTCTTCATCAATCTCTTAATCAATTATTTTATCATTGTTGAAGCAATAACTCGACATAAAGGTATCCCGTCATCAAGGATGCATCCGATGCTCCGATGGAGCGAGGTGTCTTTGCGAATGAAAGATGATACCAGCCAAAACAGGATAGAAGTCGGGGAAGGAAAAAAAGCTTCGCGTTTCTCACTCGGGACGTATTATGTTCCCCGTCCTACGACGAGGCGGACGAGTATTTCGTTAGATTTAGGGCCAACGCCCAGGACCCTCCTCTTCTCTCATCGCCCTTTTTTCTCATATGTGGACACGAGATGGCCCTGCTGAGGCCCAGAGGCACCGAGTAGCCGCGGTGGTTTAGTGCAGACGGCGCTTGGGCCCTACCATAGGCGTGCCAATGGCCAAAAAATTTGCCCACAAAGGAGAATCGCTGCTGCGTTGCTTCTCGCTTCTGCGTCGGCGTTTCGCTCCGTTTTCTTACTCCCCGCTCGTAAAATCTCAGTGAAATGGATGCAACGTTAACGTTCCTTTCCTCTCGAGTGCGAGTCGCGCCGAATACCGAATCCTCGCTTCGGAGAAACAACGAAAGAGTAAAGGAGATCGTGAAGGGAGGGAAGGGAAGAAAAAGAAAGAAAGACTCGAGAGCGAGTAGAAGAAGCAGCGTCTATTACCAGTTTCGCATTTTCGCGTTGCATTAGCCGATCTGCATCGAGGATCCCATCAAGAGATCGGGCCCGGGAGTACCGTCTTTCTTGGCCTCTCGACACGATCCCTGACCCTTTCGCAATAACCAGGATGCATCGCACGCAACGGCAGTGCCTCGAAACGATCCGCGAGTGCAGACTCCGCGGTGTTGGCCGGTACTTGTACTTGTACCTACGCCGATACCAGTACCGGCACTCTATCATTGCTACTTCGTTGCTGCACTTTACTCCGTGTTCGCGTTCGCGGCTTCGTGCTACCATATACTTCAACCTGATGCATACAAGACGAAAGGGAGAGAAGAAGAGAGAGAGAGAGAGAGAGAGAGAGAGAGGGAGGGAGGAAGGGAGAAGGAGAGAGGGACACGAGCAAAGTTTAAGGAGAATATTTTGGTTCGCATAAGGGCTGAGATTAATGCATCATGCAGGGAACAGCATCGCTCGCGGTCTCGCGATAAATCTTCTTGCGTTTATTCGTAAATGGTCAAAAGTACAAACAAATAGACGCGTAAATAAACGAGAACGAAAATGAAGGATTACTTTGCTTTGAGATTTTTTTTCGCACGTTGAACGCGACGGAAACATCCCCAGATTCAATGGGATTTACAGGATTTACAGGTACTGCCACATTTCAAGCTACTGCCACAAGGCGTACATTTTATCTGTGCTCGTATTCCTACATGTATAACTCGTTGCTCGTGACTATATTGAATTTCAAGCTCTCTCGGAATCAGCGGTATTACACATTCTAGAGTCCATCCCAAGGCTAACAGCTCTTGCAGCAGAAAATCCGAGATTGCTGTTCTTTCCTATTAAATACATTTCGCCACGAAGATTCCACTTTCGCAAACGTACTTGCTCAGAATCGTTGCGCCCTTTTTATTAGTCATGTGGCGTGCGTTCAAGGTGATTGCTTCGCGCAACCTTTTGGTTTGCTCCTATTCGCCGATAACTGCTCGACGGATTGCTTAGTACAGATACCTTAGTACAGATTTAAAAAGTAAAACTCGTTGCTGATATCAGTCTGGATTTTAAATTGATGGTGCCAGATCTTTTGTATCCCGCAATGTGTTTTGCGTCCGCTCTTTTTAATTTCAAGTTTTACAAACGAAATTATTCTGAAATAAATTCCTTGGGAATTATAGTTACACGAAATGTTGATTCGTCTCTTTCTAATTCCTCAATGCTTAAATATATATATAACGATTTAAATGCGATAAAAGAACGAAACGATGGAATCGGGAAAATGGCCTGAACATTAAATCCACGTTGGCACGTTAAATCACGTTGGATAAATCGAAACCCGCTCAAATGGCTCCTCCATCGTATCTACATTTTTACCATAATTGACCAACTCGCGAGTCGCGCGAGTCGGTACACTCGTACACTTTCCGACCACTCTACGCCAATGGCAGGCGTGAAGGGAAGGTACGAAGCACGAAAAAGAGTTTGCCATCGGGCTCGAACACTTTCCAGCGCGCCGCTCCGGAGTTCCACGACCGCGTTTCGGGACAACAGCACGTCGGTACCCAACCGTGGGGCCTCCCCGTCCTTGGTCCGTGTCAGTGGCATAGACCATACAGGGCCCGTTCAAGGTCGAACCGAGCGCGCACGAGCGGCGGCGGAGGCGCACGACGGGTCCCGAGTCCGGTCGACGGTACCTCTTCGACCGGGGCCCAATGACTGGCGGGGAGGGCGGGATGGCGGGGTGGCGGCTGGAATAAGGGAGGGGAGATGATGCCCGGGCCGAGGCGATCGAGAGTCCCCGCCAAGTGTCATCCTATACCCGTAAGCCTGCCACGTCGTTTCTCCGCGTCTTAAGGCACATTAATACGCGTTATGTGTACACTGGGACGACACCCGCCTTCGTCGCGGTTTTCGCTGTCCGTTCTTTTCTCTGTCCCTTTTTCCTCTCCTCCTCCTCCTCCTTCTCCTTCTCCTCCTCCTTCTCCTTGTTCTCCTCCGTCATCCCTCCTTCTCCCTCCTTCTCTCTTTCGTTTCTTTGCTTTGCTCTCTTTTTCTCGCCAAATATTTCTGTGGGGCCCCTTTCTTCCCTCTCGATATCTCCAACGAACGGACTTTAGCCGAGAATTCAGCGCGCGCTCTCCGCAGCCTCGATCCTTAAAAATCTTTCTCTCAAGGAGGAATTAGATGGCTACTCGTTCCACTGATGATGATTAGTGAAGGTACGAGGATACGTGGTCCATTCTGCGGATAGCGCTATTAATCGTAACACTAAGTCGAAGATCCGCTGTATAGAAGCGCCGAGTAGTCTCTTTGTTATCTTTAGCCGATCACAATAGATTGCGAATCAGAGATGTTTAGAAAGATCTCGCAATCTGTGTCGCACAAAAAGTTATTTATGGTGTCTATAATTCCTCCATCCTTTAGCATATTTTAAGATGTTTTGATATCTCGATCTTTTAGCTTGCGAGTTAATAACACGGATCAGCTTCTAGTCGTACGCGATCACTCGTTCTGAGTGAATCTTATGCATACCCCCCCCCCCCCGTCCAAATTCTTCCCGAGAGAAGAAAAGAAAGAAAAAAAGAAACAACATACAGTTACACATGCCTTTTACCTCTTAAGCATTAATTCATTCCTCAAGAGTCAAGAACCTGCCCGTGCAAAATGCAAATTTATATAGAGTTTCAAAAAAAAAGAAAGAAAAAAAAAACTGGCCATATACCGCTTCCTTGAAAGATGCAATCTAAGAAGGATCTGTTTGAACGATATCTGCAGCTCGGCACGCATGAAAGCTCGACCTCTCGATAGGAAAGTCCATCATGAACTCGCGATGTCTCACCTTTCCCAGAATTTTCACATTTCATTCGCCAAATCGCACGCACGCAAGAAAATATGTAATCGATTTGTTGCCGATGAAAGAACAAGCCGACGCTTTGGCTACAGCTAGATCAGGTCTGTGAAAAGGAAAATTGCAAACGAGTGATTTATGCGCACCGTTATTTCGACGATATATCGACATGCGATATCATATGAATGTAACGCGCGAGTTACATTGCGGAACAATCTCTGATTGATAGTCACCGACGATGAGCGACACCGTCACGTCCTGCTCATTCCGGATATAACGGGCCAAGTAGGCAGGCGGACATATATGTCCTGTAACCGGTCGAAAGGAAAAAGAGGAAGAGAGAGAGAGAGAGAGAGAGAGAGAGAGAGGAGGGGAGGATTGATATAATTAATTATAAATCCATAGCGAATGCAGATTTGAAGCTTTTTCATTGGGCGATCCGCGATATTTTCAGCTTTACGTTTTCAGCGAACGAGAAAAGACGAGACAGATACGTTCGCGAACGTTGAGACGTTTACATTGACATGATCTCAACAGTATGCGGATTTCACGCGATAGTCGATTTTCGCGTGCTCGAGATAATTGTTATGCTGGTTGCCGTTGCCGCTTTGTTCGCGATAAGAAACAGATAAATAACGCGCGCACCAGCATAACGCTCGGATGTTTGGCGTGGTGGTGATCGGAAATGGCAGTCGATATATCGCCGTGGAAACGGCTATGCCGACAAGGCTATTACCAAAGGCAACCGTTCGAATTCCTACGTAAATTAACGAATGTCACGTCGTAATAGCCTACCCGGTTTCCCCGGGTCTGTGCGGCCACGCTCGTTTCTCGCTTCGCTCGGGCCGATAGAGGCCCGAACAATCAATCTTTCATAACGTATTACGTTTCCTGTCCTATCCGGTTAATTACGGGCGGGAACCTTCAACGGTACTTACGGCAACAGCATTTTAAGCATGAAAAACATACTTGACGCACGGCGCGCGGGGAGGGAACGAAATTAAACGCGAAATGCGAGCCTTTCGGCGAAAGGATCGACGAGCGGTACGCGTCAGCAGCGTTGTAATTATCGCGATCGGACTGTCCGCGATACGCGATACGAGATGTCCGTCTGAGTGCAACCCGGCATCGGTCGGCTGATTCTTTATGGCGCCGCGTTATCGGCGTGCCCGCGACGAGAAGCGGAATGGTAAACCCTCCCGCGGCATTAATATTAATTAGAATTGGCGAATTAATAAGTATGCTCGTCTGGTTTCGTGCGAACGTGACCCCAACACATGTCCGCGCTATCTTCACGGTCCTAACGTGCGAGGTAATGTATCGTTTCCCTCGCGCGCACACACGCGCGCGCACACAGGCGCGCGCGCATACCGAGTATTTCGCGTACACATGTGCCGTGTAATACATGACAACAACCCGGCTGCGTACAGCTCGAGGATCGAGAGAGAGAACCGAGAGAGAGAGAGAGAGAGAGAGAGAGAGAGAGGGGGGGGGGAAGACTGGTTGGCTGGTCTGAAATGATTGCGGAATTCTCTAGGCCCGAATGCGGTGGCGGAGGAGAAGACGTGGCGCAGGAAAGAAGATGCCCCTTCGGGGGATCGACGTGGATAAGTAACTACCTTGTGCGAGGAAAAGGTGAAAGGGGACGGGAAGAAAAGAGTCACGGGGAGATACGAGGATTGCTACCGGCTTCAAACATCGTATTGCTGTTAAGCCGCGATGTAACTGTTCGGCGACCAATCGACGTGCGTTAGTCGGCGTTTTGCGGCGCGGAAAGAAAAAAAGAGGGAAAACTGCGACTTGATTGCGCCGCGGGATAATCATGGCAGTGACAAAGCGCGAGGAGTTGGCCGCGGCGCGCATTGGAAACGTTTCCACTTGGAAGGGATGTCCGAAGGGATTCTTGATAATCTCTGATAAAGCGCGAGATCTATCCCAGCAAGGGATACAAGGATTGTATCCGAAGGTTGAAGCTCCGATTCGTGGAGCCAGCGGAGCAGTCTGCGAGCGGAAATCGCGTCGGAATCCGCGTGACTCCATCCGCTAATTAGAGGATCGACTCGAACGGTAAAACGCCGCGGAACAATTTAGCGATTTTCCCAGGATAAAAAATTCCCGATGAAACGAAACACGCAACGACCTTGAGGCGAGATCGCGATATAGACGCGCGCGCGCGCTCGCGAATACGCTCGCTCGCCGGCCAAGACGCTTACGTATACGAGTAAGTTTATTATTCGACGAGGCCACACGGCTCCGTGTCTCGTACGGAAGTGCGAATAGCCACGCGAGCCGCCGCCGCCGCCGCCGCCGCCGCCGCCGCGAATGATTCAGAACAAATCAGACGCGTGTCGCGTGCGTGTACGCAAAGAGGAAAGAGAGGCAGAAAGGGCCTCTCCGGCCGCGTCGCGCCTCGTACACGCCTCGCGGCTCGTGCGAGAGCAAGAAGGGACGTCGCACGCGTCTCATTAGGGCCCCGTTATTTTCTAAGCATCCAGCCACGCTGATTATCGCGCTTATTCGCAGATGCCGATGCTCGCTTCCTGCCAGCCAAGCCGCCGCCGCCGCCGCCGCCGCTTCCCTCGTGCCGCGGCTGTCGCCGAATTAGCCGTAGCGGCTCGTTTGATCCGATAAGAAGGCGCAAGAAAATACACTAACCCGAGCGTACGCGCGCAGAGTTCTCGCCATATAATCAGGGCATATATTTTAGATAATTTAATAATCGAGCATCGGAACTCGTACGGGAGCCAATCGGGACACTCGGATTTCTCAGGGCGGGCAATTAGTTTTATTGCTTCCATTTACGGACAATTACGATTCTTCTAATTCACTCCGACATGCAATTACATAAATATTAAATTTCCACGTTCATCTTCCGCGGCCGGCTAGAGGCGGCCGGCTACGCTAACGTTCAATAATGTAATACATTAATGAAATAACGGCTAATGAAATAACAAGAGGAATGACGCAAAACTTTCCGTCGCGCGGAAGTTCCCTCCTACCCTCCGTTAGCGGCCAATTATCAAGTTAATTGAGACGATTAAACGGTAAAGATGGTCCGCGGAAAGTCGCGCGGTTTATCTTACTTAGGGCCGGAGCGTTCCGCGATACTTCCGCATTTCCGAGAGGAATTAATTGCGAGGCTGCCGCGTGATCGGCGGCGAGCCGCTTACGCGTACAATACGCGCGGGACCAGGCACGCAAGTCCGCCGCTGCGGCAGCGCCGGCGTCGACGCGGCGTGGCTTTTTGCGTTTGTAATTCGCTTCCTACCGGCGCTGGAAAAACGCCGCAGAGACCTGCAATTAAAATCCACGAGCGGTAAGCCGAGGGGACAGGTGGGGGTCGATGCACCTTTGCCCGGAACCATACGTCGTGGCGCGCGTGTACCCCCTCGCGGTGCATAAACGCGCCTCTACACGCTGCTGGCTATTGTGTGCTCGCTCGCTCGCTCGCGCGCGCGCGCGCGCGTGCGCGCGCACCGCCGACGCCGAGTACGCACACCAGCATGAGTAATGCCGGTGGCTTTTTTTCCCCTTTCGGCGTATCGATCATCCCAGCCGCGCGCGCTCGCGCGCGGGACTGCTTAGCGGCTTGGAAAAGTCGCGGCACGCCTAGGAGTCGGGGGTCTCTGCCCCGCGATACCCCGGGGCAACAATGCACCGACCCGAGATTAATGCATCCGCGCCGATCCCGGTCGCTGAAATATTGAAAATTACACCGGGAATATATTAATCCTCTTCCGACGCGGGGGATTCTTTCTTTCCCGCCGCGCCGCCCCGCGTTTTTACACCGCGGGAACGGCGCGCCGAGGCGGCCTGCCCTCCCCTGGGATCCCCCGGCGATCGTAATCCCACGCGGATCGCGTACAGGCGCGAGATCGCCGATACCCGAGACGTTGAAGCGCTTGCGGATCGCTCGCGAGTGCACGAGCAGTTGGCAAAAATTTCGTCGGAAGCGCCAGCCGCGAACCGCCGCGCGCGCGTCTCTCCTCTCCTCTCCTCTCCTCTCGGAATCTCCGATTCCGATTCCGCTCGCTACAGCAGGATCCGAATCGGATCGAGATCGATAACTCGCCGTTGATCGCGCGGCGCGGCCTTGATCGTGCGATGGACGATGATTTATAAATCCCCGGATTCGTGATACGGACCAATTCCCAAACACCGGATACCGCGATATCATCGCGCTGGATCATCCTTTCACACGTGCGCGCTCGCTTGATGGATGCGAAGAATCGGAGCGCGCGGCTCGCTACCGACACCGAAGCAGAATTAACGGTGTTGCTTAATTCGCAATACGGATCGCGGACAGGCGCGATACCTCTTGCCGACAGCTGTTTTCCCAGGCGCTGAGCTCCCTCGCCTTCTCTCATTTAACGTGCGACGGATAACAAAGAGTCTTCGATGCCGAAGACCAACGCGAGCCCAGAACGACGTAGACCGAGGCAGAAGAAGCGGAAGGGAAAAGAAGCACGGCAGTTTATTGTTCAAGGGCGTCGACGCCCCGCCCGAACGTTACACACAAACTGCGTGCCCGGAGTGGATCGTGTAAGAGAGTGCGCAGCGCGTAAAACACCGCGGTACCGTAACGAATGCACCACCGTTAAAGGGGAGGGAGGATAGAGAGAGAGAGAGAGMGAGAGAGAGAGAGAGAGAGAGAGAGAGAGAGAGAGAGAGAGAGAGAGACTCCAGTGCCTGGAGGCGCGTAGAAAAATATACGTGGCTATATCGATAGTAAATATATGCCTACCGGTCTAACAGTATCCGCGCGTTTCCGTGTTCCGTGCTCGCGTGGAGGCGCCCGTTGCTCGCGAATGAACGCCGCGATCGGTGCGCGAATCCGTAAAAATCAGTTCCGCGATCATTCGCGAGCGACGCGTCGCGAGGACGATTATGGGTCCCTCGCGAGAGATTATCGCGATCGCTCGTCGCGATCTCCGCCTTTTCGGCGGAAATCCTCGAAGCGAAAACCAGGATCGCGCTGCTGCTCGACGCTCTCACGTCCGTCTCGCGTCTCGCGTCTCGCGTCTCGCGTCTCGCGTGATCCGCAGGAAGCGATTGTAGGAAGCATGGACGAGAATACTCCGCGAGGAGGACTCCCGAAAGAAGTGCGCTGCTCGAGCTCGCGCGATATTCATCTCGCGCACGGACACCCCCCCCCCTCCCTCCCCCCACCCGAGAGTCCCCGATCTCGAGTCTGTTGCGGAGCCTGTTTCGCGGCAGGCTCTCGTCGTCCTAAAAGCGTACGCCTTCGTGGAAGCTGGTCTCTCCGGGCCTCCATTGTCCCCGGATGTCCATATGCGCGCGGGTAACGATAAATATCTTTATTGCGCGTGGTCATCGGGCCCAAGTCCCGCGGGCCAGAGATGCGGCCGCTTTCGCAGCTCCGAAAACACGTAACGTGCGTTTACGCGCCGGGTATGCGAATACGGCTGTAAATCAAGAAAATTGCGTGGCCGCGCACGCTGGGAAGGGCGGCTTCAGTGACGCGCGGAACGTAACCGGCAATTTATCCATTTTCGCGAAATAAAAAGCACGCGTTATTTATTATTATGTTTCACCGTTTATTGTACGGGGGGAGGGATATCACTCCGGCTGGCAGAGCGCGCTTATTAATTTTATCTCGCATCAGAGCTCATTAGAGGGATTACGACGACATGTCGGGAAGATAAAGTGCGCGACTGTAACGTGAAATTACGAAAGAATCGTAATAAACGACACATTATTGATCTCGCCGGTAGGAGACAAGGAGAGAGCAAGGCGCTCGTCGCCACGAATGATCCTAGTCGCTGCTTCATTCTTCTATTCCATCTGCCCTTGCCGTCTTCCTTTTGCTCTCGCAAATGCGCGATGCGCCGTAGGCTGTACCGGTTTCGTTCGAGGCGGATAGAACAAAATCCAGCGAAACCGCATGATCGATGAGCGACGAGCTTGAAATTTCTAGTTTGCCATCGAACGCTCGCGAATGATCCCTCATTACCACACTTTCGCGTTTCTCTCTCTCTCTCTCTCTCTCTCTCTCTCTCTCTCTCTCTCTCTCTCTCTCTCTCTTCTTTCCTGCCTGCTTTCGCAGGCATCGCTTGTACTTGTCGGAAAGCTGCACCACGGATGCTCCTCCATCAGCGGCTCCGTCCGCAGATTCGAATCTTGGGACAAGACGAGATCTTTCTGATCTCTCTGGTCGAGCACCGCTCGCCGAACCTTGCTCGCAAGAGTTGCCGGCGCGGGTGAGTTCGCGGTCGATCAATGGCGGATCCAAATTATTCCCAGTGATTGCCAGGTAAACCGCGCAGGCGGCTGATTACGAAAGAAATAAATCGCCCGTTTATACGGCCGTGTCAGGATTCCTAATCGGAAGTAGCCGTGGCTCTTTATCCCTTCGGCTACGCGGCTACCTGCTCCGGCGATGCTTCGGCGATGGCGTTGCGCGGAACGGCGCGGATTGCATTGTAGCGCGGTTGCAACAACAACGGGCCGTAACTAAATCTGTCCGTCAGCCCCAGCCCGTGGAAGGCCTTGGCTCGCTCGCACACGTACGTGTGCTGAACTTCCCCACGTGCAAGCCCGTGGATAATCGATTCGATCGTAAAATACGCTCCTTACGAGCCACGTGGAAAAACGCCGCAATCAGAGGTTGCCCCGCGCGGACAACGGCGGACCGAGAGAGCAGGGCATTATCATCGCTGAAGCGTACTGAAAAACTCTACGCGATATTTCGATTACTGTCGCTCCGACCACCATACGAGCCACCATGCGTTCCCGCAGCGGAACGGGGGAGGGCAGGGAGCAATAACGCGCCGCGTCCGCGCCGTCTCTTTCGCAAGAAGCGTCTCAATGAGAGCGTCTCTGAAAAATCGCGCCGTCTTTAAATTCCACGCGGGACGCGCTCTTCTTTCTTTTCACTTTCCTTCGCCGACGCTTTCGTTACGCGGGCGTCGCTTCCTAACATCCGATTCCAATCCGGACGAGCTCTCGATGAGTCGCGCGCGATCTCAGTCCACGGAAGATCCGCGGACGCCGCGCGTTCGGCACACGTACGTCGTTGCCCACGTGCAATGCCGCGAATAATCGATTCGATCGCAGGCTCGCTGTCTCCTTCCGTCTCTTTTCATCTTCTCTCCGCGACGCTTCGCTGTTGCCGACTATGATAAAGAATCGAGAACCGGCAGCGACCGGGCGGAACGCGAATCAAAAGTCGCGTCTGCATCTCGTTGACCCGACCGGGAGACGATCGCATATTCAAAGTAGCTAACGCGATAATGCGAAAAAAGTTTGCATCGTTAGCCGTAATCAGCGCACGCGATCTCCGTGAGAATTCTTTTCTCGCGACAACGACAACGACGAGAAGCGACAGTCGTCGAACTTTCAGTCAGTTTACTCGATTCGTGCGTAATTCGTGCGACACGAAGAAATTGTTTAAAACATCTCTCTCTCTCTCTCTCTCTCTCTCTCTCTCTCTCTCTCTCTCTCTCTCTCTCTCTGTCATTTCTCGATGAATGAAATCCGCTAGATTTTACTTGTTTATAGCGCTATCGATGGACAGGTGATTCACAGAGTCCTCGCAGTCCTCTTTGTCACGTATCGCGAATGGCAAGAGATGCACTCGACATCGTGGTCGATGATCCCGATGGGAGCACT
This sequence comes from Eciton burchellii, assembly GCA_020341155.1. NCBI lineage: Eukaryota > Metazoa > Arthropoda > Insecta > Hymenoptera > Formicidae > Eciton > Eciton burchellii. The sequence goes on from JAHMML010000004.1 coordinate 295,453, forward strand.
GTGCTCTTGCTGCGTTTCTTGCTTCGCTTCCTCGTGCGAGAAAAACGCCGGGCTCGCGCAAAGTCGCTGGCCGCTGGCAGCGCGATCCGTAGGCGCTGTCGTCTCTCCGAGATTGTTTACTCAGATCTCGAACGGAGTATCCAGTTAGCGCGCGAGCAGTTTCTTCGGCATGGTCCGAGCGTAAGAAACGGTTAATCGTATCACATACATCTCGCCGAGCAGATGGAATCCGCTCTTCCTTCCCCTCTCCCGTCCGCAAACAAACGGCTTCGTCTCGATTTGCATCCTTGTACGCAAACTTGTCGCATGAGGTTGAGCGCGCGCGATCGCATCGCTCTCGTTGGATCCGTCTTCGAGGCAGAAGTTCGCGCCAAACGTTAATGCACTTTGGCAGCGTGTCGGAGCCTCGTGTGCGCCGACGACATCCACATCCACGTGTTCCGCATGCGGCGCCGATGCACTCCGCCGTTCTCCGCCTCCTTGGTCGGCGTTTCTCACGGAAGGCTGTCCGGCAGCACAGTTCGAGAGTGTGATTACGATGCAACGAAATAACACTGACACTAATCGAACCTAATAACCCGTCCGGGCGTTTACGCGCGGGATACGCGCGGTAATCGATAGAAAAGAAAAGAAGGTCCCTCGTGGATTATTTATTTCATCATCGTCGCCGTAAATAAGTCGCTCCCGGCAAGTCGCGGCTGACCGTTGAACATCGTTGCGACGTCCGTAATTAATATGGTAAACAGCGAGGACTGGGCGCTTTATTGGTCATTTCTGCGAAACCCGACACCATGGCATGGCAAAAATGCGTTCGCCTCTCTGCTGATAACCACTGTAATCACCAACTCTCTCGCGTCCAATCGGGCGCGAGTGCAGCGTCGCAAATAAGATTCACAGGACGGAGAAATTAGTAGATCGGGGCCGTTAGACGCGCGACGAGCTCGACGTTTCGCTTTGCATATTCATCGCGAAATTACAATCGGAATTGGAACTCATCGACGGCTTCTCGTCACTATTATTACAATAAGATCGATACGATAGCGATCGACACTGTCGCTCGACGCTGTCGGCCTGGATCGGCCTTCCGATGCTCCGAGCAGGCGGAGCAAGCAAATATCTCGCGTCGCGTCGCCGTCCGAGTCCAGAGCGGATTATGCGTTTCGCGGACGAGCGTTTTCCGTCGAGGATGTGGCAGAGTGGACAGTGGACGCGGACGAGCGCTTGTGATGCCAAGCCACGACGGCCAGAGAGGGAGCCTCGGAACGCGAACGGTACACGCGCACGTACCGGAGCGCCTGCACCTTTGACCGGTCGAAGGCTCCTCGCTCTCCCTCGCCCCTCGGCCGTCGCCAGCTCCGTCCCTCCTCGAGGGCAGAGGTGGCTCGAGTGCACGGGATCGAGCGCTCGGTTAGGTCGCTGCGCGCCAACGGAAGACGACCAGGGCCAACAGGCTATCCCTCGAAGTAGAAGAAGAAGAAGAAGAAGATGATGAAGAAGCGCGCGGGGGGGCGCCTCCCCGCGCATCCTGCTTATATTTAGATTCGCGCTGAGCGGCTTCGTGCTTCTTGTTTTACATCCCGCGCCGCCAGCCGCGCGGACTGTAATCGGCATAGCGGCATCGCCGGCATTATCGCCGAGTCCGCGACGAGGACGACCGAGGGGACAGCAACCCCCGTGATTCCGCCGGGGGTAGCGGAGGCAGCTCGGGGTAGATCGACCGCCAAACGATCCTCTTGGATCCTCTCGGAGTAGAGCCGGGATCGCATTTTTTACATGGATCTCTTCGCTTTCTGTGTCTGCGTGTTGGCGGTTGGACTTTGGAATGGAAGTTGTTCCCAAGCAACTGGAAACGCTGCGTTCGAGAGATAACTTACGTCGATTTCGCTGTATGCGATCTGATCGATATCGACGTTATCGAGGTGGATAACTGCTGCTGGTCGTTGTTGCCACCATTGCCGTTGCACTCGACGGATAGATCGGTCGGAAAAGTGTCGGGGCTATTGTCTAGCAAAGTCACTTTTACCCGGGAACAAGTAGAACGGTTGTACACGCATCGTTGAATATTGAGATACCAGGCACGCACAGCAGACACGCCAGAGACTTTTCTCTTCTCTTCCCTTTTCTTAATACCCTCCGCTCTCCTCGCCGCTCGGCGCAAGAAGCGGAGATAGCATCTTCGGAAATTGGAAAACAGCCGCGTCGCACTTTTACCGCCGCGCTCTATCTGCTTCATCGCTTCAATCCACGCTCCGACCATCGATGCTTCTACGTTTATGAGCGGGGCATTAAACATTACAATGCATTGTACGCGAGAGACAGCAGCGGGAGAGAACAGCGGGAAGTCTCGAGAGAAAGAGAGAGGGAGGGAGAGAGAGAGAGAGAGAGAGAGAGATTCTTTCTCCGTCTCGGATTACTTTTACGTCTCTACGCAACGAATGATCGTAGGCTGATTATCGCGTTACTTTCCCTCCGTGAACCTCCATAACGAGGCCTTTAAATCCTTTTTGATTGGGGGAAGGGGGGGGGGAGAGGAATGGATCGATATGAGGCTGGAGAGGAAGCTCTCGACGCGAGATGCTTGGGACGGATCGTAAGGAAATCGCGAGAGGCGATCTTTCGTCGGAAAAGGGAGATTTTCCTGCGATCGGACGCGCAGCTTTCCATCCACGATGGATACGCCGAGCAATTAACCGCGAGCATTGTTAGCACGCGGAACGGGACGCCTTCCACGACAATGAAGATTCCGCGAGATACCGTATCCGTATTTAGACGGCCGAACATCTCGACCAGATGCCCGATATCATCGTCCGCTCGTTCGGTTACATCCGACCGTGGCCAGATTCTTTATGGCTTTCCCACGAGCGCCGGGGCGAATAGACGAGCCCTGTATCCAAGGCGAGGAACGTGAAAAAGAATGCCCGCGAACGAATGGAAGCGTCGGGGAAGCCGAAGGCAAGGAAATTAACGCCGAGATTAACGTTGACGTCTCCCATCACGTTGGATTAATTAAACTAATCCAAGGAGATGCTTCCCCATCCCTTCTCTCTCTCTCTCTCTCTCTCTCTCTCTCTCTCTCTCTGTCTCTCTCTCTATCTCTGTCTCTGTCTCTGTCTCTGTCTCTGTCTCTGTCTCTGTCTCTGTCCCTGTCTCTCTAGTTAAGGATTACTCAGATAGCCGGATCGGCCAAGATAAGAGCACATCCGGACATTGGAAACTGCGATCGATCATTACGTTCGAAACGAGCGGAGGATTTTCCTCTCCGAATTCGCGCAACGTCCACGCAAAGTGGACGGCCCTTCTGTTCCGAACTCTGCGTTAGCGTGTCCCTAATTGGCCGATCGCGGCGCATCGCGGGGAACTTGGTCGTTTTTTTGCATGCGAACCCGCGATCGGCGGCCGAGCGTATTCGATCGGGTCCCGCGATCAAGATGAGAATCGGACCGTGAAACGCGTGAAGCATGTTAAGCAAGAGAGAAGGGTTCTCTTAATTTCTTGCTTAATCCCGAGCGTTTCTCCAACGGAGTGTAACCGCGCCGTTAAGGTACCCCGTGCCCTTAAGGGGCACCCGCGATGCTCCGGCCATGTTGCCGCGAACGTGAAATATCGAACGAAATATCGCGACGAGAAGAGCAGGAGAGGGACGGACGGATCGTGTCGACGGAGGAGACAAATATCAGACATTATCCACAAGGATCGCGCAAGAAAACGCTTCTCGCGGTCCGAAAAGCTTCTTTCGAAAGAAAACGAGCCGCTCGCCGCGCGCGCGCGCGCGCGCGCGCACGGAAATGGCGATATACGTGAAAGCACGAATGACGTTTGCCTGTCCGCCTCGAGGAATGTCCGCTTAGAACGTGTAATTTCCGTCTCCCTTCTCATTCCGCCGGCATTAACATTAATAATCCATTAGGACAGTAGCGGGGTCCGTCGCGGTGCTCCGTCGCCGCGTTGAGATTCAAACTAATGACCGTTGTCGATCTCTCCCCTTTTCGTATCATTAGACCGCGCTCGGGTGTGCATTACGCGCTACTTTTTTCCCGCGGACACTCGCGCTCCGTGTCATGTGACCCAATTTTTCCGCCATATAATCGATACCTCGCGCCGCGGGCCTCCGACCTCGCTCTCCACCGGATGCACGATGACGTTCGCGTCCGCGCGTCCGAGCGAAATGCATTTATCTGCGTCTCTGCATCCGCCTCTCGCGACGTTGATCTCTTAATAATAACGTGGACTCTCCGCAGAGTCGAGATACCGCCGCCGTAAGAACAAACGGATTAATGATAAATGGCTCTTTAAATGCCGCGAATCAAATGCGATTCACGTCAGTCCGGTTAACGGAATTCGGTTCCGCGAATTATGCATCTCGTATGCTGGCCTATGTGGCGCTTTGTCTGCCCGCGAGACATTACAGACGGATAAAAATCCATCGACGTGCCGACGACGATGATGATGTAAAGATTAGTGTTACGCATAGTGCCACGGTGCACGTCCCGGGAGCACGTTGTAACGCCCACGCTGATGATGGAGCGCTGTAATGCGAATGTAATATGTTGCAACGTGTAAACGTCGCAATCGCGACTCGCTCTGCGCGGCGTTTCCTGCACGTGCCATGGAAAATGGTACCGTGTCGCGCGTACTTGTAGTGCGTGCGAGTAATCCTGAAAGGCGCGTTTCAGGAAAAATTTTCCTTCGGAGAATACTCGTCGATGTTACGAAAGCGGGGCGTGAAGCCAATTCGTGAAGCCAATCGACTCGTCGTCTCGCGCTGTTCTCCATTCCGAGAAGTACAACGAGAATGATTTCACTCTCTCTCTCTCTCTCTCTTGGTCATAATTTCTTGCAGCTTGCTCGTTAGCTAGCAATTAACAAATACTACATCCCCGAAGAACGTAATCGTGTTTATTTTCGATCGTTGAAGCGAGACACTCGAGACTGGTTTGTGTTCGCTATCGTTGCGCCGTTTAGATCTCAAGTCGAGAGGAACGAGAGTGACTTCTTGCACCGCGCTGTCATCATCAAATCGGTCTACAACGAGGAAATTCTTGTTTTCGCTCTTGCGGAAAACATCTCTCGATTTATTCCGCGCAAGATGCCGCGGAAGAAGCGAGCGAAACCACGCGATCCGATCCGCTATGCGCGCTTCCTTTTTTCCTCGCCTTTTTTCCCCCCTCGAAATGATTAATCCGCCCTCGGCGAGATACCTTGTCTCCAGTATCCATTCCGAGCGGCAATTACTTTGCCGAGCGCTTTCGAGATGATGGACGGATTATCCGGAATATCCGGAATATCCGGAAATATCCGGAAATTCGGTAAAACGCGATCGATCGAGCTCGAGATCGAGCGAGTTACCGAAAACGAGGGCCGGTTGATCGCGCGAGTGATCGCGCGTGCAATTAGAGCGAGCGCGTAGAGAACCAGCGTCGCCAGCTGGCGAGTACACGTGATTTTATGAGCGAACAACAGGAGGGAGGGAATAAAAAGAGGATCGAAGGAGAAGAGTACAATCGTACAAACGTACAAACCGATGAACGAACACAACGGTGCACGGAGCGATCCTCCATTTTTTCCTCTCCTCCCCCCGGTCTTTTTCTACTCCCTCGCCGACCGCAGACTCCGAGGTTCCGCAGCCGAGGCTGCGGCTTTGTTATGAAATAGGCTTGAAAGCGAAATGCTCCTTCCTCTCTGTTTCTGTCGCTCGCTCGGCGAGCGTTTCTCTCCGCCATTCGACTCGCAGTCAGCGTCAACTCCGTTCAACTCGCGCGCCTAGCCTTGCTTTCGAGGTCCAATCGCGTGTCACCCGGGACGGTCGTTACAGTCGCCGTGCGCCGTGCCCTGTGCCGCCTATATTTCTGCTTGAAAGAGAAATTACGATTGTTCCTACGGCATCGGACGGAGCCGGGCTTTATCCCCGTAGCGATAACTTTACGGCGTGTCGACGCGCCGCGGCGGAGCCTCGCGCGACCACAAAGCCGAGCTTCGCTTGGAACAGTTTCGCGGAGCAGCCGCGTGTCGGAGCGGAATGTCATAATTCCGACATCTCGACATTGGACAAAGCCGAAAAGAAGCATCCGAAAACGGCATCCATCTCACGACCGTTCGTCTCACCTACCTTCCGATCGTTAACAATCGAACCGACTCGCGCGCGCCTCGCGTCGGCGCGCGCCTCTATTTATCGCGCCCGATATCGAGGTGGATCGAGGCACGAACGATAGTCGCACGCTAGTGCCCTACAAATACCAACGAGAAGGAACTCGTATCCTCCACTCCGCCCCGCATTCCACGCGCACACCAGCCGCGAGTGACTAATACCGGCCGATAACGCGCACGCGCGCGCGTTACGCTGTTACGCGCACCCGCCGCGCGGAATCGCGAAACCGCGCACGATAACGAATTAACGCGCGCCGGCTCGGCGAAAGCGTAGGCGAGGATCCTCCGCGTATCCTCCGCGCGTACCTACGCGCCTAAATCTTAAATCGATTAAATCTCCATTAAATCCGCCGCACTCATCCCCGGCGCGACGTCATAACTCAATGAACCGTTCGTTCGCGATACGCGAACGGCGGCCGATATCGAGACCTCGCATCAAGCACAATGTGCCCGCGCCCATTAATAAATTTCAGGATCAAGGTGAACCGGTGGCTCTCGTTCGAGCAGCGCGCGATTAATCCGCTCGGGGAAACGCGCGTAATTATTTACGCGCTGTCGCCCTCCCCTCCCCGGGGAAGGGATCCCCCGCGCGATTTACGTGCTTGCGTGTTGCGCGATAAACGCAACCGGCGATACGATCAATCTCGGGCGGCGGAATCGCGATTCCGCTGCTCGCGTAATCGCGGTAGCGCCATTCCCGCCTATCGGACGATCCCGTGATGAACTTATTAAGCGCGAATTAATCAGCCAATCCCCGCCGTGTCGTCCACGCGATCCGAGCGTGTTATCTCTCGACAAGGACGCGCGCCTGTTGTTCGCGGCTGGTTAGCTGGCTGGCTGGCTGGCTGGCTGGCTGGCTGGCTGGCTGGCTGGCTGGCTTCGAAGCGGAAGCAGCGAGAAACGGATGCGCGATCCTCGAGATGCCGCGATCGATCTTCATCCTCGCTCCTGCGTTGGAAATGATCGGGAAGGAGCGAGGCTGTCTCGTCGGCAGCAATCATCTCGCCGCGGCACGAGAGTCGAAAGATCGAACGATGCGGGGATGCGAAGCCGTCATCGTCGCGCGTTGCGTAAACGACATCGATCCTTGTCTCGCCCCGTGACTTTTCGAAAATGACTTGGCGCCGAGCGACGACACGCGTTTCGCCACATCGAGATTGGCGATATTAGATTCCCTGGCGGATCGACCGACATGTTGCGCAATTGGAAAGGTTGTCGGCGGTTACGTTCCGACAACGACGATTCTGCGGTCGCCCGTTGCGCGGTAGCCGTTTCCTACCGGGCTTCCCAACTGGGCTTTGTGCTCCTTGTGTTAGCAATCACGCGGCCGCTTATCGGAATGATGAGGAGAAAACGTAGCGTGGCAAACGAATGTAGCGGAATGGGAGTTTAACCGGTCGATCGCGGTAGGCGATTTCTACTTCAACTCGCCGATTGATTGAGAACTCGCCAAGTGGGGCGGCCAGGCTGGAAATTCTCCAACGAATCGTTCCCTTCCGAGATATTTTTCTGTTGGTGCAGACGGAACGCCCGATCGGGCCAGCGAGAAACGACTGCGTCGCGACGACGACGACGACGACGACGACGATGTGTCACCCGCATCCCAGCTCGTAAAAGCGCTTGCTAACGAGCGCGTGCATACGCACCATCGCAGTGTTAATGTACATTGCATAAAATATGACGAGACGCGCGAGCGTCTGCAGGGTTCGTGCCATCCATCGCGAATAGCGGCTGCAGATGCAGCGCGCGCGCGGCCCCTTGTGTTGCCCCCTTGGTAAACACTGTCATTATAATTCAATTTAATATTAATTTGTACTCGTCCCTGCAAGCGGTGCTCATTCAGTCAGCGACCAGCGGACCAGCGATAGGCAGATGAGAAAAGATCGCCGATCACCGCGCGAAGAATGAAGACCTCGCGATGAAGGCTGAAAAGGCTGCCCTGAAGGGGTGAGAAACGCGATATACGCGTGGGTGAACGTGGGTGAAGGGCCGGATGAACGAGTCAAGGGTCGACTTATTCTCAAACAACGAGACGAAACATTCGAGAAGAGCAAGAAGGGCAAGAGAAAAGAGAGAAAGGAGGCTTTTGGAATCCCGCGGCAACTTTGGCGGATTGAAACTGACAAGTTGATCCGAGATGGATGACGTGCGACCAGTTTTTAAACATCTCCTTCCAATTAGCAATCATTGAGACGTTCTCGGGCGAGCGGCGTGGAATTTTAAGGGGCTTACTTCGGCTCGAGCCACAGCATCCGATCACGGTCCACCGCATCCGAAAACATCGTCGGACGACGATGGCTCATTCGCGGCGTCATCGAACGTGTCGCGTGAATATACTTTTAGCAGATTCTTAGAGAGTTTATCGGAAATTTCCTACAGCTTGACCAGCCTTTACCTGGGCGAACCTGGTCCTGGTAATAATCAAAGTCGATCCTACTCGGATATCGAATCGAAGCTCCGCATCATCTCGATGCGTCGTAATCCGCGGGAATCGATTCTTCTCGTTCGCGTCGACGATCGCGTCCGGGCAAAGTGGAAGGCCAGTCGGATCGCAGATAGCAGAGCAGCTTAGGTTGAGAACCATGGGCCACGGGATGATGGATGGTGGCGTTCTTGCTCGTTCATGAGGAAGTTATTACGGTTTGCAGGAGGAGGTGGCTGCCGAGAGGCTGTAGAGGGCGAGTCAGGGGTCGAGCGAGGAAAAAGAGAGCAGAATGTCGCACGGGCTGCGGTGGCACGCGGTCCCCTCGAAAAGAGTCCCTCCCCGATTAAACGAATCCAAGTAATTGGTTAATGATCGCTGCTCGGCGCTCTTGCGCCAGCCTCTCGTCCGAGGAACGCGCGCATTTCTGTTCCAACTTTTCGAACCATCGTGTTCGAGCGTTACGAAGGGAGCGGAGGAACGGAGGAAGAACCGCACGAAAATGTACAGGAGATGGTGATGGCGGATGCGCGCGGCTACGTATCGGCGATCTTAATGACAATGTGCATCGGTCGTCGCCCATCGATCGACAAGCGTGTCGCAACGATCGACGCTCCCGGTTCCCCTCGCTTCTTTGCGCGCTGGCTGATTTATCGACATGCTCTCGAATTATATGCTGCAGCTTGACGCCGCAGCTTTCACCGGACGACGACGACGACGACGACGACGACGACGACGACGAGGACGACGACGGCCTCGTTGTCCTTTTGCTCCGGAGGGCTTTCGACACCAGCCACGCTGGCGATTGTCTTCGCTTCTAATCGCGGCTATCATACGTATCGATACGCGTAACGATGGCGATCGACGGCGTGTCGTTTTATCGTAACTACCGCGCCGACGACCGCGATCGCGATCGAAATCCGGGCGATCGGATCGTCTCAAACGATCTCGCCTCGGGGGAACAAAAGTATCGCGGTCGTGCGGGTCGAGAGGGAAACGCTCCGGGAAACGATTATCCCTCCCGAAAGCGAGGGATCTAACGAGTTTCTAACGAGTGCTCCTCGCTTTCCCGACGCGCCGACGCCGCGTATTCGGAATTCGTAATATCGACTTCCCGAGATAGCCCGGTTTCTCCATCCCGCTGGCAGTTTCGTGGCCTGCTCCCAACCGAGCCGCGATTAACGCTCGCAATTTACGCGCGGGAGCCGCCGTGCGCGACGCGACGTGCGCTCGAAATGATTTATATACGCGCTCCGTACGTGACGCGTCGTTTACCACCCGCTCTCCGGCGAAGATTAATTAACCCCGTGGCGTTTCGGGGAGAGCGAACGTGTTCCGCCCGGAGCGCGTCTCGCGGGGACGCGGCTTTGGTTTCTTAATCCAATTTCGTGGCGCATTAATCTAATTACGCTTAGGCGTATGCACGTGACGTGCAAGTATGTTGGTCGCACCGCTTTCGTAATTCCGTCGCGGTTGAACGCTCGGAGCGTTGGTCGCCAAACTGCCGACAGACGCTTCGGTATTGTCCCTTCCGAAAGTTCAAAGTTGGATCTTGAAGTTTGAAAGTTTGGAAAGAAGTCTCGTTCCTCGATAGCGAGCACGCTTATCGCGGAAACTGCATCGCGATTTCGCCCAACAGCGAACGTTGTTGAACGTTGGCCTGGCCGGCAGGACTTTCGCTTCGATCCAACAGCGGGCAGTAGATCTCACGTTAATTACATCATCGATTTATCGACCTGAAAATAGGCATCGTTCGCGAGATGTAACCGCGGAAGTTTACGCGCGTATTAGCGCGAGGAAAGTATCGAGAGAAGGGAAGAGAGAGAGAGAAAGAGAGAGGCGAAAGAAGCAGTGTGTCGAATAACTTCCTAGAGGCGCGCCTGTCACGAAGCCTCGGGTCATTGGTCACCTCGTTCTTATCTCATCCAGAGTCCGCGTCCCGTCTCGAAGGAGCTGCTCATGCACGGTGCCGTTGCACGGTTCATCGTAAACGGGATTAATCCATCCCATCGGGATTACAGGAGATTGGTCGGGATTGGTGCCACGAAAGTGCCAATAAAAATAAATAAAAATTCCCTGCCCGACAGTTATCTCAGTTAATTAATTAATTAATCGGCATCGCTGCGTGTGCGCCACTTTGCGACCGATCTTGGAAATTGGGCTCGATATCGAGCTATCAGCTCGAGGAGAGTTTGATTCCGTAGCGCGTGAATTGGTTAGCGAGCGCTGAATCAGCCAAAGAGCAGCTTCGCGTTTCGCGAATCGCTGCCCGGCGAGTGAGAATCCGTTTTTTCTTTTCCGCGCAACCGTTTGCCGCGAGTCGCGAGGCGAAGCCTGGGCTTTGCGTGAGGGAAGGAAATCTAATGGCGGAGTAGCTGTACCGTTCAAAAGGGAAATATAGCCTCGAGTGGCCTCATCGTGGCGCGCCGACTTCTGGCTGCGGCAGCTGAAATTTCCGCATCGATGTCGGTATACGGTCGTGTGGAAGCGATTGGCCCGCGGAATCGTTTAATCCGGAACATCGAGTAATACTCGCCGAGTCACGATCGTTACTTTCCTCCCCGACGTGATCCTCTTTGGAGAAATCCGAAACAATCGTCGGCACACGCCCATCCGCCCGTACACTTGTGCGCGTTTGTGCGCTTCGTTAGGTAACGATGTTTCGCCGGCAAATATGCATGCTGATACTGTCTTAATGTAAGGTAATAACAGCGAGTACTCGCGAATCGCGGGCCGAGCGAATCTCGTCAAAGCTGGCACGATCGTCTCGAGGGGATTGCGCTCGTTTATCGGGACTTTTATCAACGCGCTTCCATCAAGATCTCTTTACGGGCCACCTTTATCAGCCCCTTTGCGTGTTCTCTCAGTGCATCTCTGTGCACTGGGCACTAAAAATCCTTGCGCGGATTTCGCGAAAGGCGATCCCTCGCCTTATCTCGCCAACGATGTTTCTTTCAGCGCGGTTTCACGGTCGTCGATCGACGCGTTTATCCGCGATATCGCGCTGCACTCCGCGAGTCGCGACCGTTACTCTCCTCGGATGAGATTCCCTGCGCGAAGAGAGAGAGAGAGAGAGAGAGAGAGAGAGAGAGGGCGAGAGAGAGAGAGAGAGAGAGAGAGAGAGAGAGAGAGAGAGAGAGAGAGAGAGAGAGAGAGAGAGCGCGAGAAGAGAGATCCGAAACGGTAGACACACCCATCCGCGCGTCAGCAGGCAAGTCGATATCAGGTAACAGCGGTGTCTCGTTAGCCTACAATGTGCGATACTCGGACGCGATGTTGCTCAGTTGCTTCATTAAGGTTAAGGTTTCTTTGTGTTTATGTCTTGGGTTTTGGAATGTTTTCTGGTTTAAACAGCTTATGTCGAAGCTTATGCCGAATAAGCCACAAAGCCACAAAGCCGATGGATCAGTTGCCGCAACCGTTGTCGAAACAAAGAAAGATCGTTATTGCTCGGTAATATCAGGAAATATCGAAAGATCAGTATCTTCGGCGTCTTGCGAGAAGCTAGAAAGCAGGAGGAACGTTAGCGTTCGTTACCGAATTAGTATCCAGATATTGTAACTGTTAAGTCATTTGACGATTAAAGAAGGTTGTTTTGTTTTCTCGTCTCTACTGAACACGCTCTGCCGGTCGAAGCGGCAATAAATATAAAATATATAAACGGTGTTGCGCCAACAGCATCGAAGGCGCGTTAACAACTTGGTTTTTGACGTATTCGTTCTCGGCGAGTCCGTTTGCGGATCATCGCAGATCGCATGATTCGCAATGAAATTCCTCACTTTGGTGAGGAAACGCGAGTGATTCGAGCTTGCTGCCTTGTCGCCTCGTTGCTTGAATCGCGATTGATGCTGCTTATCACCGGCGGACATCACCTCCGTCTCCTCTTGTCGTCTCTTCTTTGACGCGCTTATCTCGATGTACTCGTTTCGTTTTGCTTCTCGCGGGGTCTGCTCCGGATCGTTTCCCATCTCCGTTTCGAATAACGATCTAGAAAGCAACAGCGACGCGAAAGCGCTGCTTGGTACCGATGCTACTGATTACCTGCCATTTGTAGTTTTGAGCGGCGGGACTGCCCTTGCTGTTGCGGAAATTATGAAACCGGTCCGTAATTGGAACTTGACTAATGACAAGATGGATCATTGCGTATATTATAGGCATGGATCGGCATTAGCTTTCGCACGGGCGGCGGACGGAACCGCCGTGACGGCGAGCCGCTGCTCCACGTGGGAAAGGATGCATTAAAAGTGCATCAAACGAGCACGGGGAAATGATGGCGAGCGTTGCCGAAAGGCAGGCGTTCGTCTGTCGAAATTAACACGGTAAAGGCGGACAGCTATTTTCGTATTTTCGCAACCCGGAGATTAGCCCAGGTTGTGTGCCGGTTGTGTGCAACGGAGCAGAAGTGCTCCGAGTGCTAATTATGATCATCGTCTTACGATTACCACGATGAGCAACGACGAGCGAATAGGCTGGATAGAATCAAGATGGACGCGCCTTAGACGGGAGAAGACCATCATCCGCCGCGTGGAAGAGTAGAAGAAGAATAGTAGAGTTCTCGATCGAGAAAGCGTTCGCACTTTTTCCCACGTATCTGTCGCGAGGAGGGAGGAGGGAGGAGACGGATCTCGCGCGAATCGAAATCGCGAAATCGCGAAATCGCGAAATCGCGCAAGTGAAATGACGAGAGAAGTGAAGCGAACAATCCCTCCGCTCGTCCCTTCGCTCTCCGAGCTTAAAACCGCTCTTTTGCTCTTTTGCAGATGGAGCATAGAGGCGCGCCGCGCGGGCAGCAGGAGCAGCAGTAGCATTCAGCCATCGTCGGGGGGCCAGCCATCGCTGGGCCCTGTCTCACGGAGGCCCGATCTCGCGCGGGGGGACGCGGGGTCGCGGAGGTGCCGCATCGGTGCCTGAGCGAACGCGATGGCCGCGACCGACGGTCAGATCGTCGTTGCGGCGGCACGCTGGGCCGAGGAGGCGACGTATCTGCGCGAGTTCGTCTCCAAGTACCGTCTGCCGGCCGTGATCAAGATCACGAAGGGCCAGTATGGCGGGCTGGGCGTGCCGACGCTACCGGCGCCCAGCCTGCAGAGCACCGCGCTGCTGATATCGGCCGGCCGTCGGCGTAAGATCGTGGCGCAGGCGGTGAAGATCAAGGAGGGTCGCCGGGTGGTCGGCGTGGGACCCAGATTGGCGATACCGGACTCGTACGCGGGCTACTTCGAGATCCTGAGCGAGGAGGGCCGGGCGGTACGCGGCATCGAGTCGGTGAGCGAGCTGTCGCGCCGATGCCCGGAGGAGGGTGCCCTGGTGCGCGAGACGATGCGCGGGATCGCTTGCAGGGTAGACGACGAGTCCGGGATCGTCGTACCGGAGGGTACGCGAACCCTCGCGGCTGGCGAGACGGTCATCACCGCCGGCGAGGTGGCGTTGCCCGGACGCGGGCGGTTCCTCCGTTGCGTCGACTGTCGCGGCGACAGCGTCCTTCTCGGGATGGATCAACGCGGTCGCTTCAGCGCGCTCGCGCGCGAGGACAACATCAGCGGCGTGCACACCGCCAGGGCTCTCCTGAGCAAGCGGCTGCCGCTCACGGTCAGACTGGTGCACGGCCAGCCGCCGCGGGGGCTCAAGTCGTCCTCTCAGTTCGTGCCCGAGCTGAGGCTGCTGTCGACCTTTGAGGAGGAGCACGTGTTCGCGCTGCCGTTGCAGAGAGAGGGGGCGGCGGTCGCGTTACCGCTCGCGGCACCGCTCAAGCTGGTGAAGGCGCGGAACGAGGAAGCGCTCAGGTCGATGCAGGAGTTCACGAGGCTGGTGGAACGCGCTTCCCGCCTGGTCGCTGACGTGGCCGATCGGGCGCACGTGTTGGACGGTCGTCTGGGCGAGAGCAAGCCCTCCAGGCAGACGAGGAGCGGGTCCGGCTTCCTCAGGAGACCCTCCACCAATTCGGATCACGGTCCGCTGGCCCATCACAGAAACGGCAGCGCCGGTCATCATCATCATCATCATCATCACTATCACGGCAGCAATGGACATCAGACGGCCTCCGGTCACTCGGGTTATCGAGACGAGAATAGAGTGCCGCCGTCATCGTCCGCCTGCACGGAGGAGTACGACGAGATCGATCAGATATATGACTACGTGCGCGGATTCGCGCCCTTGCCCAAGAGCGTCAGGTCACCCTACGAGAGTCCCCTGGCCACGGGCCAGGGAGGCTCGACCCCGCCATTGACACCGGTCACGGTGACGATCGCGCCGCTGCTCGACGATCGACCGGAACCGCCGCCGATCGAGACGATACCCACCAAGAAGATCCAGGCGGAGAAGCGTACCAGGCGCGCGGTCAAGGAAACGCCGCAGCCGCGGGTGGAGAAGCCCCCGCTGGCCAAGCTCTACGTGAAGAACAGCGGCACTCAGCGCGGCCGTCCGCTAATGAGGCAGAAGAGCGCCTCGCCGTTGAAGGAAACGCCGCCGGGTTACAAGGGCGGCTCGCCGCTCTTCAACATACGCTACAAGAGCCTGACGAATCTCCAACAGGCGATGGAGCTCGACGGCACCTTGGACTCCAGTCATTCGGGCGGAAGGACATCGGGAGACTCCGGCGCGGGCGCCAAATTGCCAGAGAAGAGGTACGAACGAATGAATCTTGATGAAAATCTTAGAATCGAGAGAATCTATCCTCGAGTCGAGTTTTCCCTCCTCGAGCTCGAACTCGGGTTATCTCTTGCGGTGTTGCCTCTTGCGATCCCGTTTCTATATGATTGTCGGAGATTGCGCTTAGATCATAGATTTTATTTATTTTGGACGAGGATACGAGCTACGTTCAACTCTATTGCGCCTCTATCTAAATGATGTTGATAGTCTCGAGACGCGCTTCCAATTGTCGTTAATTGTCAAAGTTGTCATTGATCGACTTATATACATGCTCCGATGTGTGATTTGACGAAATCTAGATCGAGACGTTTAAGCAGGCCACGTTCGCTGACGAATTTAGTCTGGGAACTACGAGGTGGAAGCGGCCTCGGCTGCACGAGACCGGAAACCCCGCCGCCTACCACGACCGCACCACTGCCACCGACTAAATGTGGACCACGTCTGGCTGTCACCGTCGTGGCACCGCGACGTGTCGGCACGCTCTACCTCTAACTCGTGAGTATCGCGTCTCTCTCTCTCTCTCTCTCTCTCTCTCTCTCTCTCTCTCTCTCTCTCTCTCTCTCTCTTCCCTCATTCTTTTCTCTTTTCACGAATAACACGAGAGTAGACTTTTATCGCGTGACCAGGATCGATCGAGATCGCCTCGCCTCGCCTCGGGGAAGATCGCAACGAATCGAGATACGTGCGCATCACGTACGTGCGCGATTACTTTTCGAGCGCGCGATCCTCGCATCTAACAGAGCGAGCAGATGGTACGGGCTGCCGGGCGAGCGGCAAGACTATTTGTCCAACGGACCGACACGCACGTCGCAATTAACCATGTTGAGGGAATACCGGTTACAACGTAGGTACGGCATACTTTGTCCGCCAAGGAGGACTGAATCGTTAAATTCGCCAGAGCGACCCTGGGATAAGCGGGATGATCTTTTTAACGCGGCACTCACCGGGCGTTATAAAAGACTCGCGCGGCATCTCGCTTCCTCGTTTGTTGGTTCGATCGCTCGCCCGGCAGCCGTAACGATCTAATCTAAGGCGCATATGACCGCTTCGGAACGATTCCTGAACGTTCCCTGCGATCAATTACCTCGCGAGCACGTAGCGTGCAATTTGCGATACTTAATTTCCATATCTTCGCTTAGCGCTCTTAGCGCTCTTATCTCGCGCGCGCGCGAGATCAGACATTCGAGCGATAGAAAAATCATTGTTATCGAGTTGGGGAGTAAGCCCAACTCGATAAGAGCCCTTCTGGATGCGGATGTTTATTTATATCCGCCATTCGCGGATTGCGAGATGTACAGGGAGAAGAAAGCTCGCAAGAAACGAGATGTTTTCGTTAATCGTAGCAGAGTACCTAGACGCGATTCGTCATGGAGATTCGACGACGTCGCCGCGAACGTCCTCGAGCCTCGGTTGAATATCGGCCTCGGATGAGACTGCGAAGAGGAGAAACGAGAGGAAAAGGCAATCTCAATCTGGACGAGCCACGCTCGTCATTTGCCTTCTGCTCCGTTAATTCGCCGATGAAAACCGACAGCGAGAGATTGAAAACGCTTCCTCTCCTCACACACGGGCCCGGTTCTGCGCGTCACGGGCGGCGACGTGGCGTTTACGGCAGGAAGTCGGGAATCGCAAAGCTTCCTGCCCGCGTACATCCGCAATCTAGCAGTGGTACCGGTTAGCATTCCCAAGCCGTGGAAATTAGAGAAGAGGGTCCGCGCGCGGGTTAATCCGCCTCCGTGGCCTAGCTTTTCTCTCTCTCTCTCTCTCTCTCTCTCTCTCTCTCTCTCTCGTCTTGGCATCTCGCTCTGGCGATGCCGTTTATCGGCGACCGAGCGCTTAGCTGCGCGAGAGGACGGTGAGAAAGAGGAGATAGTTCAAGCGAGTGGACTCGCGGTGGACAGCCTCCGGGTATATAACGTCATCTTCGCTCGGTGCAGCGCTATAATAGCTCTGGTTTGCTCCGCGAAGCCGCTCCGTGAGCGGAATTAAACGAGACTAGGTTCAACGGCTGGACGAACCGTGGCTTCCGGTCCCTCCGCTCGTCCCCGCCGCATCTCCACCCACCATTCGCCTCTCAGATCGCGGGCATTGTGGAGATCATGCGACTGTGCGAGCCCTTGATTTCATCGATTCGCCATGAGAGGCGAGGAGCAGCATATCCCGCGAACACGATCTCGCCTCGGTAGCGCGAAGCTCGCACGTAGATCGTAGATCGGATATCGGATATCCTCGACTCGATGCTTTCAGAAACGAGTCTTGAATTTTCGATACAGAGTACCGCCGACAAGCCTCCGCTCGAAGATGCAGAACAGATGCCGTAACCAGTCGCATATCAAAGTATCCGGTCTCTAAGCTCCAGCTAATGTCCCCAGCTGACCATAATTTAACCGATTCTTCCTCCGCAAGCGCGACTCGGCTGGCCGCGATCAGCGTCGCCCAGCGAAGCGAAAACCAAACGAGATCGGACCGCGAGCGTGAAGAAAGTCACACACGTGGGAGATGCGCGAGATAGCTCCCGCGACGAGCGGGATAGATCCCGTTCCCAGCACCGCGCGCCAACATCTCGTCGTTCTCTTTGGAGATGCGTAAGCGGAATTCAGATCGCGCGGCGCGAGTTTGTGGTCTTGATGCGGTGACGCGTTAATTTCGGCATCGCCCGCGTCTCCATTGTCGTTGCATTCTAAATTACTCCGGCGGTTCCGTTTTTTTCGTCGACTTGCGGCTACCCGCAGCGACGTTGCCCCGCGCGTTTCCACGGAAAGTGACGACCGGCGCCGTCAGTCTGTCGGTCATTTTCACGTGTCACGCAACGGAGTCGGAGCTCGTCGTCGCGCCGGGGTTCGCCGGGGTCGGGAACGTAAACGGCGCGCGCTAACGCGTCCGCGTTAAATCGCGTCGCGGGGAAAGGGGAGAAGTCCGCATCTCCGCAGCTCGATGAAATCAGAAGGTAATCGTAGCGCGTTTTCGCTCGCCGCTCGACGGTCTCGCCGGGCGGGGAGACTATTATCCCGAAGATTGCCGGCTTGCGTCGCGTCTCCCGTGCCTCTAACCCGTCCCGTCCCGTGCGACGACGTTGATTAATATCAACAAATTCCTTCGCGCATATTCATATGATTACGCTCGTGGCAGCGTTGGTTAACGCGCGACGACGGACGTGCCGCCGAACGTGGCATTACGCGGCGAGCGAAGATTGCGCGCCGTCCGCGGAATACCGCGAGCGTGCGTTTTACGGCGCTCGATCGTATTAAAGACGATCTACATCGACCGGCTCGCCTCCCTTGCCCTCCCTCCCTCCCCCCTCGTTGGCCGAAGCTCCTGGCGTTCGCCGCCATCCGAGAGCCGCTACGCTACGAGTCGCGCTATGATCATCCACGAAATTGCCGGGCGTCCGTCCTTTCTTCTTCGTGGCGAGACGTGGCCGAGCGTACGCTCGTTAGGATCCATCTCGAGGAGCACGATCGCGCCACGATCGACCCTCGAACCGCGCCATTCACCGCATGGCAGAACCGTACACCCGTACAGCGCATCATGTAACGTCAGCGATCTCGGATTCTCGGTGCGATTTATATCCTATTTTATTCCTCCCCGCGCGTCGAAGGATACTTTGCGAATGATTTAATCAGAGCGCGTATAATCGATCTTATCTCCAGTCCTCGCCAGGCTGAATGAGAACGCGTCGTCGAAGGCGATGCAGCGTGACTCGCCGCACTCGAGGTGCGTTCTCTCTCTCTCTCTCTCTCTCTCTCTCGACTCTAACCAAAATCATGCATATTTATCGTGTATCCCCGTGTATGTATACATTGCATGCAAATTACAGACAACGTTCGACTCCTTGTTACTCCGTCCCATTGTCTGCCTACATCCTCTCCTCGCGGATAAATGCCGGCCCGGGCTGGCACACGCGTCTCGCCGCGTGCAGGCCCGTCATCCCTGAGTCATCCCGGAGTCATCCTTTTCACCCATTTTACCAAGTTTAAAACTATTCACGTGCGCGAAACGCTCGGGGGACACGAGGGGACACGATGGGCACAACGACGAGACACAAGAATGGAGAAGGAACGAGGGCTCGGTGCACTGGACCGCTTCGTGCATCTGGAAGATGCCTCTCGCCTGAAATCGCGCCCACGCATGGATGACGCGATGCGTGAATATCTCAGGTATGCCCGGCATACTGCATCTCGTCTAGAAATCCTGCGACTAATATGGAACGATGTTCCTCTTGTTCTCTCGATGAAAATTTCTCGAGAGGAATCGGCGTCCACGAGGAGGATGCAGAAGGATGCGAATCGATATCTGGATAAGCAACGAAACGCGAGTCCAATTTCAGGCAGATTTGACGCGAGATTTGACGTGAACGAGTGCGAGTGCGAGAAACGCGAGTGCGCGCGACTCGATCGGAGGATGCGTGCGCCGAGGGTATTAATCGAAGCCGTGAATGCGGCTATTAAGACGAACTTAGCGGATCTCTGGCGTGAGAAGGAAACTAAGGCTTGCCGATCGATATATAAGATTGATATTCGCCGCTGCTTTCGAGTTTCTCCTAAAGCAGGCGGGCATTACAATAACTCTGGAATTTTTGTACGCGAAAGCTCGCGAGAGGCTCGCGGTATGCTTGCTCGCGTACTTTCTCGTTTCTCGTTTCTCACGACATGCATCCTTACATAAACGAAGGCGTTTCCTTCTGGCCCGCGAGACGAACGAGGCGGATTACCGAAAAGTCGCGGTCGCGTTTCAGTTTCAGCCGAGTCGATATCGCGTCCGATGTACGGCGTCGCATTTTGACGTAACGAATGCTCGAGTCTCGAGTCAAGCGACAAGCACAAGTTCGTTAAGTCGGCCAATTTATCGCGACGAGAGCGACGAATCGCGCGACACGCTCGCCTACGGAAAAACGATTCGAAACTCGGGACGTGGATTACGCAAGAGCACGTCAACACTTTGTTCCCCGCATCGGCAATTCTCTCCGCGAAAGAGCGAAGCGAATCGACGGCATTGCCCGCGTGCCTCACGCCCACGTATTCCTGTGCGTGCGTGCGTGCGTGCATCGAGGGGCACAAAGAGCGCGCTTCGAAGGAGCGCACTCGCGTCTACGCGTGTAATTTATAATTGGTTCACAGCGCGGTAGTGGAGGACGGTAATAGAGCGGCGGAAAATAGAGAAGAGAAAATAGAAGAGAAAATAGAAAAGAAAGGCAACGACAGAAACGCAACGCCGTGCGTGACCGCTCCGAAGAAGACCGCTCCGAGATGTGGCGGGAAAAAGTCTTATTTATTATATTCCGTGAAAACGAAAGGTCGTAATATATCGCGAGGATATTGTGCCGTCCGGTAATAACGATTAACTCATCAACCCGCAAGAAGTTTTCTCTATCCCGAATCATAATCGTGCATCGAGACCGGTCTTTATTGGTGCGCGGAAAAAAGCGCCAAGTAGAAACATCGCCATCTGGTCAGCCGACTGGTCTTCCACCTTCGTTTCATACGTCCGCAGGACGACTCGACAATCGCTTTGGAACGTAACCGTACATAAAATTCACGCGTTTTCGCGACACGCGTGCCCACGTGTGCCCTCCTTTGCCCGAGCTCGTTCCAATAGACAGACCTCCCTCAGAAATGACCTGCGGTCATCTCGGATATCTGAAAGCTGAAGCGACGTGCGAATTTGAGCGCGACGTTGATTGCGAAATCATATCATCCGATCGCTCGTACCGATCGCGCCGATCGATATCGACATCCCCGCAGCCTCTCGCTGGCCTGTGTACTCGAAGAACTTTCCTGCGCGGCCGAACGGGATCCGCCGCCCTCGAGTGAAAGAGGTTTTTCCCTCTGGCGTCGTTCTTTCGCCGGAGGAACGCGGCCGGGTAGTCAAGTGTCCGCGATAGCGTATCTACGCGCATGCAGAACCACGCGGATGAACCCGCCGGCGAGTAGTGCGAGTGCGCGCGTGTGCGTGCGCGCGCGCGTGCGGAATCGCGTTTGTGCGTGGGCGGAGACCAGTAGCCGGCTCGGCGCACGGCCGGTTGATCGGCCTGTTGGACCGTGACGTGCCAACCACTACCACTTTATTATTACTACTGCACTCCCGCTAGTGGTGCTTTGCGTTCGCTCTCCCGAGATCCTCCGCGTGCGCGCGCGCGCGCGCGCGCGAGAGAGAGAGAGAGAGAGAGTCTCCGCCGCGCGGCCGACTCACCGTGAGTAGCGCACCGCGTCCGGATAACACAGCTACGTGCGCGCGTGCGCGCTCGCGCGCAAGATTGCCCAGGGTTTATTACACTTGCACCGATGAAATTGTGCATGCGCCGTTCGTTACGCATCTACCTCCGAGTACCATCGGCCAAGCCGATCGGCAGGAAAGTGGCCGACGTGCCGCTGGAGAAACTGGCGCGGACGAAGCGGAAAGCACCAAGCGCGAAAGGGAGATCATTGGATAACATCGGGAACAAGCGGATTTTCATTTCCATCGATCGAGTCTCGATCAATTGTCGAGATTCGCCGACGCACAGGGGGATAGGTCTTGGGGACTTGGGAAATTCTTCGGTCTCAGAAAATTCTAGTTTCACGAGTCGTCGCGTTTGCTGGGGAGACGGTTTGCGAATAGACGAGGATAGACGGGACCAAGCTTCTTATTCGTAGATTCGTCGAAAGTCAACTCTCAAGTTTGATCCTCAAGGAAAACCTCATTAACCGCCCCCCCCTCCCTGCCCCCCCCCCCCGTCCCCTCAAGTAGACTTTGAACGAAGCTTGTAGCTCAGTACATAAGATGAAACTTTGATATTGTGATATTTTTACTCTCGGCCGAATGAATCTACGAATCCTGCCGATGCCGCCAAATTTATGTCTCGGTGTGAATCGCGATCTAGTCTTCCAGCGGGCGGGAAATCCCTTGGCTTTTCCGGGATCCTTTAACGGTTCCCTCGGTTCACGCTCGTTTGTCGCGCGTGCGCGATAGAAATTCGGTATGGCTTTATCGCGCGATCACGCGTCTCTCAGAGAAAACGTCCCGTTAGACGTCCAGCTTGTAAGCCAGCAGCGGTCCAGGCCGATGCAGGCAGGAAGGCCCGCATCGTCCGACCAAAGTTATTCGCGCGGAGAGGAGCTTTGCGCGCGCGCGCGCGCGCCACGAAACCGCTACTAATTTGTAATACGGTAAATACGAGATGGCCATGGTGGAGGATCCATTTGCTGCAAGTAGAAGAGCGGGCGCGGATCGAGGCGAGGCGAAGCACAACGCGCGACAACGCGAGAGGCGAGAGACAACGAAAATGCCGGGACAAGCCGGGCCGTTTATCCGCAGGGCGCGTGATAATCTGCCGCCCACGATCTCTCGCGTGGCGGCGCGGGGAAAGGGAGAGCTTTCACAGGGAGCGAGCGGCCGAACGGAGCGGGTCTGACACGCGCGGCAGCGCGGCAGCGCGGTCTGCGTATCTGAAAGCCTGAAAGCATTTTTCCTGCCCCCGTCCTTGCGTAATCGGCGTGCACGGCGCGCATCCGCGATGCAACGTCCGCGCGATCGAGAGCGTCGACTCGCCGCCTCGTCGGCGATGCTCTCTCGCGGCGCGATCGCGCACCGTTCGCCCCGTTTTACGATCTAATCTTCTACTCTCACCTTCGATCTCGTTCGCTCGTTTACGGGACCGAGAGATACGACTCGCCCCCGTGCTCTCTCGCCCGCCCGCTCGCTCGCTCGCTCGCTGATCTCCGTCGACCGGTTTTTCGTCGAGGACGCAGCCGCGTATAAAATCGCGAGCGCGGGCTCGAGAAGAGAGCAAGGCGAGCCACCGATCCAGAAGCAGCCGCGAGAACGCTGGCCTGCGTACGATACGAATTGCGGCCGGCTTGCGTCCTGTTTTACGACCGCCCGTGAAATCAAACTGCGCCGCGGTGTTTGCGATGCGCCGGTTGCGCATCGGCGCGTTTTTCCCCAAGACGAGCGAAAGCTCGTTTCCTTTCCTCCGAGAGCCGCTGATTAGCGAGATCGCTGCTCAACACTCGTCTCTGCGCTCGGCGCAGAGCCTCTCTCTCTCTCTCTCTCTCTCTCTCTCTCTCTCTCTTCCTCGCGGAGGATGTTCAGATCGCCAAATACGCGCGTGAAAATAATCGATGGCCGTCGAATCCCACGTGTAATCCCACGGCTAATCCCAAGCACGCGTGCATGCTTCTCGAGAGCGAGCTAGGTAGACTGTATCGCGCGCGCGTGACGTTTGAAGGATGCGTTTGAAAGGATTGCTTTGGAGCCGTTTAACGTAATCTCGTTATTAATATAATCGTTAATAAAAGATGAGTATTTAAAAACCGACAGTCGACCGATTGATCGACCCGACCGGCCCTTGTATGTATTTACAACTGGCCGACTAAGGCTCGACCAAGGCTTGGCTCTCGAGGAACATCACGACTACTTGATAGAGTTTCTTGTTACGCAGCGCGGAAATAAATTATACGGCATCGCGCATCGACATACCGGTCGCACGTTCCATTCGCCGGCGATAAATCAGTGCGGCCTCCGCATCGGGCAGATCCGGATCCTATTATAGATCTTTTTGCGAAAAGTATCGCGGTAAACGCGTCGCGTTTACGTCGCTCGCTCGCGGTTTTTCCTCGCGAGGAAGCGTCTCGTCGCGTCCTTCGCGGCCTCGTAAAGCGCGGCCGCGGACGACTCGCTCGCATAGATCCACGTCGCGATTGATATCGCAGGAAGTTACGAAATGACTAATCGTTTCGTACAAGCGAGATCCAACTGTCACGCTCGCGATCAAGATAGTCGGCCATTAACCATCTTATGACAAAGATAATGACGCTGATCATTCTTTGCGCAGCTTACACGGAGATACCGATCTCACCTTCCGCACCGTTCTCGCGCCAATAAGGGCCGCTCGCGACGGCCATCATCGCGATGCGACAACTAACAATGCGGCCTGTAGCTAATTCCGCGGCGCATTCACGCCACGCGTCGCTCGCTTAACGAGCGATTTCCCGACATCGAGCCGCTCTCCCTCCCCCCTCCCCCCTCCCCCGCGCGCGCGCGCTCGTCGTCGGTTTCTTTCCGCGGAACGATATCGGCGGAACGAGCTCTCGCGAAGCAGTCTCGCTCCCGCATCTCCCGCATCTCCCGCATCTGGATTATCCAGATTATCCACCGAGGGAACCGAAAATCTTCTCTTCCCTCTCTTTCGCCCTACCCTCCCCTACCTCCCTACCTCCCTACCTCCCGGCCGCCATTCCTACCGCGAAAGAGACGGAAAGAAGGAAAAGCGCTCGCGGGATCGCCCTCGGTGTTCTTGCGAAAGGCGCAACGGCGCTTCCAAGAAGCGTACAGGCCGGTGGGTGGTCTCCATTGAGAGATGTTTATGGCTGTGTCGTGGCAAAGTGGCTGCACGCCACGGAGTCCGTGCGAGGGAACCGCGTTCTCTCCTCTCCGTGGCGCCCACCGGGTCGAAGACCCTACGTTCGTCAGGTTCACCCGGGGCCCTTCGCTTCGTATCGACGGAGGAGCCGACCTCGGTCAGCCGCGGCCGAGCGCAACGCGGATGTTTGCCTCGTCCCTCCTCTCCCCCGCGGACGGCGTTTCGCCGACGAGCGAGAGCCCTTCCGACCCCATTGTTCGATCGGACGTCCGCTCGACCGGACGCGCTCCCCTCGTCGCCCTCGTCGCCCTCGTGGAGAACCGGCGGGTTACATCGCCGGCTATCTTCCATCGCCGTCTCGCGCCTGTCTCCGTCTCCGCTTACCACGTTACGCGACGCGCCGTTGGCACTCGCGCGACCGCCGATAACGTCTCGCCGATATTAATCGATATTCTAATCGATCAATCGCCACCGCCGCCGGCATCCTCGTGCGTGATATCCTCCTCGTGACGGGAGGTAGCCGGAGTTCTTCTACCTCTCGATGGCTGACGATCGGCATCGATAAATCGCCGCGACACGTCGAGCGAGTCACGTGGGAGTCGCGGGACGCGACTCCGAGACGCGCGATCAACGGAACTCTCGTGTTGAGAGTTTGAACTCGCGGATTGATCGCGATTTGGACGATACACTCGACGATACAGCCGCGTATTTACATATTTACGTACAGGCGTACGTACGTAACGATGCGATTGTACGTGGCGCGCGCGTTGGACGAGTAACCGAGTACGACGGTCGCGATACCGGCCGTAGGCTTTGTTTTGCAAGCGAAATTAAAGTAAATAAAGAACAAGGAGCGGCGAGCGCATATCCCTGTTACTGCCAGTAAATCCACAGCGCTCTGCCGTGCTCGCGCTGTTATCGACGCGTCTCTCGTTCAGGACAGTCATCTTCGGAGCACGTAACGCCGCCGTAAACGAGCTCCGCAGCGTAAAGCGTCCGTAAAGAGTCCGAGCAACTGCCGTGCGAAGCAACTGGAGTGTTCTCCAAAAGCATCGTACGCGCGAGTGCCATTTGAATCTCATCCTGGAAACGGTCTCGCGCTCGCTTTAACGAAATTCTCACTTTACGCCCCTCCGCTTTCCCGTCGCGCTATCCCCACCCCCGGCAGGGACTCGGTCATGAATAATTCACGCTATACCGCGGCATTCCCGTAAATCCCTGTTATTATATACCGGAGCATCCCTGCGGCCGCGAGACTCTAGATTTCCCGCGAAACCGACGTCGACGAATTCAAGCCGCGCTTCGCTTCGGCCAGCAGGTGAGCGCTGCTGATTTACTCGTAAAACATCACCAACGAGGAGCTTAAGCGAGCGAGCGAGCGAGCGATCGGCTTCGAATCTCACCGGTATCTCACCCGGATGAGGTATCTCGCTTGTTCGCATGAAAACGGTCGGTGTTTACCCGCGCGCGCGCGCGCGCGCGTTATCCTGAAGCGTGTCCGTCAAGTCGGCGCGCAGGCACTTTGGCGCGATCGAACGAAACGTCCACGGGAACTTGGCATTCTTGCTCCTTCATCTCTTTCCGCTTGCCGTGCCGATAAAATGCGAGCTAGAGAGAGAGGGAGAGAGAGAGAGAGAGAGAGAGAGAGAGAGAGAGAGAGAGAGAGAGAGAGAGAGAAAGAAAGTTCAAACTCATCCGATTGATTAATAAACGTGCTCGCTCGTAATTTATTGTCGGGCGCAGGCGACGTAATCCACGAGCGGACGCGACGTAAAGTCGCGACTTCTCTTTTCCGATCCGCGATAATTACACGTTGACAGACTCATCTAATTTATATGCTAACTACAGGCGAGCGCGTCATAAAAAGTAATTGACAGGCGAGCGATAATTTATTATCTCGCCGCGTTTGGTGGCTCATTTCGTCCAAGTATGACTTACCTAACGAGATCGATAGACGCTGCCTCGGCTAGCCGCGCCCGTAACGAGATTATCATCGCGAACTTCGATCTCATTAGGGCCGTCCGGCCGGATGTGCCCGGGCACATCGGGAGGTTTTTCGGTCCCGGCCTACGTGAGATCCCGTGACACGTTCCCTCGTAACGCCAATTATTGCCCTTCCACGAAGAGAGATACGCCTATTAGATTTACTGCCGACCTTCTTCCCCACCGGCCACATCCCTCTTTCGACATTTGCCTTTTTAAATCCGCTTTTACGACCGACGCGTAGTAGCCCAGGCTACTTGTCCCGTCGCACGCCTTTCCCTCCCCCTGCGCTCGCTGAGAGCATTAAGCATCCCCCTTTCGCATTTTTCGAACCATTAACAGGCCGATATCGAGCGTTACCGGACGCAGTATCGCACTGCGCTTTATTGCTACGCTACGATGGAGCTCGCGGAAATTACTGCGAGCCGTAAACGTTTATCGAACGAGTTTTATTAGGCGAATATTTCATTCGGGCGGCAGCTTTAACGCGACTGCCACGAGACTCGCGACACTCGCGCGGGACACTCGTTCGAACGCGGGTATCGTCCTCCGCCAAAAGTCTAACGAACACGGATGGATTGTTCCATCGATTATTCTTACGGAGGATGCGGGCGTCCGTCCGTCCGTCCGTCCGTCCGTCCGTCCGTCCGTCCGTTTGCATCGTCGATCGTGTAAGCCACGTGGTCTTGTAATCGGTATTCCTCATTCCGTTAACGCCGCTTCTTTCCAGCTTCCGAACTATTAACGACCCGATATCGGGACTTTGCGGGCGCGTATCGCACTGCGCTTTACTGCCGCACCTGATAAAACTTGAGCGAATTACCGCGCGCCGTAAATAAACGCGCGAATAGCAAAAGATAACTTTAAGTGGCCGCCAAGCATCCCGGATATTTACGAGATTCGTCTTCCCTTCCAGCGGTCTTTTCATAAACACGTCAATCTCGCTTATCTCAAAGTAAACGTGTGTACGATTCGAATGAGAGATCCGGGTCATCGGAGCGTGACCCGGATAGTAACGCGCATACGTACATCGGTGTTTTTTCAGAGGGACTCTGGCGGACTCTCCTCTGAATTTAAATTCAATCGCGATCGTAAACATCCGGGCGTCGGGCTCCTCCTTCCGAAAATCGAGGCTGCGAGCGAAGATTCGCTCGAGTCATCGAGTCGAGTCCACCCGCGCTTTCGTCGATCCTCGACGCGGACGAAGAATTCGACCGTGGATGATGCCGTTACTTCATGGAATGCGTACGCACCAGTCTCGGGAGAGACTCGTGCATGCGTTGCTGGAATACCGCCGTGCGCGCACGGCGATTCGCTGGCAACCGGTAGCAGCCTTTTGGACCTTGAAGCATTTCGTAATAATCGAGACCGTGTGTACACCGGAGTACACAGATCGCGCGTCTTCCTCGTAGTCGTAAGAGTCGAGAGCGGTTCGTGTCGATCTAAGGCCATAAGGCCTTAGATCGAGAAATGATTGATTTTTATTAAAAGGCCTCGATCGATGCTTGTGATCGGTGCGATGATCGCTGATGCGCGAGGCGATGCACCGCAGACAGTTTTGCGGCAGATTCTAAACTAAAGAGCCGAATTTTGAGAGCCCAAGCCTGAGATTCAACGAGCCCATCGATCATCCATCGATCGTTGCTCACGCAGCAGCGTGAACCTTTCCTTTCGCAAAAGGAACCTTGCTCGTTGGAGGACTCATTGAGTGCGCGTAAGTACAGGCAGGAACATATAAAATGCGCGGCTTATTGTCGCCGGGCCTCTTACCGACAGCTGCTCGTTAGTTGTTGCCAGCCGCGCGGAGGTGAACCAGTCGAAGCTGCATGCGCGAATTGCGAACGTATGCAGACGCACGCACGCACGCACGCACGCACGCACGCACGCACGCACGCACGCACGCACGCACGCACGCACGCACGGCGCACGCAGCTGGACATCCGCGCGCCACAACGTTGCGGTCCAGCCTTGTGGACATTACGCTCGCAATAGCGCGATCGTCGAAACGACGACGGGACGTGTCCCTTGCTTCTCGCACGAGGGTGACGTTGAGGCAAGCGGGACACTAAAGTCGCGACTCGCGTAGGAATCGGGGGACACGCGAGGCGGATAACGCCGTGAGACTGATACCTTCTGCCGCAGTAAAATTTTATTCCCCGCCGTAGGATCGTATTAAAGCGAAATCCTTAAATTTCAGAAGGATCTTCTCGATCGTATATTCGCGCGGATCCTCTGCATCGCGATGCTACGCGGACAAAGTCCGCGCCCGCCTCTTCGAGGTACACCCTGCGCGTACGCGGGCTCGAATTACGCTGTGTGCGTTCTTCGTGCGCACGCACATGAGGAACGCGGGCGCGGGCTTTGTCGAGCGAGCCTCAAGAGAGGCAAGCAAAGGCAAAGTAAAGGGACAAACCACGCCTCGCGCCGCCTTGCCAGCGCGGAGAATTCGCCTCCGCTTCTTCGTCTCGCCTCTTGCCTCTGGCACAACTAATATATCGACATGGCTACCTTCCTCTTCGCTCGCGCCGATTCGCGATTCGCGAATGATCCCTCGCCAATGTCCATAAAGTATCGAGCCTGGACGCCAGATGCGCCTCGCGAGCGGATCGAGCGCCCCTACGATTCCTCATGGTCGCCAGCTGCTTCAGCTGTTTCATCGGGCGCACAAGAGAGACGCGTGAAACCGTGAAACCGTGAAACCGTGAAACCAACATGAAAATTGTATCTTTGCTTGGAAAATCTTTCCTTCCTTTAACCTTTATCCGACACAAATGTCTCATCATTGATGAATCGTAATCGCCCCTGCTGACACGAGATTCTCCATTCTCATTCTCGAGAGAGACGAAGCAAAGTGTCTCTGGGTTACTGGAAAATTTTCCACGCCAACAAACGCGCGTGACGTTACTTCCTCATTACAGCTTTACGACGTATCGTCGGCGTCAAATTAGCCTCGTTCACCAGCTGTTCGTTTTCCATATCGAGCCTTACCGGCGATGGGCACGCGCTTTTATCGCTTTGTCATCCGCTGACGGTCATCAGGTGAGCGATCGCATTTATTGGACGATCGCTCGCGTACATTAATCACGGATCGCGAAATCGTTGACGGAAGGCGGAAAGCCAGAAAAGAAAACCCTATCGGTCGCAACCGTCCGTAAAAGTTCCGCGAGTGCGCTTCGCAGCCGGCAATTCCGTTTCGCGGCGAATCCTTCCTGGCAGTCAGAATGTCACTAGGTTATTAGAAAGTTTTCCACACGAGTAAGCGCTGCTTGCTACTCCGCTGCCTGTGAGAGCGAATCGGCTCGCTTTGCATCGCGTAACGTTCCACGCTTACCGTAAATCTCGCAATGAAACACGCTCGGGAACTCTGCTGCTCTTGCACCTTGCGTGATTTGTTGCCGCGATCGCGTTGCGAAGCCACGTGCCACGCTTTGCCCGCTTTGATCGGTACCGGTCTAGCATTTTTCCATAACATCGATCTCTCGCGCGGCTGTAATTTCCCTGACAAGTTTTCCGTGTCCCGCCGCGAACGTATCGAGCCGAGAGATGTGTCGAAAGATCTGTCGCAGTGTATTATCTCAAACGAAGGTTGTAGAAACCGGATCAAAGATAGCCGCGATAGGCGCTGAGCGGATGCTCGCGGATCGAAGTGGGGTCGTGCCAAACCGGGGAGGATATCTTTCTCGTCTCGACGGCCGCTGGGAACGTCGATCGACGAGGATCTCGCAAAAGTTTGCGCGCGGCCTATTCTTGCCGAGCGAGCGGACAGAATCCTCCGCTTCGGCGTAACGCGTATGCTACAGTTAGGCGCGCGGAAGGTAGGAGGAGGAGCGCGAACGCGCATTGACAGCCACGAAGAGAGAGAGAGAGAGAGGGAGGGAGGGAGGGAGAAAAAAAAAAGAGAGACATGCGGCACCGTTAGCAGTGAACGCTGCGTCTCTTTAGCGCGTGCGAGCAGAAAAGAACACGGCTCTCGATCGTCCGGTTCGACGAACCTGTAAAATACACGGCATCGGAAGTGCCGTCCATCTCTTTCGCGAGAATAATTCTCCGAAAAGAAGCGAGACAACTCGGAGACGTCGAATTCAGCCACGATCGACGATCGACGATCAGCACAGACGATCAGCATCGACGGCGCGAGGGTCGGAGCGTAAAAGGATACGCGAATAAAAATGGGAAAGCGCAGAGACGCGAGTCGGATCTCCGCGATAGCGTGAGCATCCAAAGTAACGGATGGAGGAGACGAAGAGCGGCCGCTGAATCGCGCGAATCGCTCCGAAACGCGTCAGCGATATCGCGCTTCGTCCGCGAACTGCTGGCGAGTCGCTCGCGCTTCAACGTTTAACTGCCGACGTGGCGCGGCGGGTAGAGATCGGGAGGGGGGGGGGAGAGCGGGGTGGCACAATTGGCTCTCTCGGCGGGCGACTCTCTCGCGGTATTTTGCATCGTCGATCCGTGCGGCGATCGGCGCTCCACGATCTGTCCGAACGTGAGAGAGAATAACGATAACGGGAGCGCGCGCCTGGGAAAAACGATCCGCCCGTCTTCCGTGGGACGTAAAGCGCGGGACGTCGCGAGCGGGATGTGTACCGCGGCGTTATTTATTTCCGCGGCCGAACCGATTAAACGGCGATTTCATAGCCTCAGTAGAGCCTATCCTCCCCCCACTCGTACGACGTGGCCCTATGCCGCGCGAATAACTCCGTCGCCGAGATAAAGGAAGGAGGACAGAGACAGAGACAGAGACAGAGCGAGAGAGAGAGAGAGAGAGAGAGAGAGAGAGAGAGAGAGRGGGRGGGRGGGGGGAGGGAGGGAAGGGAGAAGGAGGATGTACCTCGCGGCGAAGTAATTCGCGATACCGGTCCAGCGCGATCGTTATTTTCTGCACACTCGTCGTGGCAATTAACTGCGGCAATAACGATTCCTCCCTCTCCTTCTCCCTCTCCCTCTCTCTCTCTCTCCCTCCCTCTCTCTCTCTCTCTCTCTCTCTCTCCCCCTCTTTCTTTTTCTCTTCCGTCGACCGCGTAAATGTCATTATAAGGCGGTGCGTCGTCTCGGCGCGGCGCGAGAAAAATCCTAATGAAGCGTCCCGCGTTCGTAATTACGAACTTTCAAACGACTCTATCCACGCGGTTCGACGCGGTTGGGCGAGTGAGGTGGCGGGGAGAGGAGGGGTGGGATGGGGGGGAGAGTCAATGTGTGTCACTCGCGGCGGGAATGGTCCCCGTTTGAGCGCGCGGGCGCTCGAAAACGCGGGCGGCCGCTGAAGCGAGAGCTGCATAGAGCAGCGAGAACCCGCGCGGTCGGCGATCGTCCGTCGGCATTGGCCTTCCCTCGTGGCCGCCGCAACCGGCCTTCGAAGTCAATGGCATCGTTAAAGCGAAGAACAAACGTCGCGGACATGTCGCGTAGAGAAATACGAGTCGACGAAAGTGCGCGGGGCGGCAGATTTGCGCGTCGCGTTGCGTTTCATGCGTCAGACGCGTGCGCAACGCGCCAAGAGGAAAAGGAGGAACGCGAGGCTCGTTCTCGTTCGAGAACGCTTTGCGATATTCGACCCGATGATCGGAAACAGGCGGATAGAAAGGATATCCGTCATTAAGAGGTCCGCCGTCGAGCCGGAGCGCGCATCGGCGCGAGCGGCGTTACCGGCGGCGCTCGTTCAACGTTCATGTAACGACGAAAAGAGCGATTAAGAGACCTGCCCGGCCTTGCGCGGGCGCAAAACCCGTAGGACAGAGCGAGCGCAGTTGCGCGCGAGCGGGGTTGGCCTGCGGGCAACGGCGACGATGAGCGATGGATCGGAACGATTCGGGAACAGTACAACCGGAATCAGAGCAGTGCTGCGAAAGCTCGAGGGTGGCCGGTTAATCGGTCGATCGATTAATTGGCGATTCACGAGCGAGCAAGCGAGCGCGCGGTTGCGCGCGGTTGCTACGGAAAATCAAGCCGATCGAACGAGACGATCGATTAATCGCCGGCACGTCCGATAAGGCCGACCGATAAGGCCGGTATTGTTCTGTCTTGCAAACGATTAATGATGCGCCCCCCGATATCGACGATCGAGACCGAGAGCGGGCCACTGCTCTGATTCCCTCCTCCCGCGTTGTTTTTCCTCTTTTCCCTCGCTTTTCCCTCTTTGGCATCCCGCGGACCGGAAATGTTCCTTGGAAATGTTTCTTGGAAATGTGCGAGATACCCGCGATGCTTGATGATATGCAAATAGAAACGGAGGGGCGGATACGCGTGGAGGATGCTTCGGGAAGCATGCGTGGCACGCGCAACGCCGGCAAAGTTCCGGTTATCGAACCGGACGGCTTCGATTTTCCCTGCCGAGGACGCGCGCGGATTTATGCGAAGCGGACTCGACGAGGATCGATCCGGCCCAATTTTACCGGCCGGATTTCATTCCCGCTTCTCCATGACCCCCCCCCCCTCCCTCCCCGTCCCCCTCGCCCCCTCGTGTCGGCCGCGTTTCGCACATAACAGCGGAGCCTCCGTGCGGAGGCCAAGTGTGAGAAACGGCGCGGCGTCCGGCTGAAATTGCCTGAAGCTTCAGTCGCTTCAGGGTCGCGATTTCGCGCGCGAGATCGCGGCGCTCGAGCCTTTCGCTCGCGCGTTCGACGCCCGGGACAGGAACACGCTTCTTTCTCATATTAATCTAGGCTCGTTGAGCCCCGCTTCTTCTTCTTATCCGTAACGGATTTTTCCGCCTTTTTGCCGCGCCTGCGCGCAACACTGCCGCATTATCCCTAACGCGCTTCGTTCACCGGCGCGATTATCCTCGCGGCGAAACGGTAAATCCCTTTCCGATGAACGAGGATGCTCCTCGGACGCTGATTTAAAAAGGAATCGCTGCACCTTCCCACTCCCGCTCCCCCTCTTCTCCGTCCATGTGCGTAATAAATCTCGCCAATCTCCGGACAGATCTCCGAAGCAGCGATGAAGAACGGCGCGACAGGATGCCTCCTCGAAAGAGTGCATCCGCTATCACGATCGGGCGGGCACGGTTATCCGCGTCTCTAATGTCGCGCCGTGTGCTCTCGCCCTGAAACGGATACCTTTATCTCCATCTCGCCGCTCTTGCCCTCCCCCCTCCCCCCCCCTCCTCACCGTCGCTCGTCGTCCGAGGATGCAACGCATCCGCAAACGCAAGCAGCTGCGCGTCCCTTACGCATTTCTATCGCCGCTCTAAAATCAGATTCCGAATGCGGAATTCTCTCGCGATGCGCGGACGGATGCTGAAGAGGGCCGCCGCTGACGACTCGCGCGATTCGCGGAGTCGCGGCAACGAGTTCACTGGGTTTCCGAGCTCTCGGACTCGGAGACGCAAGTCGAGCGTGGCGAGGCGCCCGCAAGAGAGASAGAGAGAGAGAGAGAGAGAGAGAGAGAGAGAGAGAGAGAGAGAGAGAGAGAGAGAGAGGGAGAGGGAGGGAGCTTTCGTTCGAAACGGAAATGCTGGACTGCAATTATCGCAGTCGTTGGCTTCGGCCGTCTGCCGCGGCCGTGCGCGAGTGCGTAACCGCCGCCGGTCGATTAACCGCGACCTTCGCCGCAACGTCGATGCAAATAGACGACATATCCGCAACGGGGATCGCTTAGCAGCCGTCTCGTAGGATCCTCTCTCGTAGGACGATCTCGCGCCGCCTCGCTTCCCTGCCTGCGGATCCACAGGACCCGCCGCCGTGACCGAATTATCCGACAGGATCCGTCGTTCTTTCGGTGTTCGATTCGGCTCGGCTGGCTCCGTTTGTTCCCTCCGTTGCGAGCATCGTTCAGGAGAATTGTACGTGCGAATCGAGCGAAACGAGACGGAGGCACTTGACGCACTCGAGACTCGCTCGAGTCGAAGATCGGCAGATGAGAGCGTTTCGACGCAACGACGGCTGCGCTTGCATCATCGCGCAAAATTGCGCGAGATTACGGCGGATTCCGCCTGCGCGCGCGGCGGACTAATTGCCGTCCGGAACGTATCGCGTAATCGATCGATATTAATTACCGCGCGCTTTCGCCGACCTTTATAATCGGCCGTAATCGGACGTTTCAGGCTAATTAATCATTAATCGAGCTGGAAAAATGTAATTTCAACTGCCGCGAGGCACGCGATACCCGGCGATTTCCTCCCGCAATTTTCTGGACCGCGCCGATCGCACGTCTGACCTTTAAAGTATTACGCCAAGTTATTCTCAGGCGTGATATCGGCGCTGCTGCGGCCCCGTCCGCTGCCCTGCCGTGTTCCTCATTTTTAACGTTATCCAGCGCGCAACCGTAAAGATCCCGAGGCGCGAGGCGCGAGGCGCGAGACGCGAGGGGAGCGTTAACGCGAGCGAGGCTTTCGCGAGATGATGCGAGTCCCTCGCAACAGGATCCCAGGCGGATCGCGGATCGATTCCGAGAGCAGATAGCCAGCGGATACATCCACCGACGCGCCGCATCGCGCTGAGAAAAATCAACGGAACGACGTCTGGGCGCCGCGCGACGTCGCGTCGCCGCGACGAGAGAGCGAACAAAGGCCCGTGCGCTCGCTCGCCCGCAAACGAGTTCCGGCGCGCGGCCAATTATAAATTACGTCGAATTAAATCGAGCCGGCCGCCGCCGCCACCTCCGCGCTTGCGCGCTCGGGCGCGCGCGCGGCGAAAATTCCCCCGCTTTTTACGATCGCGCATGCGCGAAATCTTTTACGGCGACGCGCGTAATTGCAACGTGCGGCGCGCCAAGTGATAAACAACGCTCGCGCTCGCGCTCGCGCGCACGACGACTGGCATTGTAGACAGGGCGGGCTCGGCTTCCTCCTCGGCTCGCTCGCGTTGCACCGTTTGGATTTATCGGCATGCTTAATTGCCGCCCGGGACGAAACTCAGCCTCGCGAAACACGGGTCCGCGTGCCTTTCGTCGTGCCTTTTTCTTACGCCTCCGACGAACCGCTCGCGTGCTCGCGTCTGAGTTATATTCTCATTCCAGGCACATTCGGGCGCAGGGGATATTCGGGAATGTCCACGTTTGTCCTTGTCCGCTCGTGCACTTTTCCAGATGAGATCACTTGGGAATCACGCTGGGAATTATGATTCGTAATCTTCTCACGGTCTACTCTCGAGGCGTTCGTCTCTGTGCAACGTCGACTGCCTTTTTTCCTATCCAACATCGCGTTGGACTTGGGAGCTTCCGTGTTCATTACGGAAGCAGCATCGTGGCTGAACAGCCATCTCCTTGATTAATCTTCGTCGATCAAGTTATCACGTTATCGTTATTACGTTATCACGTAATCGAACGACGCGTTAACGTACCGCATTGTTTTACATCCGAATAATCTCTTTGTTAAAAAGTTCCCTCGCTCCTCTTCTGGCCGGCCCTGGCCTCTTCCATCGTTTGCCGTGCGCGCGTGGTGGGAGAATTACGAGCCTTCGGACTGATTATTAAGTCCCGAAGATTTAAGGCGGTGCTTTAAATACTTGGGCAGTAACATTGAACGAAATTCATTCCGTAATGAAAGAGCCTGCCGATATCGTCGTCCCGCTGTTTTACGTTCGTTTCGCGCGGCTCATTGGACCCGGAGGACATTAACCCACTAACTGGAAAGGACTTTTTTTCCTTATCCGGATGGTCACCCGGATGTTCCAGCGAATACGGGGACCGTGATTATCATATTTTGTGGTCGTCGGGCGTCGCGATGTTTTGGCAGAATTTATGGTCCCGCTTTGTGCGCCGGCCGAAGATACCGGGAGATTAATAGGCATTTGGAGGACGACGGCCGATTCGCACCTCGTAACGTTGACCCGGTTAGAAAAGCTGGCGGTATGTCTCGACATTCGGGGAAGCCGAGTCCCCGATTCGCGATTTTTCCATGATCGCCGTCATTGCGTCATCGCGAATGAACCGTGAAACGAACCGCGTTCCTGGTCTCTCCTGGATGACGCGAGAAACGTATCCGTAAACAGACTACAGACAACTCGCCTAAACTCTTCCCCTCGGCCTTGAGAGCGAATCCCTCATCCCTCAGCCAGAACATTACGGCTTCAGCAGGAAGAGGGAAAAAGTATACGCTTAATGAGCGCAATAAATTACGGATGCGCGCAAATGCATACAAATATTAACGATCTCGCGGGCTCTTAATATGTCGATACGCTGTTTTGTAAACCGGTATGCCCGACGCGAGTTTCTCGAACGCGAAGGGACCCGCCCTGGCGTTCCGCGGCGCGGCAATTTGCATGGCCGATGATCGGGCCGCTACTACGCACGCCGGTGACTAGGTGCATCATTATTAGGCACTACCGAGATACGATCAAACTGTCCGTAATAACAGTCGCGGGATCTTGCAGCGAGAGCGGGAGTCGCGTTTATTAAATTACGTCAAATTATTGGTACGCGTCGTTGGTGCGGCCGGAGCCTCGACGGGCCCCGCTCGTTTAACGGCGGCCCGAGCGGAGTCACGTGGCCTCCTCGATCGGGCATAATCAGCGCGCGATTAGTCGAGTCGTTCAGTCAGCGTCAGGCGCGCAGCCGCGGATGCGTGTCGAGAGTTCAGTCCGCGCTCGCGGTTTCCCATCGCGATCGGGAAAATCGACACGCGAGTCTACGTCCTTTCATCCCGAGTATTCATCCAAAGTATTCGAATTATCGCCGATGCGCGCGCGACGCTTGCAATTAACGATGTCCGATGACGGATACAATTTCCATCTATTCGTAATGCAGCGTAAAGCATCGGGCGCGTCTTTTATCATTACCGCTAGCGCGATAGGCGTCGAAAATTAACGCGATCGGAAAGAGTCTAGTCCGTAAAGCGTCGATATTTTCCGCATGCAGCGCCGAAATGCATCCCGCGTCGGACATGAGTCTGAAAGATTTACGTCTGATCGCCATAAACGATCTTTCCAATCGAATCTCTATACCGCGTGCTGTCATCAGCGACTGCTCGATGCGACCTTGCACGCTTTCAAAGCAGGTTTCGTAAATCTTGGATGGATTATTTCTCGCTTTCGACCCTTTCGATTATAATTCCTTGCGACTATTACATCTCACGTCCGTGTTTCGAGTATGCACCAATACATACGTTCGCTTGATTCTGCTTCCAGATTCGACCGACCGAAGGACTGAAGAAGGCAAAGAGCGGTTCGGATGAGAAGCAAGCCGTGGATCTCCGACATCATTCGAGTAATCAAAATTTGCAACAGGAGCTCAAAGAAGATAAAACGGAAGCAGAAGGACGGGGATATATTTTCGCCAGCGACTCCGTCGTTCTTTCAGCGTTGATTCAAACTCGTTGATTCAAAGCCATTCAGATTCATGTCCGACACACACGCGATGTACATCCTATGTACACACACACACACACACACACACACACACACACACACACACACACACACACATGCAAGCTCGCACATACATAGATACGCGATACGCATATAGAAGAGCCGAAAGCCTGATCAACGCCGCGTACTTCCTGTGATCGTCGATTAACGATAAGCGGAATAATCAAAAATAGCGACCCAGCGGAAGAGAATACGTTCAGGTCACGTGCGAACGGAGATGCGAATTACGATGACGCTCTCGTAAATGAAAGGCGGCGCCGTGCAGCAAAATCAATTTTGCAGCGAATAACGGAGAAGCGGAAGAGCGTTCGATGCGTTAAGAGCAACGGTAGATGATAGAACGCGCGTACAGACAATCGAGAAGTGCAGAAAATACTGCCGATAATTTCGCCGTCTGAAAAATTAAATGAACGTTCAGCAGCGCGGTCAAGATCGCGCTTGGATAAGAAACATGTTTGTCTCGGTACGACTACGTCCGCTTTTTCTCCTGTCTTGGTCTTGGAGGATGGAGAAAGGAAGGATCTCTTCTGGTTTCTCGAGGACGGAAGGATCTCGATTTACATCGCGTTTTACGCATAATCTCTCTCTTTCTCTCTTTCTATCTCAATGAAATGTCTTCCTTACGACGAGACGTGAACATATTCGAGCACGATTGAATTTCTCTCATCGACGAAACGGATCTCCCTGACGGCGTAAACTTCCGCACAATCCAACGCACATCCGTCGCACGCGACGTTAGAGGCCTTGATTCATCATCGAGCGTATTTCCTTCGTTTCCGCCGCCGATTGAGGATGGGAACCGGAGGATGGGAGTCACGAGGAAGAAGGTCGAATCTACAGGCTGTAATGCCGCGCGTTCTCCCGACAGCCGTACGCGCGTGCCGCAAAACGGCGTAAATCACGACATCGTAACTCACACGAGCAGTAGATTTTCTTCTCTTTCTTCTGTCGAGAGGGCCACGCCGTCAGCGGGCTCGGAGGGGAGCCCCCGGCCGGCCGCGTAGATAAGGATACGAATGCCATAATGATGACCAAGTTTTGTGGTTGTACTTAAGTCATACCTTATACTCTATTTTACTGTTAGGATGATTATAAGCGTAAGTTACTTTTTCTATGCAATTATCCAAGTGTCTCTATCACAGTTATCGCTACGTTTTTACTTTCGACGCGCCGTCAGGCTGGACGGCGGCGGATTAGCGCGCCGGCGATCGGCGCGAGCTATGAGGACCTTGCAATATTGCCTACCTGCACTTGTGATCGTACTGTCTAACTCGGATCTAGGAGAATTTCTTAAGCTGAACGTTCGCTGATCCGTTACTTTACCGGCGCTTTAATGCTAACGGTGAGATAAACGTGAGATAAATTTCATCGGAAAAGCACGTCTTTTCCCGTTGACAACGTCCACCGCTGTGATCACTGTGTGTTTTATAAATAAAATGCGATGTAGATAAGACAAAATTTCAAAAGGAGAAAGGAGATATCCGAGAGAATATCGTGTCACGCTCGTCATCGAGCGCGCGACATCCAGCACGGATGAAGCACGAGGGATGAGGAATACAGATTTTTGTACAATCGATCGGGAGATAAGCACGAATCAGCTCGGAGAAATATTTTTCTAATCTGGGCGCTCGGTTGTTGTCGCTGTTTTTTTTTTTTCTTTTTCTCTCTTTTTTTTCTTTCCCTCCACCCCCACCCCCACCCCCCTTTTCTCTTTCTTTTTCTTTCCTTCTCGGGAAAGAAATCGCGGAGCATAAATCCGAATTCTCTGCCGGGGCGGCAAGTGCGCCAGCGCTCCTGAACACAGCGACAGAACAATCGCACGTAGAATCGTACGTGCTGCATTTCCTTCTTCCGCCATTTCTTTTTTCCTTGTTCTTTTCATCTTCAACTTTCGTTCCAACGTGTCAGTGGACAGCCGCGAATCGACGAAGCATCGCCGGGCGGCGACGAATCGGATTCTCTCATCGAAAGTCAGGTGCGAGACCGCCTTTCGTTTGACGGTCCTGAATCCAAAGGACGCGTTTGGACCTTGGTCTCATTTTTTGTGATTATTATTTAAATACACGTTAAGCGCAAGCAATAGACTAAGCTAGGCTTATCGTAATCGGGTACGAGTACGACAACCGATTGTACCGATTGACCTTGTGGAGATGTTGCATCGTCCTGCGTAATTGATAAAAAGCGCTACAGCTGGCATTCGGGACACCGTTAATTATCGTCCGCGATTATGCGATACAGGTAATGCGTCTGTCCGAGAGAACGGAACAAGCGATTCTCCGTTGGAATCGGTCCTCGCGAACGACGCGAGGAAAATCGAAAACAAGTGGCCTTCCCGCAAACAGAGAACTTAGGATAGGAGCTAAACGAGAGAGAGCGTTCAATAATCAGGATTGCGTTCGTGGCAATCGAGACAGCGCTATATATTTTACGACTGTACAATAAGTTTCTAGATTTATCGTTACGAGGTGTAGACTCTATTACCTCGAGCATTATATCGCGCAATATGAATTTCTATTGGAAGACACTCGGTCCCCTTTACGACAGAACTCTGTGTGTCATAGGCGTGTGCGAGCGCGCTTATCACGTACGTTGACGTTCTCGGAGAGTCTAATTTTGCCATGACGACGAGCGCCGAATTGCGAGAAGCGAGGATCCGAGGCGGAATGACGGAAGCGTGCATCCGATCGCGCGCGATCGATGTTCAGTTCTTTCAGTTTCTTTGGGGGAGGATGGAGGAATCCCCTCGACGGTCGCGGATTCATCCAGGCGCGAGCCTGATCGAGTGACCAAGGGATCTGACCATTTTTTTTCCTCCCCATTTAATCGTTCAGCTTCCACGTTTCCCGAGGACGCGAGGGGATTAAAACGAGCGGATCGCGCGACCGCCCGGATCGCAACATCGTCATCGGCTACGTTCTCGCGGCGAAATACTCAGCGCGTAAGGGTCGAGGATCGTTGTGCCTTCGTGTATGCACGTTAAAGTACGTCTTAATGATTGTAAGATGGGCAGACATCCACACTTTGTGATTCCATAAGCAACAGTTGTTCATTATCTCTCCATTTCTTTTTTTTTTTTTTTGATACTTTCTTTAATGCTTACCTAGGATAGCTTGTGTACCCTAAAGAGTGTTTCAATAAAAATCACAGTGAAATGAAAGCTGCGTCGTATGCTTGCATTCCCTCTCCCTCCGTCCGGTTTGCCGTTCCCGTGAAGAAAGGTGAGTAGTCGTTGCGCTGCACAGACCTTGCGCTGCTTCCTGGCTTGGAAGCCGGGATCTTACCGATTGATGATTCACACGTTACGTATATATCGCGCCGATATGCTCGATGCGCCATTTTTCTCAAAAAACGGTCACGGCTTCCCCTCGAACAGATAAATCTTCCAATGCGTGCACGCATAAAAACGGCCGAGAGTAAATCTTTCTTTTTCTTTTCTTTTTTTTTCTTTTTTTTTTAAAGAAACACGGAAAAAGCTAGTCGGTAGATAAGTGAGATTGATCGCAGGCTTGTTCATGGAACATTCTGTCGTCAGGAAAGTCGTACGGATCGAAATCCAATTCGCTTTATTGATACATCACAGGTGGGGGTCTCATACAAAGGATAACGAAACGGCGGATAACATGGTTTATTAATTTTTTTCTTTTTTCGTTTTTTTTTCTTTTTTTTTCTCGTATTCAAGGTATCTCGAATGAGTGTTACAAGCGATAATATAATCAAAGGTAACGAATGAAAAAGCGATGGAACTAAGATCAGACATTACACACCTCTTTCGTTATTGGTCGCAATTACTTCATCCCTGATCAATGATCGATCCCTCTTCGCAGTTCTATTTCATCATCATCATCATCATCACCACCATCATCATCATCATCATCATCATCTCTTTTTTTTCCTCCCCTTTCCCATTTTTTTTATTTGTTTGTTTGTTTGTTTCTTTTTTTCTCTCTTCAGTAATTTGTACTTCTCTTGGCGCAATCTCCTGGTCCCCCTCTGCCTCCCCCTCCCCCTCCCCCCGCTCCTAGCGTTTCGCCCGAGGGGAAAACCAGTCGATTGCTTTCCAACGTCGACAGATTTGCGAGGTTTATTACACGTTATCGTAATAACGACAATGATATCCAGGAACGATGCCACTTGATTCACGGATCTTGCGTGGGACAATTGTCCGCGGGAGATTATCGTTTATCGCGCTTGCTTTCGGTCAATGTAACTTTATCTACGATCAGTCGAGTGAGCTGCTTCTAGTAGATTGTTCATTGTTAGATAAAAAAATACTATCATTTGTCCGGAGCGAAGTGATGGACTCCACGCGGGCGCCTCTCATCTCGGGACGAAAGGAAATAAGAGGGATCGATTCGTAAACGACGATCTCCCGCTCGTGGACGAATGAGAGAAACGCGTGTCACTCTTTAAAAAAGAAAAGAGAAAGAAAAAAAGAAGGTGGGGGGATGGGGGGACACGCGGAACAACGGAAACGCGTAAATCAGGCCGCATCGTTGCGCGATGTGACAATCGCAGAGCGAATTGATCGCCGTCGCCGTGTGTGTTCCGCTTAATAAAAATCTTGTTGATCAAAGGACAACGAAACCCTAGTCGCAGTAACTCCACTGATTAACGATTATTTGGTAATATACAAAGTAGTAGAAAAGAGGGAAAAGCAAGTCCGTCTCCCGTATCCCGTGGATTTTCCTTCGTAAATACAAAAAACGTAACGCGTAGTATCTAAAGTACGTGTTCCACTTACGTCTCGAGGATGCTCTGATCGCGCGGAAAGCCCCCGCACCGGATGTCAGACATTAGACATTAGCGCGACTCGGATTCGTAACCGCCGCTGATCCTCGAGATCAGCTCCAGTAGCCAATGAAAAGCGATACTCTAGATCTGTTTTAGAGGCGTTTCTTCCCGGAGAAAGAAATACCGGGCGTGGAAAGCGTAGCCGGGGAAACTTGTCCGCCGGTCGTCATCGTCGTAACGTAGTGGAACTTGCGCTTTTTTTTTAATCGTATGCGTACCGCTGTAATATTCCATCTCCTTTTATGCAATGTATCGTTATAATGTATCGCGTAACAATAAAGCAATATGCAATATGGTATTGAAGACTTCCCGTTTTCGGAGGTGGCTGCTTTTGCGTTAGCGCGTTCCGTGCATTCGCGCAGAGGAATTCCATTAGTTCTAAGACACTTCGCTCTTTTACGTATCTAACGCACCCTCTCACTCACTCACTCTCTCTCTCTCTCTCTCTCTCTCTCTCTCTCTCTCTCTCTCTCTTTCGTTCATTTGCTCTTTCCCCGACTAAAGTAATCTCGCTATCAACGTTATCATCAATGCGCCGCAACACGTCATTCTCTGGAACATAACATCTCGCTTAAGCAACCGATTTTCTGAATCAGATAAAAATCGGTTTTATCAATCAATTCCGAGGTAAAAGGCGAAACAGTAATACGCTTTCAACGCTAGAAACGGCAATCATTTGACTTTTCGATCATTGATTTCTCAATGATTCCGCTAGGTAAATTGTCATTTCATAATCCCGATAATTTTATCATATAATAGTCATCATTATTCTCATTATTGCGGCACATTCGCGGTGCAGACGTACACGCGAGATCCCTTGGTGAGGAATCTGCAAAAGCGACGTGGTTGCCGCGTTGCCACTCTGATCTCGGATCAAAGTAGTCAACGCGTTGTTCTCCTCGTAAATAAATGTGCGACTGACTTTTTTTGATGATTCCTTTCCAGAATGATTGTACGCAATATACCAATCGATCGCAGATAAGAGCCGAATATATGTGTGTATATATATATATCTGTATATATCGCTTCGCGCTTTTATTTCGGAAGATATCCTACGATACAGGGTGTTGCAGAACCATCGGTTCGTGTCCTTTTAATCACGATTAATTTCAATTTTCGTCCAAGTTCCTCGTTAATCGTCTAATTAGCAAAATATCGCGGACGCTATTCTTCACGTAATCTTCACGGCTTCCGATAATTTCTCGATCTTTAATAACACGAATTGGCTATACAAGCGAAGAAGATCCTCGCTACTCACTTAACTCGCCCAATTTGCGAGGAGCTTCTCCTCGATATAATCTTCAAACGCCAATAATTCACAAGCCTTTCGTCACACGC
Organism: Eciton burchellii; assembly: GCA_020341155.1. NCBI lineage: Eukaryota > Metazoa > Arthropoda > Insecta > Hymenoptera > Formicidae > Eciton > Eciton burchellii. The sequence goes on from JAHMML010000004.1 coordinate 339,425, forward strand.
CGTCACTTTTCCCCAAGAACCTGCGGATTCTAAGGAATACGTGGTTAAAAGAACATCCAGACAGATTTTGGGACGCCCTGTATAACTTTGACGATTTCCTCCGCCAAAGGTTCCGACTTGCCGAACCTTGGTCGCCTCAGCACGAAACCTTCGCTTTTTCCAGCCGCTTCCGACATTCTTCCCGTTTCACGTAGTACGACAGTAATCATAGTCCTTAACGCTATCCGTCGACCCGAACGAATTATGCGGATCGCCATCGTCATCAGGCCGCCAGATATCAACGGGCGTTTCCGGGATTCGCCCGAGTCGCCGTGAGTCGCGGTCGGTTTTCTTATTTTACGCAGCTTAAAAATCGAAAATCTCTCTCTCTCTCTCTCTCTCTCTCTCTCTCTCTCTCTCTCTCTCTTGCGCGCGTACTCTCGCTCGCAGAATCATTCTCTCTCGCTCCATCTTATCCCGAACCTTTCTCTCCCTTTCTTTCCCCGCTCCGCGCTCCATGTAACTAGCTAGTTTTCTTTCTCCTTTCCGATCGTTTCTGGCGTCATAACGTGCCGCACTTTTGATAGTTTATTCCGTTTATTCCTTCCTGATTCTACTCCCAGATAATCAATGCTGGCCGATGATCGACACAAGATTGTCTAATCTTCGAGGGAATCTGTGTTTCTGTGATTCTTGAGAACAAGCAACGGGAGAAAGTAGAAATACGACGATAAGAAAGCTCCGACCAATTGCCCGTTATTCCGATTCGTCCTTCTTACGTGGAACTTTCGCGGGAATTTTTACGTTACGTTACGCGCGTTCCCGACACGAATCGAATCTTGCCAGATATGGATGCCGATTGAATGAGCGAAAGTTGCGAATTCGTTTTTGGGAAAGTTCGCGCATCGAGCTCGAGAGACGATCGCGAGCGCGCCGCGTTTGTCCAGATACATTAATAAACAATACAGAACAGAAGACAAGCCGTCCTCGCGTATCGAGAACGGCGCCATACGTCCGTTCTCTTCGTCGGATTACATTGTCGGATTTGGACTTTCGAGCGGGGCGATCGACGGTCGTCTTCTCGTATGGCGCTCAATCGTACGTGCCCGATGCTCCTCTTCAGCATCTAGGCATCTAGCCTCTCGGCAAGTGTTCGGTCGGCTACATTCTACACCTTACGCTAGATCGCTAATCGATAACTTGCACGAACCTTATTCGCAAATAATATTAATTAATCGCGTAAGGACATGTAATCACATAGAATTAAACCATAGAAATACATCACAGAGAATTATGTTTTTCCCCCCTCCGTCTCCCTGTCCGATTCGTGCGGGGCCTCGGCCAGACCCGGAAGAATCCGAGGATGGGACGCCAATATGGGATATCCGGTCCCGAATGCGGATCCCGCCGTCTAGACGGCGTTCGTGGTTGCGCACGTGATCCTTACGGTAGATCACGGTAGATTACGTCGACGAGCAGAGCCGTTTCCTCGCGCGGCAGAACGTCGACGAAAGGAACCGGATCTCGCAGCCCGAGAAGACTTTTCTACGCGGAAGGATCATACGCGCCTCTCACAAACAGCCCTGAAACACGCCGCACGAGGGATTTCAAGCTCCGGCAAGACCGAAGACTCGAGACGCAGCGACGATCGATCGCTGATCTATCTCCCATGCGACACGCGTCTTCCGAATGATCCTGCAATGATCTCTGCTCCTTTCTCGCTCAACCCTTTCAAGCTTGTTTCCATCTCGAGCCTTCGGTCGGGCGCCCCATGATTCGCACTTGAAGTAACGTCTTCGATCGTAAGAGCGTTCCCTCTATCGAAGCTCTGAATCAATTATCGACCAGCGTAAATTCTCCAAGAGAAACGGACACCTGCGAATTGACAAGGAGGGGTGAAACCACTCGTCGATAAATCCGCCATCGATTCACGCGACACACTCGGCCACACATACTAGTCACCCTCTCGCTCTCTCGGATCGGCTCGTTCCCGGCCGGGAATTTTACAACTATTTATTACAAACGGGATACACTGAAAACTCAATGGCAGTCTGTTCTCGTGGTGTGGGCGGCATTTACGGCGTGCGGACGGCATTCGCTTCGTCAGGCAAAATCGCGTCGCGCGGAATACGAGCGCACGCAGCAAACGCGGCTTGAATTTGAGGAACTTTTTGATTCTTCTTTCTCTCGTTCGCGATTCCATTCTCTTTCTCTTTGGAGAGTCTCGGCTTTCCTGCGTTACTTTTATTACGCGATATTATTATTACGAGTTATTAATTACGTGCTCCCGTCGGTGTCGCGGCTCTCCCGCTCCGTCAGTCTCGAGAAGTCGTACTCCCGTCTCAGTTCATTGAAAAAGTGATACCCGATACCGAGTACGAAAGATGGGCCCGCATCGTACGGGGCTATCGTTTCTACACGTAGAAAAAGGCGCGTTATTCTAACGTGAACGATGTCACCTCACTCTGTTTCTTCCGTGTAATAGAAAAGCTGAGCTGCTCATTGTCAGAGTTGAAACGACGATCATCGATCGGACAGATATGTGAAAACTGTAGAAAACTCGTCGAACGACGAAATCGAGAGACGTTTCGGTGCACCAACAAAGTGATTTGAGCTTCTTCAAGAGCTATCTATTATTTCATCTATTATTTCTTCGATTCCAATTGTTGTTTGTTCATCTGATCGCCATGAATTTTCATTTATCCAATTCTTACAAAACCATCCAAGGGAATGCCTTGCTCTAACATCTTTTTGAAGAATCGAAATGGACTGCAAGAGCGGAAGTAGAAGATTTTTTCACCAAACTGCGAGTGAGATTGACGCGGACGCGGTAATAGAGCTTGCTCAATTTCTTAAAAAGGACTAGTACACCGCTAGATGCACCGAAACTCTCGCGAACCCTGAACTCTTCGACTCGTGCAAGTAGTAATAAATGTAAAAAGATTCGATCGCTCCGGTTGATCCATTTCGACTGGAATCGCGCGTTTAATATCGCGTGCCATTGTTGATCGATGACTTTCCTTTTTCTCAAAGTAAAAAAGATCTCGCGTGAGCAATCGTTCGCGTATGATTGATTGACCGACAGCCGAACCGCCATCGAAGCTGCATTCGTCGTTCGAGCTTAATTGGTCGAGTTACATCGCATATTGCGCAAGTCGCAAATGAGCAGATCTTGCGACGTCTTGGCGTGGAAAAGTCGAACACTTTTTGAATTCGAATTGACTGTTATCAGTAGTAAAAAAGTAGTCTGTAAAGAAGCCACGATGATTTCTCGGCTAAAGTCTGTCCGTTCTCCTTGTATTCGCGATCAACTGGACGGTGCATGGAAATTGCATAACCGAAGCAACGTATCGCGCGCCTGCAGTACAAGTTGATATATTACACGGTATATTACACGATGCGCGTGCATCGATCTAACTCGATTTGCCGATGGCGAATTTTTCCTTCGGCAATGCTTCAGCTCGTTCCGCATGAAATATTCTTCAACAGCGTCAATCGATGCGATCGATTATCCGAGATAACAATATGCTGTCGAATGAAGTAGATAAGCTTCCAAAACGCAGATCGGAGCGATGCTTCTTGCCGTTTTCGTATAGTATTTCGAGTTTCTCGAGTTTATTGCACAACGACGCGATACATTGCCGTCACGTCTCGGTCACCTCATTTCGGTTTTGCACTACGAGACTCCTTAATAGAATCTTAATTGGTCGACTGGTCGTTATGCTGCCCTTATTCTTACTCCGAGTTATGATTAAGGTGTCTTTGAAGGTGTCTTTAGAAGAAATGAAGGAAACACCGCTGATTCGAAACTTCTCAAAGCATCGATGCTTAGCTCGGTAATTGTCCCATAATTGCCACGTTGCCTCGACGTGTTTGGGATAACGTTAACATTTGGCGAAAATCGTGTCACATGTGCCGCATAGTATCTCAACGGAACGGATACTTAGTATCTAGCAGTACCGAGACATCGAGAGTTTAAGATCATTTAAATCGGAAACGTTAAATACGAAGAGAAGAAAAACGAGAGCCTGATTTTCACGCATGTTCCGTTGGAAATGAGTCTTTACTCTCGAGCGATAAATTATATGCCTCTTGTATGCTTATCAATTTTCTCTTGATACTTTCCAACAGAATCGACATTTAAGATTTGAGAAACACGCGAGGGAATATTACGAAAGACCGAACAACAGACGTCTCGAGCAGACATTTGACGTTGATTTCCCATCCGTTGTCTACATGTCGAATCTCCAGTCGAGCCTGTGCTTCGAAAGTACCGCGAAGATTCAAGATAAAGAGTTTCGATGTGACATTCCAAGTCCAGTTCAGTGTCTCATATTTAAGAAGAGAAAAAAGAAAATGTATTTCAATAACATGAAAAAAAGAAAACATCTTTTCGACGCACTACAGATTACATCTACGCACTCTTACACTCTTCGCCACCGTCATCACCTCCTCCTCTCCTTCCTCTCATTCTCTCTGCCTTGCTCACAAAAATTCACGCGCAAAGAACACGCGCCCGCTAATTCAGTTCTATTCCTGAAAACGGTTTCCGGAATCCGTCGCTACCTATTCGATTACAACGTTCCGCTATCTTGTACGCGCAAACTACGTTTCTGTCTAGCATTTTCTCGCGTTCTTGCACTCTTTGTTTTCCTCTCTTGCACGCACGCTCGCACGCACGCACGCACGCACGCACGCACGCACGCACACATACACGCGCGCGCACGCTCTCTCGCTCTTTCTTAATCTTGCTTTCTTCATTTCTATCTGTCTACCTATCTATTTTACTTCTCTTGTTGTACATTCTTTTGCCAGCATTCTAACGCTCTAAATGGTTTTACACGCTATGTACACCTCTTCAGGCGGGCCCGTGGCGAAAGAGAGCGAGATGCTGGCCCGATTAAAAAAATAATTGCTCGATTTTCCGCGATTTACACGATTCTTCTCTACGTTGCCGAATTTCATGATGCGCACCGCGCTTCAGAAAGCAAACGGGCATGACGTTTCAGCGCGGTTTCAGTGATTCGCGTTCGCCAACGCGAGCGTATCGCTGAAACAATTCCCTGAAATGTCCGGATCTTCCGCGCGCGACACGCGGAAGACACACTTTTCTAACACTTATCTCAGAGACATCGAGAAGTGCCCCCAACGGCATTCCAGCTTCCCAATGCAGCCCCGGAATACAGCCTAATTTCGCTTTGTCCAAGATTCCCTGGACTCTTTCATCATCATAGATAAAATCTTTTAATAATAACGAACGCGAACCCGTAGCCTTCCAGAGGCGGTCGATTGATCGATCTCGGCGCCACTCTCAGTCGCCATTTGCCACGACGTCGTACAAATCGGGAGATTAATTTTAAACAGTTTGTCGCGCGACTCGCACAGCCACGCTCTCTCGCCCGCAATTCCCGCAATTCCGGCTGTTGCTCCCTTCCTCTTCTCCTTCTCTTTATCTCGCACGCATCCACGCATTCTCTGTCATTCTTCACACGCTTACATTACATCTACCAGCGACTTTCTTTAGCAGCTAAAACCTGTATCCTGCCAATTGTCGTTCTCTTCAACAAAATCGTAGAGAACTTGTAGGAGCCATCGCGTGTCTCGCGCGCGTCTCTCTCTCTATGTGTGTGTGTGTGTGTGTATGTATTTATACGTGTTTGTATTTAACGATAAAAAAGTTCTTTCGCTCTTTGTTCGAGTGTCCGCGTTGCCGAGAGACACAGCGACAGCTCCTCCACTGCGGCTGATCCTCGCACGGTCTCCGATCTGCATCGCCATTGCTTTTCGCTACGCTCTTTATTCGACTCTCGCAGACGAAGAGCCGCGTCGAGGATCAGTGTCTTTCAGTGTATGTTCGCTCTTGAAACTCGCGCGGACGGATCGACGATATCCGAAATTTACGGCAGCGATAATCCGAAAGTCATACACCCTGATGTCGGATCTCAAAAGCGATTACGAGCTCTCGTTTCACGGCCCTTTGCCTGGCTCTCGTGTTTCAAGCAAAATCAAAGTCGAGAAAGAAAGCACCAATTGCGAACATAGCAAATGTGACGCTTGCGCTAAATTCACTTTGAAAATTTCACTCTACGTAATTTTGATACACATCTCTTTTTTTTTTCAACTAAACTCGTAAAAACGAAATAAATAACATCGCAAGACTAGTCAATGTCAATCGGCTCGTGAAGCACAAGCAGCGCTAACATTGTTGTATCACATGGCATCGAATAGTGCAAAGAGTTTTACACAAGAATTGAAACGAGAATTCGATCGAGACTTCATCATTCGAGTCGATATCATCGATATAGAGAAGATCCGACGTTTTAAGATAGCGAGCATCATTCATACTGATAACATCCACGTATGCATGCGTGTCCGACAATACGACGAATGCTCGTAATTACGTGGCTTGTTACGTAGCTTAGTCTCAGAGAGAGAGAGAGAGAGAGAAACAAGCAAACGTATCGCGCTCAAATAGCAGAGACGATCTTCAACGAACGTACGAAGCGGTAGATTCATGAACAATTTGTCGAAAAAATAAAATAAGATACAATTAAGTCAGTGCGTCATCGGTATGAATAATTCAACAATATCAAATGTAAATTTCACTGAGAACGCAAAACACTACTCGTACATTTAATATAAAGCTTCAAGCATGTATATACGTATACACACATACATATATATATATATATATATATATATATATATATATATATATATATATATATATATATATACACACATATATATATATATATATATATATATATATATATATATATATATATATATATAGATACATATATACATACATATATATATATATATATATATATATATATATGTATACATATATAAATTATTGTGCGTAATAATAATTATTAATAAACTCTCGTATCATCTTAAAAATATTAAAATACATAACAAAATATTCTGCAAAAATGATCTTTTAATATCTCTTTTGCATCATTTTACACATGTGATAAAAAGAAAACTTTAAATCACTCAACAAATGATAACGAAAGTTCCCTTTTACGTATCGTTATTGTTTCATCTCGACACGATTACAGAGAATGGTATCAGTATGCACGAAGTACGCGATACGATTCACTCCCCCCCCCCATCACCCCTTTAAACTCTGCTCCACAGTCCAATGTGAGTTTGTCCGATAAAACGACCTTGAAATTCTCTCGGTTTGCCGATGGCTCGAATGAAAAGAATTTCGACTCGATCACGATATCGTCGATCTTGTTCACACCGGCGTAGCGATGCTTCGATAGATCTGTTCGATTCAGTCTCCTCCTCTGTTCCCTGCCACGACGATTAGCCGTAAGAAAATCGCGATGCCAAGCAGGCAGCACGCGGAACGAAAGAGAACCCCGTCGAAAATGAGGAAACGGCCAAGGAAACAGAAGGAAAGAAATCGGCATCGGTTGCGAAACCCGAGGTTCGTCAAGAGGTTCCTTAAATGCGTGCAGCACGCGCGACGTACGCGCGCGACACTGTCTCGTATACTTTTTATACGTACGTGTTATACCCTACATACGTGTACGTTCGTGTGTAATTTCCTTGCAGATTTGTAAAAACGTGTATCTATGTCCGTGTCCGTACGTGTATCATGGAAGCGCCGAAGTTACTCGCATCTCGAAATCAATGAAATCAAATATGCATGCATCGGACTCGTCCGGGAAGGAAATTCGATCTCTCGCCGCTTCGACGGCGAATACGCCTCTCGTCGTATTCTCGCGAGTCTGCCCGGCACTTTTTCTTCCCGACGATCGAAAGAAAAAACAGCGCGAATCGATGACCGACTCAAGGATCAAATAAAGCACCGCGTCGCGTTAATGCATGCTCGGGGCATGCGCTCCGTCGAGATTCTCTGCTAAAGAATCGGAGAGAGAGACGAAGACGTAGAGCAGAAGACGATTCTTCTGCTCGGAGTGTGATCAGACGTGTGGTCGACAAACAATCTTTTGGATTTCCGTATCGCGGGCAGAATCGCCGGGAAAATACGAAAGGCGGAAGGAAACGTGAATTTCTCTACTGGTTTCCTTTCTTGCTCTCTTTTTAGGCCCTCGCGCATGCGTCCTCGCGTGAATGTCGACATCGAGCTTTTGTACATTATTTTACGAGCCTCGCGAAAGACGCAACATCACACACATCCACACACACATACACGCACGCACGCACGCACCAACGTACTCTCATTGCGAATATCGAAAGCCTAAGACAGAATCCCAAAACGCGGAGCGCCTCTCGTACGTTTCGTACATTTGAATCATGAATGTCGCGTCATTCATTGCGGCGAATCACAGCGATCCACAGCATTCGAGGACCGATGAAACGACAAGAATCATCATCGTTATCGTGATGCGTAAAAAAATATGCAAACATGCGCTCGTCTCAAGCGAGACGTCGTCGAACGACGGCGAAAGATACGAAGGGCGCGCGCCCGTTTCAACCGACGTTATCTCCTCTCTCTTCCCCCCGGCTTCAGCGTCCCAGTACGTTAGCTAGATGATCGTGTGTTTATGCGAGATATCCGCTAGAAGGTATTATATATACACGTAATACACAATTACGGAGAGTAACGTCACATTTATCGTACAGATAGACAATATTAATCTAGATGTGTATCTCAAATTGCGTACTCGGCTAAACAATTCCTACGTCTATCTAACCGCTAGAACATTAACTAAGGGTCTTAATTCTACATCTTATCAGCGCCTTAGCATCTTATTACCGCGCTCTTACCGCGCATACTCTTACTCTTCGCATACTCTTAGGGAGTACTTAAAAATTAATTTCTCGTAGTAGGCGTAAAACCCTATGCGTTAAACTCTTAAGCTTATACATCGCTCTCGTACATTGACGAATGCGCGCACGCGCGCGTCATCGTAGAAAAAAAAGTAGTAATAGTAGTAGTAGCTAATAGTAGTAATAACAGTGTAATCGTAATAATATTCTCCCGCCCCGCCTCTCCCCTCCCCTCCCCGAAATAATAAATCGCGGAGGTGAATCCGTACTAGTAGTATGTGATAACCGGTTCAGAAGTTGGTCTATGGGCCTACACTCGCGAGCGATACGACAATAGGCATGCACAATCTCAACAATCACTCGGTGAAACGGCATAACACGTATTCGAAACGGAATTAAAACAGGGGAAAAAAAAAACAAAAAAAAAACAAAAAAAACGAAAAAAAAACGAAAAAGAGACACAAGGAAACATAATGCACGTAGTGTAGAGATTCGCGCGATGCACGGAAGAGGGAAGAAGAATAGAAACGAAAAGGAAACAAAGCGCGTCTCGAATATCCTTCCCCTCCCTCAACGCCGGTCGATCGATCGTTCGATCCTCGTCGATCGCTCGTCTCCCCGAAAGGCACGAGAAACTGTGAATTCCAAGCCTCTTAGTCCCGCGTCGGAATATCCGTACCGCCGCGCGGTATAGAGAGAGAAAGAAAGCTCGTGCGGATCGTCGCGGATTCACGACCGAAATACGATCGCGATAGAGCGGCTTTTCCTCCGCGGTTGACGCTGACTACTGTCATTCCGATATTTGGAGATCGATGATGGCGGATGAACGCAACGGGAACGACGGCCGGTCAGAGGTCACCGCAGGACTGTGCGGCGACATTCCCGGTCGTCGCGTCGCACTGACGAATGAAACGGAGGAGACGAGCGATCGCGCCATGTTCGTCGCTTTCGATCTGTCGGACATATCGACCGGCGCCAACGTCCCTCGCGCTACTACGTCTACGTCTACGAAGGAACAAAACGTGTGTGGTACTCTCGCGGGATTTGGCACAGATTAAACGGAATTTCCGCTCCGCGATGCGCCTCGACGAAAACGAACGAGAACGCGGAAGAAGTGAGTCGCGCGAATGCGCGCGCCGAAAGACGAGCGATCCCCTCCGCCGTCCTCCGCGCGACGTTGCTCCGATATACGTCAAACACTGTTCGCGGAGGTATTTTGATTAGAAAACCATTATTGTTCGATAGTGCTTCCACTTGCTTCGGATCGCTTCTGATCGTCCAGTGATAAACCCCCATAAGTATCGAAAGAACGTGTACGTATACGCGTCGCGTTACTCAGTATCTCTCGCGTCGTCATCTCGCCTATATCTTTTTTATTTCCAACAATGTAAAAAAAGAACGTAAATACGTGTTTTATATATTCTTCAATATATATATATATATGTATATGTATATATCAAAGAATACATGCGTGTATGCGTCTGTATATTGTGTGTATTTTTCTATATATATATATATATATATATATATATATATATATAGAATATATATATATATATATCATACAACGTACGCAGCCTTATCCGCTAGGAATATTACCGTAATAGTTACGCGCTTACATCTAAGAGGTCTGGGGGAGGGGAGGAGGGCTATCTATTAAACGGGTGAGAAGAAAAAAAATCCGCTTCACGTTTCGCGATTGTCTCGCGAGAGAAGAAGAGGACTTTCCCTCCCTCGAGAAAAAGAAGGTTGGCAGAGGAAAGGGAGGCAGCAGCGAGGGAAGGAAATCTTTCGAGATTCAAAGCGATCTCGTGGCGATCGTCGAAAACGATCGGGGATGGGGAATCGTATAGTATTTACATGAGAAAGAGTGGGGAAAACGAACGCTTCGTCTCGACGATTCGGTGACGAGGATCCTTTCGTCGAGCTTCGAGCTTGGCTCTACCTTCGCCTAGTATCCGCGATTCAGGATCGCTTTGTCCCTTCCAACTAAAACGCAAACCCTCATCGATCGCATGCATCATCTTGCTGTACTTAGCGTCGCCTTTTCCCCTTTCTTCTCCCGCCGCGAAACGCCCTTTCCTGTGCCGGCCGTTCCAAGGCGAAGGCGAGCGAAGCGCATATTAGGAACATATGAAATCCATTCCTTTTCTTTCTCTTTCCTTCGTGTCTTCGATATATCGATTTGTGATCGATATATCGATGAATGAACGAGATCTCCAATGAGCTTGAAGATCCGACAGAGAGACAGCATGTCGCTCCGCGTTGTTGAGCGTTCAGAGAGCTACGATGAAACATGCGTGCAACGATATACAATCGCGCGATGATCTCCGCGAACCTGTCAATGTGCTCTTTCTCTCTTTCGATTTGATCGAAAGGGATTCCTCCCTGCCGAATTGCCGAATAACGAATAACGCGCTGATGTCGAGCGGCGAAGACGAATGCTTCGTCTTCTCAGGAGCATTGTTTAATGCACGAGACGCGACGTATGGCTGGATCACGAATGCTTCACCACTATCACGCCGGGCCGCTGTTGGGTCTGTTGCTGCGTGTGGAATTGGAGGAAGTGCTCGGCGTGCAGTATCCGTTGTTTTGCGGACGTCACCGTCGCGGAGGATGTCGCCGAGGACGAAGAGGAAGAGACGGAGGATGATGTGGTATTGGCGGACTTTGTCGACGTCGAGTTCGCCGTCGCGTTTTGTTGTTGTTGCTGTTGCTGTTGCTGTTGCTGCTGCTGCTGCTGTTGCTGCTGCTGCTGCTGTTGCTGCTGTTGTTGTTGCTTGTTGGTCAACGCCAATGGCATGTCCTGCGCAGGCTCGTCACTGAACAGATGATCGCCTTCCAGATGACGTATCGCCTCGACAATCGTTTCCAAATTTTGCCGGGATGTGTTCGCGATGTATAATCTTGCCTGCGGGGTGCCATCATCCAGGGAATTTGACGGGGAGGGCAACCTGCAAAGAAGCTCCTATTAATATCCGTCAATTAAATAACCAGGTCTCGCTTCTCGTTCTCTATGTATCGCAAGTCGATCGCAAGTAGGCTCGCGCTGTCCTCTCACGGAGGACATAATAGCCGATATATCGGACAACATATCGGGCGCTCAGGGCCAAGTTTGACTTTACATATAAAGTGTACCGTCCAGCTATTTGACTCGGGCTCGGGCTCTTGCTCCGCGAACCTTCTCGAATAAGGTCATCGAATAATCGGAATCGATGAATCAATCGCTCTTAGGATCAAACAGATGTATACCTCTCCACCTCGACTTTGGGCTCGGCCTTTATCGCAGCCTCCAGGACACTCGGTAGCCGTTGCGGTTCCGTAGCTGGTGAGAACGGTGGGCTAGGACTCGTGGTGATGTACTGCGACGACGTGTTCTTAAAGTCCGCGGCGGATGGTGCGACGTACGTGACGCGATTCGCGGACGGGAACGACTCTGCGGTAGTCTGCTCGTCCATCGTCGTAAACACCTGGTTCTGAGCAAAAGTGACGATCTTCGGGCTGCTCGGACGCGATTCCTCCTCCTTGATGTCCTCTGGTACCATGTCGGCCGGCTGCGGCGACAAAGGCGGCGAGCTTATGTCCGGACTGGACGTTTCCACAGTCTGGGTGGAGCCGACCGGTGGCAGCGACATGACCGATACCACCTGCAGGGCGGCTACCGCGTCCTCCGTTTCCTGCGCTATTACGTTGTCCGTGTGCTCGATCACCTGATAAATGTTTGGCGATTCACGTTAATCGGCATCGTAATTGATCGACTTGATCAACTCGGCGCGGGACGCCCTTACGAGAAACAGAACTCGATTCGGTCGAGCTGATAAACCGGCCACGCCGCTGTTATCAAACGTAGCTATCTGTGCGAATAATTAAAACATTGTTTGCGATATACCCCGCCCGTGGGAACGCTGAAAGCTCCCCGAGAGTCAAACGAGATTCACGGCACGGATTACATTCGGTATCGCGCGCGGATAATAATCTGCCGACTATCCCGAAATCGCGCCAGCACACGGTTTTCCATGGACCGGGAAAATTTACGTTAAAACCTTGGCGCAAGCGGTGCTTCACAGCACGGCGTTCCCTTCGAATAATGTTCTCTCTTTTTTTTTTCCCCTCCCCAGTAACAATTTTCGCGCGTTTCTGCTCTCTCGTTTTTGAAAAATTGCAAGGCCGCCTCCGCGAACGCGCAACGACGTCATCATGTTTCGCTCTCGCTCACGCCCTCCCTCCCTCCGAAAAATTGGGGAGGGATTCCATCCAGCGAGCAATCCTTACCTCGTGCGGCTGATAAGCGATCAACTGATTGTCCCGGAATCTATCTGGATACAATTGGCTCTGAATGGCTCTAATCTGTTTCTCCAAATGCACTCTCGTGTGACGCTCCCTTTCCAGTTGTCGTCTGAGCTCCACCACCTCGCTGTTGACAACGGAGTGTCCGTCTGTAGTCACCGTGATTACAGACAACGGTTCAGGAGATACATTGCCCAGGGCCTCATCGCCACTCTCGCTGACATGCATTGGTAGACTGACGACGACACCTGAGCAGCAACCAAGAGAAGAAACCAAATAAAGTATCCTCCAAGGACAGAATCACGGCGGCCGGGATTGATAAACGTTGAAACTGATCGGCGAAACGCGATTATCGCTTCGGTTGGCTAGTCTGTTGGCTTGATTGAATTTTGCGCGCTTGTTTCAATCGCCTGTCAAGGCGACGCTTTCCGCTCCTCGACGATACGCGAACGCGGATGAGAATTTTTGCGAGAGCAGCGAGTCGCGAGTAGCTTCGTCGCGAGAGAAAATGAGGGAGAGGGCAATAATTTTTTTTCCGTGAAAATGGCCCAATGTTCTCCGATGAAATTCCTTTCGGCAATAAATGCGCAGTTGGATCGCAGTCGGCGCAGTGAACACTTGCGGATCCACCGGCGGCATACAGCAGCATCAGTGAAGCATCCACGAAGCGCGGCCGTGAAATTAAATCTGGTCACTGTTTACGATATGGAACAAATAAAGGGGGTCGCGCGGATCAAAGGCAGGTTCACTTGTTTCGACGTTACATCAATCAGGGCCAAGTGAACGTTGCTCGATTCGCCCGATTATACTCGCTCCGCGGAATATTAAGGCGAGTCGTATGACCGCGCGGTCGCGGATATTTTCGGTCCGGATGTACTTGTTAATTGACAAATCCTCCCGCCGAACTCGCACGGAAACGCCAATCGCGATTATCGACGATCGCGGTTATGTCGGATCGATTCTCGTCTTTCGAGCGGCTCAGATTCGAAAGACGGTCCTGGCAAGATATTGCCGGAACGGATTCGCATCGCTGTAAATCTCCCGACAGAGGAGACTCTTTATCGCGCGAAATTCAGAGGAGCGAGCTTCGCTTCTCTGTAAATGCTCCAGCCATGCGGTCGTTGCAAATGCCGAAACTAATATTCGAAGGCAATCGGCGGGTTAACCGCGATTGATCGATAAAAGTGGTTCGTCGGCATTAAATCCGCTTGGTCGCACAGCCGTCGACGAACTTTCTGAATATCGCCCGCGCCATCGACAGGGGGAGGGAGAGAGGGGGAGAGAGAGAGAGAGAGAGAGAGAGAGAGAGAGAGAGAAAGAGAGAGAGGAACTAATTTACGATAGAACCGGAAATTGAAATTGTCCCGGCCGAAGTTCGCGACAGATACTTTCCGGCGGCGGGCGTAGCATCGCGACGGCGACGTCGCCGAAACGCCAGCGGCGTCGGAAGGAGGAGAGGAGTGCCCTTAATCCGCCGGTATCTGGCCCTCGGAGTAATAACGACCTTCGAGGGCGAGCAGAGCCCAGGAGGACGATTCCGGCTGCCGCCGTCTCCCCGATATAATCCCCGGAAGCTTAAGCTCCTCAAGTTTTAACGTCTCACAATGAGCGTGCAATGACGTGCGATTACGAATTAACTGTCATCGTAACGGAGCGAGACGTAGGGGGCCCCGATATCATTCGCAGACTCTAAACGTCGGACCCTCTGTTTATTATGTCATTTCTTAGAAAGCCAGGCAACCGGATACAAAAACGCTTCTGTGCGCGTTTAGATAACGCGCTGAATTAGACCCGGCTGGATCCAATTTCGTCTCAATCGATCTTGTTTCGTCGGTCGGTCGGTCGGTCGGTCGGGCGGCGGCGGTGGCGGCGGCGCGCGAGCGGGGGACGGGAGAGAGAGAGAGAGAGAGAGAGAGAGAGAGAGAGAGAGGTTCATTTTTTTCTTTATGCGCGATAAACCGCCACCGATATTATCAGCTGCCTTGGGGAGGGGCTCAGATGATCGCGTTCTGAACCCGCGGGATCTTCCCTCCTCTGGATCCTCCCCCTCCCCCCCCACAACCCCCGGTCGCGATAACGAATCGCGAAGAATGTAATTACTCTCGCGAAAATGACGTACGACGATTCCCCCCTCCCCTCCCCCCTGGGGATCATCGGCTATACGTACCCGGCGTGGGAAGAGATTAAAAAATTCCTCCTCGTAAAATTTGCCATTCTTGCCGGGAGATATGACCGTCCGTCTATCGATTCGGCGATTACGTCAACGAGCACGAGGAGGGGGGGGGGGGGAGGGGAGGGGTCGGAGTCTCGCAGGTAGATCTTGCGTGAGCGCTTACGAAGTTGCAGCGCGTGCGAGTGGAAGAATCCAGAGCGGAATCGTGCGATATCGAAAAGATGTCAGTTATTTAGCTCGAGTTGGATCGACGTCCGATCGAGAGAGATCACTGGTCGGCGGCAATTTCTGCGGAATCATCCTGCGCCATGCGAAGGCGAGCGACTCGCGAGATAACGCGTTCCGTTCCGATCGCCTGCCACTTTTGGCGGTCCAGAAACCGCGCGCGGCAGCTGCGCGAGCGGTCGCGCGAGGGTCAAATAATTCAAACGCATTTGGCAAATCTCGTTACACGACGAACGATGAGCGGTCAATTCGATTGCTTCTCCCGTAGGCGCGTCGCGATTTTGTGCATAATGTTGCGTCCGTATTGTCCGTGATGATTCTCCCGGAGTTCCGATGATCCAGAATGACATCCAACTTATCGAAACGACACGTGCATCACAAGATCGTTCCGAATGAGGATAAATCAGCCTCGGGGGATGAGGGGGGATAAAGTGAAGGATTACCTTGAGTATCGGCTTTACGTTTCTTGATAGGCACATCACCACCTTCGTGCTGGTTCACCAGTCGCTTCAGCTGACAATTTTGCGACAGCAATTGGGTCTTCTCTTGCTCCAACTGGTATATGTATTCGGCAGTCTGTTGAAGTATCGCGGCCTGCAACAGGGATCAGAAAAATACTCATTCTGCATTTCCAGAATTCCAGTAAAAGCCAGAGCGCGCGAGTCGCCAAAAATTCGATCCTCGCGTTCGAATCAGTTCCAAGTATCAAACCGCCGGTAAAGGTGTTTTGAGACAGCGGAACAGACACTCGGAAGAGGCAGATCCAGCAGAGATCGATGGAGCGTGCCTTCCTGAATCCCGAGAAATCGATAATCGATAATTCCATCTGATCCAATGATCCTCTCATCAGCCCGTACCGTTCGGAGATCTGCATCGGATGGACGCGACGAAGCAGAAGAGAGAGAGAGAGAGAGAGAGAGAGAGAGAGAGAGAGAGAGAACAACGAGGGCTTCCTGTTTACGTGCCGCGAGCTTAAAGGGTTTCGCAGAGGCGGGGAAAAGAGGGGAGGGCATACGGGCCGATGGCATCCGGTGAGGGCGATCGCGTGTCGTGCGTACTACGTCGTAGTAAAACGGGAACCGTCCCGAGGAACCGGCGAAACCGGCGAAAACAAAAGGGCCGATTGATGCGGACCGCGGCGGGGTAACGGGGCCGGGTGTACGGTTCGCACCTGCCGACAGGTGGTTAACGAACAGATGTGCCCCGCGCGCGCTCGTAAATGCGCGAATGATGCTCGTCTCTCCCCCTCTCCCCCCGGGCCCCGCACAGTCCGGCCGGTCGGTCCTCCGCGCGCTTTTGTGCGCGAAAGAAAGAAAAGAAGAAGGAAGGAGGAAGAGAGAGAGAGAGAGAGAGAGAGAGAGAGAGAGAGAGAGAGAGAGGAGAGGAGAGGAGAGGAAAAAAAGCATCCTTGATTATCCCTCGCGGGGATGTTGCTTTTCTCTTTCTGGCTCTAATTGGACGCCTCTATCGGGACGGGCAATCGGCAACCGGAATCGATCGATCGCGAGAGCGACTCCGTCTGCGCAGCGTAGATTCGCGATCCATCATCTGTAACTCGTAATCGCTTGCGTAACGCTCGCTTGTGTTTCGGCCGAGCGTCTCTTCCACGAAGACCCAAGCGTCGCTCTGTCCGCATGGTGGAAGAGATCGGGTGGAAGGGAAAGCGAATACATAAGCGAATACATTCGCGATAGAATCTTCGCTACGTAAAAACCAGAGGACCTTGGCGTCTGGGGATTTCACTTTCATATTAGAGTAGCGTGTTTACGCGCGGGCCACGCGTGCGACGCGATCTCGACGCGGGAGACCGGGCGAAATTTAATTCACACAGGTAAGCCGCGGCGACTGTGAGCCTGCGTTTATTCAGCGGCTTGAAAATAATGATTTTCAAATGAGCGTAAAAATTTCCAACGACCAACGCGACATTCGGCGAGATGAATCGCCGAACGCTCGAGATCGCGAGCGTCGCCTTCGTCGAGAAACGTCCGAAACTGGACGAACAAAAGCGTCGCGGGAACACAAAGGCGAGCGAGGAGCGTTCGTTCACACTCGTGGCATTAATTAGTCGACGCGCGTCTCTCGCGTCAGGCCGAGCCGCGAAAGGTCGAACTTGGTGGTCAACTTTTGCTTTCCGGGACGTAAACGGGACGAAAAGAGGAGCTCTCTCTCTCTCTCTCTCTCTCTCTCTCTCTCTCTCTCTCTCTCTCTCACTCCTCTCATGGAGCAGGTTGACACGTTGTTTACCAGGCCGGAAGATCACGGTGCTCGATCGTGCTCGTTTCTACGCTCCGCTCGGCCCAAGTTCGACGCACGTGCCGAAATCTCGTTAGCCGCACCGTTCCGCGAAAGCAACGCGGACCAAGGCCGCTCGTCGGCGTCGCCGTTTCTCGCAGGTAACGATTTACGAGGCAGCCTTCCTTTCTTTCTCGGACGAGCGGTCGACAGCTTCGTCCTCAGTTTACGATTCGTGACTCGGGATCGACGAGGGAAGTCGAATCGACGACGCTCTCGGCTCGAGCGCGATGGACGAGCGCTATTCCGCCGTTGGGAGATTATCAAGCGACTCTTGTCGCGGAATAGAATGTCGCTTCCCGAAAGTCCAATTGTTGCCGTAATTCGAATTTAGAGATGCAAGAATCCTCGATGACGATCCACGACGATAATGATCGATCTCTGACGGAATGTACGTCGGAATCTAATCCGTTTATTATTCCGCGGCAGCTGCGGCAGCGCGTCTGAATAGGGGAGCGATCGATGTAGGAGCACGAGATGAGAAGGGAGAAAATAATGCTGGCAGCTGCCGATCGAAAGAGAAGAAAATTCGTTGCGACGCACGATCGCGTGCCTGGGTTCGTGACCTCACCTGCTGAACCCGTTTGCGCGAAGCAAGGTCACAACTACCTACAAAACGACCGGCTGCATGCGCCGAAGGTGAGCGCGCGCTCTTCTCCATCCCGCGGAATCTCTCTAGACGTATGCAGATTAATCTGCACGGACAGAGAGCGAGCGAGAGAGAGAGAGAGAGAGAGAAAAAGAGAGAATTTCAGACACCAAGATCCGAGGATGCGGAGCGCTCAATAAAAGGCAAGGCTCAACGTAACGCTGGTAATTATCTTTTTTTCGATCAATATAAGAAAAGGAAAGAAAGCGCGGGAAAACCGATCGCTCTGGACGCGCGGCGTCGATTTTTACGTCACTATGGCGTCGCACGCAACGCGTTAGGCACGTACGAAATACAGGCCGTGGCATTCCACGACCGGTCACTAGCGCTGCTATTACCACTGCATGGCGGTCCGCCGCTCTTCTTCCTTCGCCTACCCTTCACGCTCGCTCCCTTTCACACTTTCTCCCCTCTCCGCCCCCGCGAGTTCCCCGAAGGGCCCGGGCCAGAGTCCTCCCTTCTTCGACTCGCGAGAACTTTCCCGTCGCCCCGCCGCCTCGGCGATGGAATCGAATCGCTTTCTTCTTGTTGCAACGGCGGCGGCGGCGGCGGCATTCCAAAGCGCGGACGAGCCGATGCATCGACGAGTCGAGAGAAAGAGAGAGAGAGAGAGAGAGAGAGAGAGAGAGAGAGAGAGAGAGGGGAGGAGGAGGAGGAGAGAACAGGAGAGTGCATCCGTCCGAACTCGGCCTCGTTCGGCTGCTCGCAACTCGATTCCGCACGCGAATCCAGGAATTCCCCGCGTTGCCCTGCGTTTCGCTGTTTTCCTTTGCATCCCTTTGAATCTCTTTATCTCCCTTGCGCTGTCCTTGCGCTACAAATTGCGATAACGGAAACGTCGGACGACAACCGAATCGAGAGGCGAGATGTCATATTGTCATAATTGATGCATCGCTGGGATTCCGCGCGTTACGTTAATTCCGCAATCCCGCAACTGCGGGACCGTCCGGCTTTCTCGTTTCGCTTCTCGATAAGAATCTCCCCGCTGCTGAGGTAAACGAAAACAATTTCCATCGATATGATATTGCGCGATGAGATTAAGATTCTCCTCGTAGCGGAATGTCCCGCGGCTGGGCATCGTCAGCGCGATTCAAGAATTCAAACGTACTCGATAGCTAATAACGCGTCTCAATTTGCTCTGCTTAATTTGTACGAGCGATTCCCCCTCCAGCACAGCGACGAGGCGGTCCCAGCTGTCGGTAATTAATTGCTATTATCGCATTCCGCGGACTCGGCGCGCTTCGATTGCGTAAGGTGCGCGAGCGAAATTTCCGAGCCGGCGAAACGGCGCCGCCGGTGACTCACCGGCGAAACGTCGCGGCGCGATTGCCAGCCGGTATTATTATATCATAATTGTGCCGCCTGTGTGAAGCGCGACGAATCGCTCGGAATCGCGGAAGCGTTGCCGGCGCGAGGAGCGGGAAACGCGTGGAATTAATTTCCCCCGTCAGCAATTAGCGGTCGATCGTCGCCGACGCGAGTCTTCGGGATAACGGAGGCTCCTCTGCATCTTTTCTCTCGCAATACATATGCGACACTACTTTATTTATCAAGCTTCTGGGCATCTTCACTACAGTGCAGCTTCCCTGCTGCTTTCTCGTCACCTCTGACCCTACGACTTGCCGCTCCCCCGATTGGGGGAATAATCGGGGACCAGCAACCGAGGCATCGCTTCCTCCCCCCCCCYCCCCCCYCSCCCCYCYCYYYCTCCTGTTCCCTTTTTTCCCGTCTCCGCGAGCGTGTCGCGATTGCGCGGTTCGTAGCCGGATACGCGTGAATTGGCGCGGCGCGGTGCGGCGACTAATTGGAATTCCTGGTGATGAGGTAACGAGGAAGCGGGATCAGGCCGAACGCGCGCGGCCGGGACAAAAAGCGCGGCCGTTTTCGAAGCGCCTTCCTGGAAGGGAATCCTTTGTGGCTGAACGCGCGCGGTATATGCTAAATAAGCGGCTCCGCCGGCGTCCGAAGATGAAACCAGAGATGCCAGAAATTCGAACCGACCTCACGACGGACCAGCCAGGGCGAATCGCTGGACCGGACACGCTGAAAGGCGAGCAGTGTCCGCTTTCGTTTACGGTGACGAAATTGCGACGTAACGCGCGATAGAGCGCGATCGCGGCCGACCGTCTCTTCCGGAAGTCGGACGTCCAACGGACGATCGCCATCTCGTGCCGCGGAAGAGATTTTCACTCGAGCGATTGCCTCGACGATTTGTCCCGAGATTTCGGATGAGATGAGACGAGACGAGACGAGACGAGACGAGAGCGCGCGCGGAGGAGCGGCAACGCGTATCGATGATCGAGCGAGTCCTGCTTCTTCAAACGCGCACGCGCACGCGCGGAATCCGATTGAGATCCCGCAGCTTAATCGATATGCTCGAGCGCCGCGCGTATATTACGTTCCGCCGCGCGGAATCCAGTTTCCTCGCCAGCGTACACGCTCGTTTATTCGTCGCTCCGCCGGGCGGGCGGAATTATAAATCGCTCGCATTTGTTCGTCCCGTCATGGCGCGCGGAGCGTCGCGGCGCCAGGCGCCGCCGCACGCGGCAACGAAAATACGTTTCCCGCGAAATTGCTCGCCTCTCGCTCCGTCCGTCTCCTCCTCTTTCTCTCGCGGTCATTGGAAACGTTCGGCCACCTCGAGCGAGACTGTCGCCACACGTATTACGTATTATATCGCTTAGCTCTCGAAGCGTCGATTCTTAAATCGATTCTTAAATGCGCGCAATCTCGTCGGATGATGCATCATCAAAAAGCGGCGACGCCGCTTTATCATTTCCTTTAGCATGGCGGAAAGCCGCTCTCTTCCGGCGATTTGCCGGCGATCGTCGTTGACGACGCGAAAATACGTTTCGCCAACGCGAAGGGCAGAGCATCGTTAACGTTAACAAAGTATCGTTACATTAACGGTTCTCCTCGCTGTTATCGCGTTAATTCGCGCGTTTTATGTTAACTTTACGCTCGCTCGTTACAGTTTCGTGCCCGCGCGCTGCTGCGCCGCGAGCTACCGCGAAACGAGCTAAAACGAGCCGTGTTTCATCACCTTAACTTGACCATAAAAGGAATACCATAAAAAAAATGCGGGATTATCCTTACGATTCTAGCTGATTGACTCGCGGAAAGGCGGGATCTTTTGTACGTACCTGTAACAGAAACGAGAGAAGCAAGGATCAGTACGAGGCCGAAAGTCAATGCCCGAAAGACGTAGAATAAAATGAATCCAAGAGTGACAACGTCGCGAGAAAGACTCAACGACGAGTACTTAACGAGTCCTTGTCCAAAGCTCCGGTTCCGGACAACCGGACAGAGACAGCGACAGAGAATCGTTGGCTGAAATTCGCGGCGAGCCCGGATAAGCCGCCCGGATCTGCCGCCGATCTCGAGGAGAGAATCGTCGACTCGGTTCGCTTATTCCGCGCGGAAGTCGCGTCTCGAGCGTGTCGCGGATCCGCGCGCGATCGTGCCGGAGAGTTGATTAGCATAAATACATAACGTTCGCGTAACGACTCCTCCGCCGCGGGTTCAACACACTTGCACGGCCGCCGCTTTGCAGGCTACGCGCGCTGCAAAACGCAGCCGGCAGGAATGCGCGTGGGAATGCTGCCCGCGCGGGCTGAGAGAAGGGAGGGAGAGGAGGGAAGGCGAGGTATGCGTGCGTATCCTCGATAAATCGATATTAACGGCCCTCGGTTTGCCGCTCGTATCGCACCACCTCGTATCGTTTCGCCGGAGCGAGGCGCGTGGATGCGTTCTCTTCGTCTGATTGGAAGAGCGGTAGTGGCGGCGGCGGCGGCGGCGGCGGCGGCAGGTCTCCACAAAGGCGCGCTTCAGCTTTGTACCTCTCATTGTCTCCCCCGGTCCGCACACGACGCAACAAGAAAAGCCATCACTACCACGTGCGAACCTTGCTGTTGCCAGCGAGAAATGTCTCAATTATGTCGAACGCCGTTCCGGGAACGCCGCTACTCGCGGATGCATTCGTTTGTGTTTAACGAATCGAGGTTTTAGCTGATTAAGCGCGTCGCGCGTTTCATTTGGCGGTTTCCTTTTAATTTCCTCGCGAATGAGGCTTGTCGTAAATTGCCACCAAATGCTATCTCCACACTCGCGGCTGAGAGTTGACGCTTTGACGAGGGTCTGTCTGTCCGTGATAGGGAGGATACGTACACCAACGTGTACTTTCCGATGATAGAAAAATCGCAGATATTAATTCCCAGACTATGATTACTTCGATGATGCGATATCCACATCGTGCGAGTGGTCGGCCGTGTCCATTACTGAAATGTCAGAGTCTCACGATTTTCACGAAACCGAAGCGAGCGTCCCCCCCGGTCGCGACGCCGTCAGACCAAGTATTACATTGAGATTACATTTAAGATCGCGCTTCGAGAAGGATGTCGTACAAGAGCGAGAAAATGAGCCGCCTCTCCCGTTCCATGTATGATTCTTTCTCAAGCGCAGACTCTCGAACGCATCGCGAGCGTTCGCGTAATCGGATCGCTGATGCGCCACGAGCGGATACTCTGGCTGGCGGATTTGAAGACAGCGCATTTCGGATCGACAGCGCCGAGACTGGCTTATGGGATTTCGCTGAAGCGATAGTCTGCTAGTTATGGGCAAATTCGCTGCGGGTAATCCATGCGCAACACCTTCCTTCCTTCCTTCCTTCCTTCCCGACAACGTTTCACGCGCGCTTCTTTAGCGGCAAGCGAGTGATCAGCCGCGTCTACGAGTCATTTCGCCAGCGAGGACGTTTCCTCTGATATCCGAAGCAACATTTTGGGAGTAAATTCAGACTCGTTGCTTCGAACGTCCCTTCCCCAACGGGGGACGCTGGGAAGGATATTCGCGAGCCTCTTCTGGAGGAGGAACAAGAAGAAGATGATACCGATCGGAAATGAGATATGACGTTGATGTTGGAACGCTGGAACGCTGGTTGCACGAAGCCGCGAAACGCGACCGCTCCGTTTATCCGACGAACGCGCGGATGTTCCAAACGAGACTCTTGATGAATCCTGATGAAGCCTTCATCCAGAGCTACGCTGAATGCATTGCAATGCCTCTCAGTGCATTGAAAAGAAAGTCCTAAAGACGTGCAGCAGTCGCCACGCCTGAGACAGAACGGGAGGGACGCGAGCGGGCGCGAATGGCTCCGGATAATAATGAGGGATAATAAGCGCGCGGGGTGTACGAACCGCAGTTGGTACCCCGACAATTCCGTGAAGCGAGCGGGTCGGATCACGCGATTCGAGACGGCCGTAGGTCGAAAGGAGAGAGAAAGACTGGAGGGAAAAGCTCGAGCGCGCGAGGACGAGCGTGCAGCTGACGAGCGAGCATCGCGCGCTGGGTGGCTGCCGGCATTCCCGCGGGAGAATCAACGTCGATGGGGCATCGCAACGGGCATGCAATTAAACTCCGGTCTCGGCCGGACTCGTGGAAAAGCCGGTAATTAGTTAGCGCGCACCAGATCCGACGTTTGAGTAGATAAGCCGGCGCCCCCGAACGCCCCCGAACGCCACCGCGACGGCGACACCGCCGCTTCGCGATCCATCGCTGCTTCACGGCCAAGGCCAAGGTCACCCCGTGGTCGTGCCGACCGGTCGTTGGCCTTGTCGCGACTTTTTTAGGATCGCGCTTTCATCGGCTGCTCGAATCCAATCGGCGAACGGGATCCTCGTCGTGCTAGGCTCGGCGGGCTTAGATCTCGCGATACGCGCGATAACGGTGCGAGTCGGCTCGAATTTCATCTCCGCTCGTCGCGGAGCGACGATCTCCATTTGCGCGGTCACGTGACGTCGCGTCCGCCGGAATTGGGGAGAACTCCGGCGGGGAGCCTGGACCGCCGTGCCGGTTCTCCGAAGAACCTGCATTGCCAGCGCTTTTGGCGTTTCCCCGGAATCGCGACTCGACTCGAACGACCCGAGTAACATCCGAGCTGCGAGCGCGAAAGAGCGGCGGTTTCGGTATCGCGTCACGCATAGCGTGCGGGTCAGCGTGGCGGCCGTTGGAGTCGGAGCGCGTGGACTGCTCGCTCGCGTGCATCCGACACTCTTCACGCGAGATTCCAGGAGCGCGATCGAGTGTCAGTGCAGTCGGCTCCCTCGTGAGAATGGATACGCGAGTGATCCGACACGATGCACGTCGCGGAAGGCACGTCCGCGTGCACGCGTCGCGCCGGCCATTCCACCGCGATCGCGTCTCCTCATTCCCGCGAGTCCAAGTATGTAATAACCCTCTGCTGTTCCTCCGCTCCGATTAAAAGGTTAAAAACCGAATGCGAATAAAGCGAGGATTCCTAGATGCTTGTCATTCGGCGAATAGATTTGCTTCTTCAGAATTCTTGCGGGAACGAACACCGCCTGCCGGACAAGCCGGCGGAGACTGCCGCTCTCATGCGAGAGAGAGAGAGAGAGAGAGGGTCTCTCTTTTACACGGATGATGCGAGTCGAAAGTCACTTGACACGAGACAAATCGCCGGTTGCTGGCCAGCCCAGCCGTCTCAATCGCCTTGCGACGTTATTACGTCGCGCGCGCGGATAATGCTGGCACCGAGACGAATCGGCCGGTCGTTTAACGCGCAGGGTAGGGGAGGTTTATCTTCCTGCAACGTCGATTGAGCCATTCGGCGTAATGCATTCGGTTTCATTATCGCGACAGTGAGAAACGCCAAAGTTGCCGCCTCTTTTCGCGGCGCGCGCTCGTAACAGAGGATTTACGGCCGCGTTAATAGCGCGCCGCGCGCGATAATCGAGAGGACGACGCGCCGGCGTAAAACGCACACGCGGGAAGCAGCTGCGGGTACGAGCGCAGCTGCGATTGCGTCGCCGATCGAGCGAATTCGAGCGAATCCGCTAGTAGTAGTAGTAGTCGCGATAGTGTAGTAATAGTAGTAACAGTAGTTGCAGGCCAAGGGACACGAGAGCTCGCGAGAACTCGCGATGCCGCGCGATGCGATGGATGGTGAGAGCCCCTCGCCCCCTCGTCCCCTCCCCCATCGTATCTCGCGTGGACTGCATATCGGGGACGCGATCGGATCACGCCCTCGCGCACTCGCCCGGCGCTTTATCGCCGGCGCGATAAGCATGTCCGGCGGGGAGCACGGAGCGGACGCACGAGCTCGGTGCATCACGACACGCTCGGCGGGGCCATGGGAATCCCCGGGTGGGTGCGCATCCGTGGAAACGTCCCTGGCGCGGGGCGGTTCGCGGGTGTAAGCAAACAACGGGCGCGAGACATTGCGCACCGGGCCAGAACCGGGGCCAGAACCAGTTGCACGCATCTCCGTCGTGGAATCGGACAACAGCGGCAACAGCGACCGCAACAGCAACCGGCTGAAGAGCGGCAGCGGCACGTGGCCGCTTATGGGATACCATGAGCGATTCCCATTGGATGTTGGAGAACCGAGGGGCCAAGGGGCGGACGACCATGACCTTGACTGCCGTGGCACAAGGACAACGAAACGCGGCGAGCGTACGGGCCTGCTCACAACGGACGGCAAACAAGGGCCCGTGAACGCCTCGTGAAGAGCCTCGTGAAGTTTGACCGCGGTCCCACGCGGTCTTATCGCGTTATCGCTCGAGCACTCTTTTCACGCGAGGTCGGAGCCAGCCAAGTGTCCGCAAGGCGAGCGCGCAAGGTTTGCAGAAACGTGCAAGCGAAACTTGGACGCCGAAGAAGAAGTTGATTTTGAGCTTCTTCTTAGAGCTCGTTGCTCGCTGACGTCGCGATCGATATCGATTCCAATTTGTTGGACAACAAATCGCTCCTCGCAAACGCGCTTGAAGCATTCCACGCGCGCGCACGAAGGGATGCGAAAGAGGGGAAGAACTCGGTATGGTCGAACACGGTGGTCGTTTGCGCTCCACGACCGCATCGGAAAGATCGTCCGCCTTTCATGGAGATTATCGCGCTGCGTACGATACGCGTACGAGACACTCTCTCGTTCCTCCTCGCTCGCGCGATGATAAAATAAATAAAATTCACAAGAGTATCCTTGAGAGTATCCTTCGTGCACGCTGTATCTCGCAACGTGGAATAAATTGTCCAGCATTCGCGTCATTGAGAATATACAGAGCTGTAGCGGCCATTTCACGTCGCCGTAAATCACAGCTGCACACGGATAATCCGAGTTATCGGGATCGATTCGCGAGACAGGGACGAGTGTTTACCGAACACTCGTTTACCTATGACGTACGACAGCATCACAGGCCGGCTGTACGATCGAATCCCGCAAGCACCGCGTGCCGTTTCCGTATCCTGCATCCTCCATCCTCCGCGGATCCGGCGCGGATCTCTCACTCAAGTGCCTATCGTGGCGGGACCATGTGCGCACGCAAACTCCATTCGGGACGATCCTAACGAGAGTAATAAGGGTCTCTGCTTTGCCTCGACAAGTACTCGGAGACTGCTGGGGCGCGTAGACAAGTACACACACACACACGAGCGAGGAAACCATCGAACGCCCGATAACGGCACAGGGAGGGTTAATCGGCGCGCTCGCGCGACTCTTTTTATTTATGCATTAAAAGGCGACCATCGATATCAGTCCCCCCGCCAGTGGAAAGCCCCGGCTCTGTCTATCGCGACCTCGAACTCCATTTCAAGCTCCCGTGGCAGCTCGGGCAGCCAAGTAGTTGCCGAGCCCTCGAGAAACTTTAATATCTCGCGTCGCGAGAGATTAAAGATTCAACCGGCCCTGCTTGTCATTCCATCGGCGCTACGACAGTGTGCACCCCCTGCCCGATCCCGCCCCACCACCGCGATACCTCCCTCGCTCGTTCTTCTTTCCCTCGGGGTCGGGGTATCGCGGCGCAAAGTCGCACTCTTACGGCGTCGCTCTCGTTAAACCGTTTGCACAGCCCTTTCGGGCGTGACGAAAGCGCTCTCGAGAGGAACCGCTTTGGAAAATACATTTTCATCCCGCGGCGGCGCGCGTCCCGAGATCGTCGCGACCTTACTCTCCGCTGATCTCTGTTTGACTTGCCGCGGAATTGAAGAGATATCTGTCCGCGTGAGCGGCAGGACGGAGAACAAAGCTGCTGAACGTGACAAATGGCCGGTCGTTCTAGATCAGCCTCCGAATACTTTCGGACAATTATTCCACTAATCGGCCAGCTGACGCGATTAATAGGACAGCACGATGCACTCGAATCGCATGTCGGCGACAAGTCCGCCCGCTCGCTCGCAGAGACGAGAGAAAGGCGTACATTCGCGTACACTCGCGCGCGTACGCAAGCGTTGCGTACGAGAGAGGATCGTAAGGAGCGAGCGGGCTCGATGCTAAAGCTAACGGAATTCCTACGGGAATAAAACGAAAATAGACACCCGGGACAAACGGTGAATACGCCGCCAGGCTCGCGGCGAAACCCTCGCTGGTCCCTTTGAACTTTCAGGGAGTATTCAGCGAAATGACGGAAATGGATTCTCCGCGTATCGGCGATGATCGGCGATGATCGGCGATGATCGGCGATGATCGCGAGGCAATCGCGCGACGGTCATTCGTCGAGCTGCGACAAAAACGAATAACGACGGCAGTAACTCGAGCCGTCGTCGCCGTTGCCGAGAATATTGGCTCCGAAGAGACTGCTGGCAGCGGAGTCGGCGAGTCGCAGACGCGGAATGTCGAACGAGAGAAAACACGAGTCCGAGAAGCATCCGCCGCGACCGGCGTCACTGCACTGCGGTTAACCCTCTCCCCCTGCGACCCCTGCGTTTTTTTCCACATTAAACACCGGAAGAAGTTCTGGAACGTAAAACCTGAGTACGGACGTTTACAGCGATCGGCCAGACTGGAGGGACGTCTCGTGGCGAATGGCATAATCTCTCTCTGTCGAGAAAGAGACGTCAGGAATCCCAAAGACGTCCATCTTCCATCTTCATTCGACGCAAGCGTCTCAAAAATCCAACGTTAATATCTAAATTCGGAGCGTTTAGAATTTCGCGTATGTTCACCGTAAAACGGAATACATCTCGGAGATGCATACGGAGCGGAATGATGCAGGATCAACGGCGGTCGACATGAAACCTACAGGACGAAAACGTATACCGAATGCCGGATACATTCCGAGAAGATGCGCGCGGATCTGGACCGCGAGACGGAAATGGACGTGTAATTTCGTGGTTGCGCGACCGATCAAAGAAATGGCCGACCGTCTCTCGACAGAAGCGGACAGGCAGACGGACAGATAGAGGGGGGGGAGAGAGAGAGAGAGAGAGAGAGAGAGAGAGAGAGAGAGAGAGAGAACGAGAGCGGGACATGCTCTCGCCGTTCCGCGGAACGGCGGCGGCGACGGCGGCGGCGGCGGCGCCGGCGTTCTATTATTGGCCGACGAGGCGCTATTTTTAGCGTCGATTTTCCGAGGCCACCCCGCGCGCTGCMCTGCCGCCGCTGCCGCCGCCGCCGCCACTGCAGAGCGCCACTGACCTCGCCAACCGCCGACGCTGGTCTAACCGCGAAACTTGGCTGAAATGTCACCTCTTTCTCGCGACGTGGTCGTTCCCCCCCCCCTCCCTCCGTCCCGCGAACCCCTAGCGCCCTGCGCTGCAGCGATCTCGTTTTTGCTCGCCGCAGCCTTTAAAGGAGTACGCGGTGTCGCGTTTCAAGCCGCGACACCGCGAGCAACAGGATTCATCATTGCGGATCCCTTATCGAGTAATCGAGTAATCGAGTAATCGAGTAATCGAGTAATCATACAACCTTGAATCTCGTTGAACGGTACACGGTGTAGCTCACGCATCGCGAGCGCGTCTCGATCTTTCGCGAATTTCGGATGCACGAGAGAGCGCCAAAAATCTTTTTGCGCCACGGATCGGATCGATCGAACGAATCTCGCGAGAGTTCCCTCGATCTTGAATGGCGAACGGGATCGCTCGTGGCGCCTGCGATTAGCACGAGGCTACAAGTCGGGCAAGCAAGTCGTACACCGGCAGATGGAGATCGCCGAGCGTGCAGACGTTACTTCTTCCGCGAGTCCGGCGCGGAACGTATGATTAACTTATACCGACCACAATGCGCGCCGCAATCGATCAAGTGGCGGCGAGTACGCGCGCATTGACGGCCAATACGCGTCGTTAAACACGATAATAACTATCACTCACGCCGCGGAACGAGAGATCGCAGTAATGACCGGTCGTTAGAGTGCGCGGCGCGCCGCCGCCAATCGGATTCGTCTTTGACCCAATACGACGAACGATCCGCGAAGGAATCGCGCGGAATAGCGATTAGAAAGGATGAAATCGCGCGCACGCTTGCTTCGTTCTTTGAGGACGAACGAGGTACGAACGAGCTGGCGTAAAACATCCGTGCGAGCGCGCTAATTGGACGCGGGAAGCGTTGCGTTCGGAAACAAGTTCATCCGGAGCCTGGAACGAGAGAGCGAGAGAGCGAGAGAGCGAGAGAGAGGGGGGGGGGGGGGGGGGGATCGAGACGCAGCAGAGTCGCAGCAGAGTCGCAGCGTCACCGTCGTTTCCCGGCGAGGCTTTTTGCAAACTTGCCTTTTAATACACGCGCTTATAATGCATGCCTCACCGCGTAAACCGCCATCTCATTAAGCGCAGCAATCTTCCCTCGATCATGGGAGGATCAAGAATCCCATGGCGGAAGCAGAAATTCATTAATCTCGCAGCGTTCTATCAGCCGGCTCAATTCCCGAAAATTACCGCGTCGGAATTACCGAACTACCGGACTCGAAGGCAAGACTCGCGAGACTCATTATCGGAGGAAATGATGATTCGCAGTCGGAGACTGCCACGCGGTCTAAACCACGCGGACCAAAAGCTCGAGACAAAAGCTGGTGGCTCCGAGAGTAAACGTAAAAGCCGAGAAGAGATCGAACGTGTGGAATCGGGCTGCTGACTTGAGTCGTAGTTACGCTCGTGCTAATAATCCTCGATCGGAATACGCAAGGACGAGCCTTCGTCGTCGTCGTCGTCGTCGTCGTCGTCGTCTCATTTGGCATCACTCGCCCTCCTCCCCCGACGCCGACGCGTCTCGTCCGAATGAGACTCTCGCGCAGACTCCCCTCCCCACCCAAACTGGGATCGCGAATCGGGCCTCGCATTCCCGTGCTCCTCTCTTTCCAAGGATCAATTAATGAGCCGAATTTAATCTCGTATCGCGCAAACCATCGCTCAGCCGCCTGATGAAAATTTTAATATAATTCCCAGCTAACGCGATTCATTCGCGCGGCGATGATATCGGATCAGCCTCGAGATATCGATCGGAGCGCGGAATGACGGACGCGCGCCAATTTCAAGCTCCTCATCATCTCGCTCGCGATCCGACCACGAGATATCGCAAAGCCATCGTTTTCTGATGTCTGCGGGATCCTCGCGACGGAAGCCACGCCGAAGACTCGCCGACCTCTCCCCTATCTTTAGAGAGAAGCCGTACGTATGGCTTAATATTGCTCGATGTGGAAACGGAGCTCTGCTCTGCTCTCCGTGCGTTATCCGCGCGGTGATCGCGACACGGCTCCTTCTTCATTCGTTTCATCCTCAGCCTCCGCGCGTAGCTCATAATTTTCGCTTCGGGCGTGTCCGCCGTTCGATGTCGTCGGTCCGCGCGCGCTGTCTCGAATTTCCCGGCGGAGGAGACGATCGTTCTCTCTCTCCTTCTCGTAAAATCGAAGCGCGGGGTCACCGACTTTGCCGGCGAACTTCGCCTCTCTTAGACCTGGCAGACGTATTAATTACCACGAGGATACTAAGTGGAACGACAGAGCGGTGGTGAGGAGTGGAGAGAGAGAGAGGGGGGAGRGGGGGAGGGGGCGGGAGAGAGGGAGATCGCGAACTAGCGTTGCCACTGCTGATGCTGCTGCACTTCTCTCCAATGTGGCCGCCATCTCCTGAACGACGTAATTGGAGCACGCGGAACTTTCCCATTAGCGAGATATAGGCCAGGGTGCAGTGACACGCGGAGGAATATCCCGACGGGCGACGTTGGCCGCGTCTGTCTGCGTGGCCGGCTCGTACGCGCGCACGGGAGAGTAGTAGATTTCGTCCTACAACTCTCCTCTCTCGCGACTCCATTGAAAAGCTTCTGCGGTATTCTCCATTCGGCCTCCCTCCCACACTCGTCCTCCATCCGGCCACCCTCTCTCTCTCTCTCTCTCTCTCTCTCTCTCTCTCTCTCTCTCTCTCTCTCTCTCTCTCTCTCTCTCTCTCGAGGGAAGCGACGCCGCCATCGATGTGGGAAGCGCTTGCACTGCAACATCGTCGCGCGCGATGCGTCGCGCTGCACCGCCCGACCAAGATTCGTCGATAATGAGAAGGGAGGCACGGTAAGGGAGAAAGACGAAAATTAGCTCGCGTCTGCTGATGCGGTAGCATTCATCGACAACGACGGCATCGACGCCGACCACGATGAGCAAGTCTAAGCCAGTCTATCGTGTCACGGCTGTTATCGGAGCGTGATCGAAATGGCGAATCGCGGCGCGATGACACTAGTCGCCGCAGAATGCAGTACTCTGGCGATGATGATAACGACAATAATGGTGCCTAATCGCCGCGGACCAGCTGCGGCGATGGTGGGCGTAGACCGACCGTAGGCGACCGTAGTAGCAGCAGTAGTAATAGTAGTAGTAGTAGTAGTAGTAGTAGTAGTAGTAATGATGGTAGTAGTAGTAGTAGTAGTAGTAGTAGTAGTAGTAGTAGTAGTAGTAGTAGTAGTAGTAGTAGTAGTAGTAGTAGTAGTAGTAGTAGTAGTAGT
>JAHMML010000004.1:372073-426903 GCA_020341155.1 Eciton burchellii
GAGGCGAGGCGAGGCGAGGCAGACCGAATCGGAACCGCGGTGCCGCGCCTGCCGCGATCCCTGGCACACCCCGTTGCGTTGCACTTTTGCCGCCAAATTTCTTATCGTCGTCGGGGGAGGAGAAAAAGCAACGCTGGAATTACGTACGTCTCGTTGCAGGGCGTAGAGCTTCTTCGGGCGTACGCTGCGGCCCTCGTGTCTCCTCTCGCGTTTCCTCTCGCTCTCGCAAGCTCCGGGAAAGGGAAAAGTCAATAATCCAAAGGGGATGAAGTGTCTGTTATCGCGAGTAAAAAAGAGTTCCCGGAAGGGTACATTCGATTCCGAGCGCTCGCAGACTTGGCGTCAGACCTCGATATACTTTTCCACGATATGGGAACTGCCTCACTCGAAAACGGAACAAATTGCGGACAGCTTCCGAACGCGTATTTGCCTTTCAGATTCCAACTTGGAAACGATCAAAGTCTTGCATTGTCCACCGATCGTGCCATTTCTTGATGCAGTGTTCTCCAAACATGTTCTTCCCGGGAGGTGCATTAATAAAAGACACCGAATGTGAAACTGGAAAGAGGAAGCAACATGGACCACGACTACATGGACCATTCCTCACCATGGACACCCCTAAAAGACTCGCTCGACCCCACGTTTCGCGCTTTACGTCTCCTCTCTCCTCTCTCCTCCTTGCGCGAACAGCCCGACAAAGCCGCGCTTGCTCTCGACTCGCCGGTTTCTCGAAACTATGCCGATGTGTAAATGGAGCGCCCACGAAGGTTCAACAGGAAGCGATAAGCCAGCCAAAGGTAGACAGGAATGGAGGAACGAGCGAGTAGGCGAGTGGCTGAATGAGAGATCAGACTGCAAATGCAACGTCCGGTAATAAACGCAGTCGAGGTGCGCGGCGACCATTTCCTCCTCGACGATTCTTCGACATAAAGCGAGATGTAATGACGCGACACAGGATGAGAATCCTCTTTGCGTGATTGTAAAAGATGTATCGGCATTCAGATACAGAATTCTAAAGAGAAGAGTTTCCCGCCTCGACGAGAAATGTCGATCTCTCGATCGAGGAAATTCCACGAATTCGGGATAATCGAACACGAGCGGCAGCCAGGAAGAGGAGGAGGCGGGGGATCGGGGAAGCGCAGGGAGGCGCAGGGAGGCGTAGTGGAAAGGAGCGTCGCCCGGGCGAGTGGAATATCGAGCGGCGTCGGGACGCCGACCACGCGAGCCGTGACGTCACGCGGCGCGTCAGCTGCTGCCTCCGCGCGGTTGCTTTTCGTACGCCGCGCAGCATTCCGCATCCTGTCTGGGTCTAGCTGGTTCCGGTACTCGGTCGGTTATCGAGGCGATAGCTAGCTCGTGCACGAATTCACATCGTGCACGACCGGCGCGGGCATCCGATGCATACCCGATCGAGTGTCGCAAAGGCGATTCTGAGGGAGAAAGAAAGAGAGGGAGGAGGGAGGAGGAGGGGGGGCGGGGAGTAACGAAAACCTAGAAAAGATTGATAGATGCGCAAGCAAGAGGTATATTAATTTCTTTCAGAGTCTCCTTATTACTTCAGGGGCTATTATCGCGACATCCGACAGTGACGACCGGAAGAGCAGAGCTCCGGAAGTTGAGCGTCGCGGATGGCGA
This sequence comes from Eciton burchellii, assembly GCA_020341155.1. Classification (NCBI taxonomy): domain Eukaryota; kingdom Metazoa; phylum Arthropoda; class Insecta; order Hymenoptera; family Formicidae; genus Eciton; species Eciton burchellii. Next base: position 373,709 of record JAHMML010000004.1, read on the forward strand.
TGGGACGAAGACAGCGCCGAAAGACAGAGAAGGAGGGCTGGGGAAAAGAGAGGAAGAGGAGAAGCAAAGCGCAAAGAGAGGGACAAAAGGAAAAGACCGAGACTCATTGTCTGCGAATCCCCGATGTTGTCCTTCCGCCTGGGCGTATCGTTGCGACCGGATTGACTGCCTACGTGCGGCAGCTGTCGGACAAGCCGCGTCGTCGTCTACGTCTGCACCGCGGCTACTTTCACGTAGACGCAACGCGCGCAAACGACTCCGAATTCCGCTCTCCGTTTGATCCGATAAGATGCCGCCTGCAGCGCGCGCGAAACGATCTCCGGCTGGCCGGAGGAGAGCGGCGGCAGCGCGCCGCGAGCTCGGCGAGTGATTCGAGGCGCGCGAGCGTGCTCGGTTTCCCGATCGATTATCGACTATTTGCGAGCGCACACGGAGAAGCGGGCTGTTTGTCGTGGACGTCAGTCGGCGCGTCGGTCCTGGCGCGCGTCGCGTTCCACGCGCGCGCGCGGCGTATAATCGAAAGAAAAAGGACGAGCGGTCTTCTCTCTCTTTTCCTTTTCTCTTGGCTCGGATGCCCAAACTAAAATTATCGCCGACGCCCTAGTTGGACCGAAAATCCTCCTCGCTGTCTTGCGCCGTCCTGCGAGGAGTCGAATCCACATTCGACGCGGGAAATCAGAGGGGCGCCACTATCAGAGTAGCGCGGAATCTATTTCTGAAATCCGTCGCTCTATTTAAGGCTCAATTTCCCCGCCCCGCCCCGCCCACCTCTTCCCCACGGCAGATTGCGATTCCATTTAATGGAATCGCAATCTGGAAATTATTCGCGTGAGAATCAGAAAGATGAGAGAGAGAGAGAGAGAGAGAGAGAGCCTGAGAGAGCGCGCGCTCGCCGCCCGGGCCGTCCGTTGCCCTGCCCCTCCCCCGCCCCTGCCGATTTGACGGCCGCAAGACGGCGGCGGGGTTTTTTCTAGCGGATACGATAAAGAGCGGACCTCTTTCGACGGACGCGGACTTGATAGACGTGGCAAGTGCTGCCCGACAATTGGCTAACGCGATAAACGAGTAGAATAAAACGAATTGACCATACGATAGGTTAGGAACGACCGACCGACCGACCGACCGGCCGGTCCAGTCGTCGGTCAGGCCTTCAACTTCCGGTGACGCGTCCGATTGAGCCGGCCAAGGAGAGGAATGAGACGCAATACGCGGCTGGTACCAGCAGACACAGCCTCCGCGTCGCTTCTCTCCGATCGGAGATTCCAACCCGCGCTGTCGTCGTCAAATATTGAAGCACTTTAGCGCGATGCAACGCGCTATCTCGTATTGTCAAAGGTACTCAAAGTCCCTTCGGAACGATCGAGAGGAGAGATCGTCGCATCTAATCGCAGACTATCGATTCCCCAGAACGGCGCGTCATCCGCCGAATGCCAGATTCATTCCCCGATAAACTCGCGTCGCTCGTCATCCGCTCGTCACAATTCGCGAGTTCGCCTTCCTGTCGCCTTCAGCGTCCGCCGCATCGCCGCGATTCCCTGGGATTCGTGATCCGAGCCGAGCTGCGCTTGCGGTAGGTCCGAGACGCGAGTCCGCAGGTACGCGTACGCGTGCTCCGAGGTCAGCAATGGCGTCGCCGAGATGGCAGAGAATGCATTTGACGCGGCGGTTAATCAGGGAAGCCTGGGAGCGTCTCCGAATCGCGTCGGCGCGCAATGTTTTGATCGATCGCAGCCGGCGCGCCACGGTTACGTAATGCACCGACCGCGTTCGTTTTACAATATACACTCGGCGTCCGCTTAAAGAGTCAACGACCTCTCGGCTTACTCCAGTGACCATGCCGGCAGGAGAGAAAGAGAGAAAACCGCGCGGAACACGCGAGGCGGGAGAAAAAAGGGGCGCGTATGCGGCGCTCGACACCCCATCGTCGTGTCCGGACGAGTTATCTAGCCCTCCCTCCCTCCCTCCCTCCCCTTGTCCGATACTTTGGACCAGGGGACTACTTTATCCCCCGCCCCCGCCCCCTCCCCATTGTCCTCTCCTCTCTCTTTCTTTCTTTTACCTCGTCGCTGGACGAGGCTGGACGTAAATACGACATCGGAAATGGGAATCTAGGCCGCGTTGGCCGCTATTACCGGAATACTTAATTACGGCGAAAAGCCTAATCGTAGCCGGCTAATTCGAAATCGATATCGTGTCTGCGTAGAGACGCCCGTAGTTGGCGGAAGTCGAGGGAGAGCCGAGAGGATTAAAAGAAAAATTCGTTCGCGGCGCTCCAGCCTTGAGAAAGAAGCTGCCTCGGGTGTCGTCATCGGTCATTACGTCGCATTGATCGAGCAAAAGTTGTACGTTCTCATCGGCGCGCGCCATTGTCTCGTCGTCCACTCGACTGCGATTCCCGCGCACTCGTTACGGCGGCGGCGGCGGCGGCTCGTTGAAAAATAATGGAAAGACAACCGACGCATCTGACAGCTCTCCGGGTCACGATCGTAACGATTTGATATACAAGTAGAGCTCGAGAGGTCGACGGTATCGCGCATCACGAGGACAAGAGCGCTCCGTTAAGCGATAGATCGCTCTCTCCGTTGTTCTCCGTTGTTACGTCTTTCGTAAAGTCTCTCTCGTTCCCGTTTCCCGCCGTCTCCGGATCCGCGGACACCCGCGGCCGCCTATACGGATAATCCGCGAGTAATTCGCGAGTAAATCAGGGTTACGAGTACCGCGGCGAAACTCTCGCGCGATGAAATCGCAAGCGGCTCGTTAGCGGAAGCGGCGGCGCGTTTCATCCCGCATCTCCCGGGAATATTAGCAGTAGCGCGGAACAGCGCGCAACGATCGCTCCGCGGCTCCATCGTGACAACGGCGGTAGATTATTTCTGACATTTCAGACGAAGGAGCGCGGAGAGACGGAGAGGCGGAGAGGCGGAGGCGAGGAGGCCTGCTGAAAGGACCGGCCGTTAATCAACGTCGTCTACGTACGTGCGCCGGACGACCGGCGCGGTATCCGGCGAATCTAATCACGATCTCGACTCGATAGGAATACGGAAGGCTTTCGGGGTCAAGCCGGATATGCTTTTGACGGCCGTTTTACACGGATTCGCGCGGCCGGCGAGCAAAAGGTCCCGCGCGAGATGCGCCGGACGGATAGACGCGCGCGCGCTTGCGCGCGTGCGCGAGGCTGACCAACGGAACACGTTGATGCATAATCGCGCAAGGGGGCAGAAGAGTGAGGGATGTGGCCTTCCTAGGAGCGAGGAGCGGCTTTCCCGCGGCGTTATGCCGCGTTATCACACGCGCGATGAAAATTTACACGTAACGTTCGCGCGCGCGTGCGCGCGGTCGTTATCCCATTCGCCGAAATAAATCGGGAACGCGTGGCGTAATGAGAAATAAACGAGATCGTTTAATTACGGCAGCCTGCGCGACGCAATTACACGCATGCGCATTGTCGAGCGACAGAGGCGGCGGCGGCGGCGGCGGCGGCGGCGGCGGCGGCGGCGCGGCGCAGTTACCGCTGCTGAATCTGGCCCGGCTGTACATGCGCGGGGATTAATTAATTAACGAATTGATTAATCGACGAGCGAAGGACTAGCGCTGGAAGAAATCGCTCGATTGTTTCACGCGACACTAATTCGCAACGAGCGGATTATCGTGCCGCCGTATGTGGAACAGATGCGAGACGGCGAATGCCGATCGGAGTATCGGACAAACCGCGGACGACAGAACGCGGCCTTCGGGAGGACGGGGAGCGCTCGGCTCTCGCATCAGGAGCAAAAAGTGAACTAGTTTGCCTTCTTGAATCGGCCGATACGAGAAGTGCCAAGGACGATGCGCTTGTCTCTCTCTCGTCAGTCTGTTTAGCCGAGTCGAGATACGTGCGCGCCGATCCGCCGATCCGGCACGTCGGTTTCTCGTATCGACGTATCGGCTTTGGGAAGGCTCGAGATCCCTCGGCGCGCGAAATCTTTCGGCGTTTATGATGAAGAGGATGATGCCAGCGCAATAAATCGTCGTCTGGAAAGAGCGCGGTGCCGGAACGCCAGACGGAACGCGCGATAAGAACGGCCGAGACTCGGCGAGAGCGGCGCGACGCGGCGATATGGCCGCCGCGGAAATGGAAATCCTTTCGCCGGCGACGGGCGCGGCGGCGTCTTAAATCGCCGCTCGGTCGCGGTCGGCGGTCCGCCGTGGAAAAACGGCGCGAGTGAAACTGCATTCTTGTCAAGTACGTTCGCGCGGGAACGCGGCCGATCGTTACTTGTGCGCGAAGCATTAGCCGCGCGAAGCCGCCACTTTCCCGCGAGACTGAGCGTGATATTTCTGAGCGGCGATAACTCGAGCAACGAAAATCGAGCGCGTGCAACGAGCTTCCCTCTCGGGGAAACTGGACGCACTCGCTCTTCGGGGCAGTTGGAGAACGGATGTGTCTCCCTCTGAAACGAATCTCGCATGAATTGGCAAGAACTGGCGAGAACGGCCGCTCTGTTGCTCCGCTCTGTTCGTTTGACGCTCCGAAGTAGACTTTCAGAGATATTCGCTCGTGAGATTTCACTCACCGGATCGGACGTGTGCGCGCGCGCGCGCGCGCGTGTTGCCGCGTTTAAAAAATCACGAGAGACCGAGTGGCCGACAGGCAGGAACGAGATCGCCGGCGCACAAAGCCGCGGATCCATCGAGGATTCTCTCTTTCTCTCTCTTTCTCTCTTTCTCTCAATAGCAGATAAACGGGGCGCGCGAATAAGAGCGGGAGCGAGCGAGAAAATCGACAAAGACAGGCACGACCGCGCTGCGAGGTGTTGCACAGGTATCGCATAGGTATACAGTCGAGGTTTGCGAGAGAGGTATGCGGATCCGTGGGGCCGATATAGGCAGAGCTTCGGTGAATAGCACGTACGTGCCTTCGTTAACGCGATACGTACACGTAGCTCTCGTGGTCGATTTAACCGCGTTAACTATGCTACCACGTGAGCGAACTCCGACACTGTCCCTTCTAATTCCGAAACGCAAAGCGAAGGTTAAACCGCCGCTGAATCTTGCCGGATCGAGGCATCCGTGGGAATTGTACCGCGCGGGCGCCCCTTGATTAATGCATCGACTTTTACTCAACTCCGAAATCCCCGTCCTCGGGGACGGATATTACGTACAAATGTGTACAAATTAATCGCTTGCTTGCTTCCTTTTCGCCGAAAATCTTGAAAATCGCTTTGGATCTCGGAACATTTCGCCGATTCCGTGCCGACTTTTAACTGGCGACATCCGCGCGCTCCTCCTCTTGAAAGCTGAAACAGTCTCGTAAATAAACTTTGAACTTTGCAGAAAGAAGCAAGAAATTAATTTGTATACCACACAACAGTGGCATTGCCACCGTTACGGATTCTGATAGACGATTATTCTCTTGTAAGATTCTCAAACGTTCTCGATGCGGAAGGCTCCTACCCAAGTACGAGCATGTAAGTATAAATATAAGTCGAAGACAAAGGCCCGGGAATGTTATTGTTGTCTGTTTTTGCAATACCGGGCAAAACCCGAAGCAGCCTAGTTTACTTGGGACGCAGAGAAATCGAATAGAGAGAAGATTGTTACGCGAAAAGCAACGGACGCACTGGTTAATTAAGCAAGTATCCTTAATATTGAAAACTGTTCACTCGAGTGGTGTACTCGATTGTTAAAGATTAAAGAGACGTTGGTCCGTTGGCTACAACTGTTGTCCTTGCTTATCACCCTATCCCGGAACCGGCGATAAATAAATATATAAACGGTGTGGAGCGAAATTTATCGAAGGCGCTCTAACAGCCACAACGTTCTCGATGAATCTCGCGGTACGGTCCTGACAATAATGTCTCGGACATTAATGTAAACAAGTGCGCAAGTAGAGAGGGAGAGACAGAGAGAGATGACTCGCGCGTGATTAGCGTTGCGCGCGGGATTTAATATGGAGATAATCGAGGTGAGGACAATCGAACGACAAAGCGGTGAAGCAAGTTTCGAGTGAAACGTCCGTGACCGCGTCACGAGGGCATGAATTTTCTCTCGTTTCAGGGTTACGCTCTCCGCTCCGTCCTCCGCTCTCCGTGAGATCGCGCGAGATGAGAGCGCGGAAACGGTACGATCGGCGCGTGCGAAAATTACACGGCCCACGAAACAAAGTGTTGGTCTAGTTCTTTCAATTACAGCGCCGTAGCAGGTGACCGGCACGGCTCTCACGATGTCGCCGCGAACGGTTATTGTCAAGAGAGGTAACCGCCGCCGCCGCAGCTCTCTATTGCCCGGGAGACTCTCTCACCTAACGCGAAATGACGGGTTTACCGGCTTTATGGCGCGCGTCCCGTTCAAGGTACATTACCTCCTCGCCTGAAAGATAAGAAGTCGTCCGAGAGAGATCGCGCGCTCGAACAACGCCGAGCGCGCGCGCGCGCGCACGCGCGCGTTTATTAATACATCTCGCTCGGCCTCGTACGTCGCGGAATCGATGATACCGGACGTGAAGGATCCCGATTGCTCCTCCGTGACACATATATGGAGATCAATATTGAAGCGCGAGAGCGGCGGCTCTATCCGTTTTTCTCGAATCGTTCGGGATTCGTTCGGACCAACTAGAAGGCTTGCGCGCGCGCGACTAGATCGCGTACTAGATCGCCTAATGAAAACGTACCGATCGAGCGATGTCCAGAATTGACGAGAAAGAGAAAGAGAGAGAGAGAGAGAGAGAGAGAGAGAGAGAGAGAGAGAGAGAGAGAGAGAGAAAGAGAGAGCTGGAAAAGATTCGTTTCCCTCGCGCTTTGACCAACTCCCGCCACCAAAAGTCCAAAAGTGGCAAGAACGGCGAAAATATCGTGAGAGCTTAAACTGGAACGCTGATTCGATCAGCCGATACGAGCTATCGAGATGCGAGATAATCCGCGCAGAAAGTTCGCACGAAACTTGGGTCGTGCGCGCGAAAAACTCGACCATCTATCGCGGTGGCGGCGTTCGTCCTACTGCCAATTAGCAGCGGGGCTCTAGACGGTAGAGCAATAAGAGGAGACAAAAAAAACGGTGTGTGCCGCCGTAGCGGTGAGTAACTCGGCTGTAAATGGAGCTCGTTAATTGGGCGCCCCTGCGAGAAAGTGGGAACCGCCTAGCAGCACCGCGCGTCGCCCTATAATTGCGAAATCCCGATCTACCGACAGAAAGAGAGAGAGAGAGAGAATAGGAGAAGGAGGAGAGGAGGGCATACGCGCCTCGTCGGATATCGCACTCGCGTTCGTACTTTGCGATAAATAGGGATAATCGCGAAAGCGCGCGGAGAATTGATGGGCGATTCATCATCGCTCTTTCTTGCGTGTTGGCTCTTGCAGCGAAATTTAACGGTACATTGAGTCAGTACGGGCAGATGTAATATTTTAGGCTCAAGCTTGAAGAATGTCTTTGTAAATTGCGAATAATGATACATTTCCTTCTTTCTCTCTCTCTCTCTCTCTCTCTCTCTCTCTCTAGCACTTGCACGCGCGCGACATTGCTTTCTCGCGTATCTGGAAATGTTTGTCTCCCCTCGAGCCGTAAACCCGGCTCGCAAGCCCGGCCAACGATGAATCGCCTAATAGAGAAGATTATACACTTATCGCGTCGAGAGAAACAACCTGGGCGCCTTTTTCCAATCCGATTCCTACGTCTCGCGCGCTCTAGTCGGCGGACAATAGCAACGTCGCTGCTCGCGATTAATTTGCACTCGCTGACGGGACAGCGGACTTTCGAGCGTATGCTCGACCCAGATGGAATTAATGCGCAGCGTCGTGGATCTCGATCGGCCGATCTCGATTCACGGCGAGCAAATTGCCGAGACATTAATCACGCGACCCTCCTCGCTTCGCCTCGCCGCGGCGATCGTTCCAAGTCGCGATTCGCATCGACGACGCACCTATCCAGCCGCAACACCGTGCAACGCGATGCATTTACGCGCGGGATCATAATAACGCAACGAGCGATCAACCAACAACGCGACGACGAGGTGGAAGAACCGCGATACAAGGTGGTGCTACCGCACGATCGAGCAGGTTCTGGCTCGCGCCAGACGCTCCCGACGTTTCCTTCCCCCTCGCGATGCTTACGTTACGTGTATCCCCCGCACGGGGGTTACGGGGAAAGATCCGAGACGACTCTAGATCGCGAGGGATCGATTCTATTGCCGCGCGTCGTCCGAAAGCGAAGCTGCTCCAGATATCGCTCGCGCGACCTTGAAACCCTTCAACCCTTCCTTTTCTTCCTTCGGGGCGAGGGGAATTATCGAGGGGCCGAGGGGGAAAAATCGCTAAACCGCGATACCTGGGAATCACGACGGGTAAATGGACAGCTGCTTGCCGAAGCAGCTCTGCAGCTCGGGAGAGGCCGATTAACAATGTGTCGCGCCGCGACACATTTCACGGAAACGGAAGCGATTCGGGACGCGCGGCTTTGATTCGCGGACTCGAAGAGGATAAAGACAACGAGGGATCTACCTTCCCGCATCTCTGGCCGCTTGCGCGATACGAAAGAACAGCGCGAGATGCTCAACGATTCGCGCGGATTCACGAGCAATCTCTTTCGAATTCGCGAATTGGCCGTCGAGCAACTGGACGTTAAATCGTTTGATCGTTAACATTGCCGTTAACGTTTTACGCGGGATCCGTTTGTCCCGCGAGAGGCTAATTTTCTACGTAATTCTGTTTTATTTGACGATTCGGCCGTTTGCAAAGTGAACGATCACGCGCGGCCGTATATCGCGCGCCCGTAACACAGCACCATTTTAAATGCCGTATTTTACACGGCATATACACGAAAAATAAAATGGTCTCTTTAACCCTTCCATCATTATTCCCCTTCCCCTTCCTCACTCGGCGAACGAGTTTTCGATTGCAGCACGCCGTGCTCGCCGTGAATGCATTTACTTTTCGGTAAATGCGGCGCCTCGTCGCGAGAAATTTCGTATTTCGTAAAACGATTTTACGGAGGAGGAGGAGGAGGAGAAGAAACTTGAGACGCGATCTCTCGCAGAGATATTTCCAAGTTTGAGAAAGATATATCCGAGACTCGCGGGTATATATTCCGAGCGATTACCGAGCTATTGCCGAGCGATCGCCAAGTTTTCCTTCATTGATACACATTCGATCGCCACTTGCCTTCTCTCTCTTTCTCTCTCTCTTCACTCAACAATCGTTTGTAATTTTGCTCTGATACAGGTACGAGTACATCCAATCGAACGGAGCGAAACGCGGGGGCTCTCGGCACGACGGGCGGATTACGGTATTCGATGTACGAGCTAGCTCGTCCGAGCCAGCCACGCTCCGAGAAAATCCAAAGTCGCCGTTACTCGCGACGGGCGAATTTGATTTCCTGCGCTTCCTGGAGTCGATCGTCGCTCGGTAATCCGTTCCCCTACGTGGTCGCAATGGAAATCCCTCGTTCCCGACGTCGTCGACGACGTTGGACGACGGCCAGGCGAACCGCGGCTCAGAGCCAAAGTGATATCGCGCGCAAAGCGAGACAAGTCGCAGTAGCGACGTACGGTAAACATTATGCGAGACGCATACACGCCGATATACACGCTCGTTCATCAATTTGATCACCGAGACAAATGCGGGTTTATCGGCGATTTCGGTCTCGGGCTCTCCCCGGCTCTCCCCGGCTCTCCCCTCGCGTCCTTTTCCGCCGAAGGTCCCATAAATCACGCGGCACTCTCGAGCACTCGGCAACTCTTCATCCGAAAGGAGCTGCGACGTTCCGTTCGCGGAATGCTCGTCGCGGTACGCACTCGCTCAATTAACGTGATAATATCGTTTCGATAACGTTGACGATCCGCGGCTTGTTCGTCCCTGCCCCGATAATGCAGCGATCGCGATGCGAGTCACGATTGATAACTCGAGTGACGACAGCCGGCGCTTTACTCTCTCGTTCTCCGATCGTGCGGTCGCGCGCACGCTTCTCAGCTACTGTCGCGGCTAATTTCTCGGCCGGACGTACGGCTGCAAATTGACCAAGAGCAAAGAGAGAAAGAGCGCGCGCGCGCGCGCGCGAGAGAGAGAGAGAGAGAGAGAGAGAGAGAGAGAGAGAGAGAATTATTGACGCCCGGTCGATAAACGCGTGCGATTATTATCAGCTGGAATAACTTTGGCTGAATAATGAAGAAACGCGAGAACAAACAGAACAGAGTGTTGCAGAGAAACAGATGTGTTTTTCTCTTTAGAAATCTTTCAAGATCGGAAAGTCTAGAGAACTCTCGGTGAGTTGGGCCGTTCGCTCGAGACTTTACCCTCCGCGGCTGCGAATTCGAGGAAAAGCGCGCCCGCGATCGCGATCGCGGAAGTTTACGCGCGTTTTACGTTTTACGGCGACGAGGGGAGCCGTTCGCGTCGCCGCGACGGCGTTGTGAATTTTAGCACCTTTTCGCCAACGCGGCCCGACAAACGCGTTATATGCGCGCGCTGCAACACGTTCGCGCGGAACAGCCGCATCGTCGCTCGTTTCACTTAGCGCGCGTATCTTTGGCATTTAGCGGCTGCGCGGCCAGGCGCTAATGAGACACCTGCCGATAACGCGAAGAGAATCGTGAAACGAGCCGCCTTCGAGCCCTCCCCCGTCCCCCGCCGAGGGAGACCTTGTCGTCGCGGCGGAAGATATTCCGGATGTCGCCCGACGAGCGACATTTTCGGCGGCGACGTGTTTCTCGTTTCTCTAGCCCAGGTGGAGCGCGACGGCGCGAAAAACTTGAATTCCACGAGTGTAACGAGCGGCCGCAGCGGAAATTTATTTGCACTAATCCTGTGTCACGGCGTGACTCTCTCTCTCTCTCTCTCTCTCTCTCTCTCTCTCTCTCTCTCTCTTCCTCCCTTTCTCTCCGTCTGTTTTTCCCTCCGACCGCGACGACTATGCGCACGGTCTCCACGGTCCGAGGACTCGCGCACGTACATATGCATGTACACGAGTTACATCGAGAGTCAACGATGCGACAGCGACAGGATAAATTACGCTCTTGCCTTCGCCGGTGTACATTAGCTCGTCTCTCTATCGTCGCGGCGATATCGGTGTGTGTGATTTGAATACAGCGATCTCCCGAATGAAATTCACAATGAGATTCGGAATCGAGCGCGCGAAAGAGAGCGAGAGATTCCCAGCCATCGCTACGATGGCTCGTAGATTCCAAAGAAATGTCGATGCCGGAGGAGGCACGTGATATCAGACACCGCGGAGAATCGACGGGGAACAGACACGATCGGCTGATCGAGCAGGTGCGTCGTCGGCGTCACTCGCGCAGAGTCCGCGCGCGCGGATCGTCATTGAGGAACGTGCATGCCGACGAAGCGAGATCACGCGTACGCGAGAGCCGTGAGACCGGCTTACCTTGACGAGGTCCTTCCACTCTCGGGGCTCTGGAATGCAACGAGCCCCGAGAGAAGGGGCAGAGAAGAGGAGAGGAGGATGAACGGGGAGGCAGAGGCAGTACTGGAGAACAAGAGGAGGACGACGACGAGGACGAGAACGACGACGACGACGACGACGACGAAGAGGAGGAGGAAAAGGAAAGAGAAGATCAAGGCGAAACGCAGGAAAGGCCTGCGGAGAGAGGATGCAGCAGCGAGAAATTGGGTGGTAAAAGCCGAGAGAAGGGGGGGGGGGCGAGGGGGCCGGACGAGAGCGTACGAGCAATCTGGATTCTCATTATCGTCGCGATAGTCGTAGGTCTTCGTTCTCGTTGCTCGTCTGCGGAATAGAAACGCGCTGGCCGGACGCATCGGGCCCCGAGGCATCCTCTCTAACGAGACCATCTTCCTCCTCAGCCCGTTGTGCCCGTTGTTTCCAATCTCGCCGCGCCGTAAAACCGCCGCGTCCGCGGACTCGAGAAGGCGCGCGCCCCAGTTTCGGGATTTCGTCGCCTCGCCGAGCTAGCATCTGCATCTAGCAGCGACGTTTACCGATACGATGCAGCCGTGGCCCGCATAACACAGTTATGAGGCGCGTCGTGAATCCGCGAGCCGCGCATGCGGGCATGCATTCGCGCCGGATCTTCCGCGGATGCGATGCCATGGCAATCGCGGCGGAAATTTCTCGTCGCCTCTCGCGATCTCGCGTGCGAAGCGAGCGAACGGAAACTCGCGGAGACGCCGGACGCGCCGGATCCTGAATTCGGAATCGTAAAACGCGCTGCGCGAGAACGAGCCAGGCGTATCGTCCAGCGTATCGAGCGAGGGAGCGAGAAAGAGGGAGAGAGAGAGAGAGAGAGAGAGAGAGAGAGAGAGAGAGGGAGAGGGCGCGCGCGCGCGCAAAGTAGCGATTTCTAGGGGGAACAATGGTCCTCGGCCATACGTAATACGCCGTATACGCGAATGCCGCGCACGGCGTGGCCGGGAGTAATTGAGATATCGCGGTGACATAACAATGCACCGTGCGCGCATGCAACTGGCACGCATTATCGCGAATCTCGTCCAGACGTAACATTCGAGCCGGTCGCGCGGTAGGTATCGTTTCGTCGGAACGACGGCGGGGCGGGGACGGGACGAGGGTATAGGGGGTGCGACAGAAGCGTGCGGCATCGGCCCCGTTCAACGCGCGAGAACGCGAGAAACGACGCAAGCTGGACTCTCTTCTCTCGCTCGGGCTCGCTCGGGCTCGCGCGCGCGGCATCGATGAGATATATCCGTCGAAGGAAGATCCGAGACGGGCCGCGGCGTACAACTCGCTTGATAGACGAGCGATAACGACCGATTTGTCCGAGTAGCCGACCAAGTCCCGGAGAAATCCCGATCGGGAAAAGAGAGCTGCTCGCTCGCTTGCCTCGCTCTCGCGAGTAGAACAGAACGATAGATATTCGTGGGACAAAGAAGRGGGGGGGGGGGSGARGGGGGCGAAGTAGACACTTGAATAGTACGCAGCGACTCGCGAGCTTGCCCCGCGGCTTTTCCGCTTCGTTTCCACGAGTTAACGCACCACCATTCGAGCGATATATAATCCGCGTTCCTATCGCGAATTCCTCCTTCCCCCCCCCCCCTCCCTACGGATTACGCAGGCATGGCGCGTGAGTCAACGTATAAACGATCGGCTATTAATTTCTTACGCATTTAACCCCTCCTGACCATACCGAGGATCGACGGCGGACGCGGTTCGCCGTATATGCGTATCCCCTCGTTGAGTTTAACGCGCGCGAATATGGCGGACGCGGACGAGGCTTGTACGGAGGAGGGAAAAAAAGATCGCGATACGTACACGCGGTCGGCTGATTCATCGTGTCGAGCGCCGCAAAACGGATTCGCGAGAGAATCCTCACATTGATCGTCGATTAGATTCTGCGATTACGTAAAGGTAAAGCTTTCCCGAGCGATTGAGCGAGTTTGGCAAGATTGCGCGAGTAATCGATTCCCGCTGCCGAGAGTATCGTCGTCCTGACTCTCTCGCAAGTCCGATAAATCGCGATCGCGATCTCGCGAGGAACGCGACATCGACGATGAAATTGCGACGCGCGACGCGCGTTAAAACGCGCCGCGGACGTTGATCGAGCGCGCCACGAGCGAGCGACAAAGGCGAACGAGCCAAGTAAAAGGCGCTCGTGGCTTTACGTGTCGCGCGCGCGCGCGCGCGCGAGATATCGCGGCGAAGCGCAAACATTACATCAGAATCAAGAGCGATCACTTTGACGTGGCGAGTCAACGGACTCGTCGACTTTCCTCGTGAGCAGAAAGTGGAATGGACCCGATGCACGATTCATTGCGCGATTACTCGCCGCGAATCTCGACCCCTCCCGCCCTTACGCCCTTTTTCCTCGATGCGAACGCGCGTTCACCGCGAATCTTCGCCGTATACGGCGTGAAAAGCACGCGGGTCGGCGATGCGGCGAAGGCGGCTTTGCGCGGCTTCCGCTCCGAGCTGCGAGATGTTTGAAGAGCGCGATCGAGCGCGTTGGCCAACGAAGCTGAGCGGCAAACTGATCATTGAAGCGGTTCGCATGGTAAACCTCGCGCCGGTGACCGACTACTCCAGCGCGATTCCACCATCTCGCCGGAAAACTACGGATCGGTTAATTAAACAAAGACGCGCATTACTCGTCAGCGGCGAAGCGGCGCGGCCTGTCTTTTTGCGCGCGGCATATTTCCGCTAGCGAGGCAGCGAGCGTGGCGCGGTCCGCGGACTCTTTCCGGCCGGCGATCATTCCTCATCGAGGATTAACAATCCGCGGCTACCGTCATCGATCACGCAGCGAGCGCGAGACGCGGCTTCGGCACGACCGGAACCGCTCGACTATGGAAATTCAACGCGAGAGAGCATGCGTGGGAAGCGCTCGCGCGGAAAGGCGCTTTTCCCGGCGCGTTTCGGCCAGCTGATTAATTTCGACGCGTAATCCCGCTCTCTATTCCCGACGATATCACGCTAGCCGGATACAAGAGCACGTGGCAGAGAGCGCGAGCTTTCTAATTTTGTCGTCCCGCTTTTCCCCGTGGATTTAAATCAACGGAAGACGCCCGTTTTCGGCGAAAGCCAATTAGCAAATTGCCCGCGGCGGCCTCGGGATCGACTTTGCTATGTAAATCCCGCGCGCAATTTCCGCGCGATTTATACAACCGCGCGCGGTGAATGTTTCTTTTTATCCGCGTTCCCGATAGGAAAACGCGCCAAGGGATCTCGCCGCTTCTCGTTCTTGCTAATGGACGCTCGTAAAGGTAAAACTCCGAGTCTCACCTCAGCGCGTCTTTAAGGGCCGCGAGCCGGCCCTGACTCGAACAAGAACATTCCTCGTTTTCCATCGAAATCGACCCTCGTCGTCGAAAATCCGCCGTCCGTAGTCGCGAACGGTTCTGGAGCGCGCGCGAGTTCCCGCAATTCGGCGCATCCGCGTTTCGCGGCATCGCTGACGCGTGGCAAATGGCATTCGGGGATACTCTCGGTCTGTACTCTCCTGCTCGATCGAATTCAGTCTGACCTATTGGCAATTATCAAAGGTCAGCACGTCAGATATCCGACGATTATAGGTCATAGGACACATAGGACAGGCAGAAGACATTGTCGGGCGCATTCGTGCATTCGTGCCTAGGGAAGAAAAAGAGAAGGGGAGGAAAGAAAGATACTTTAACGCGACCTCGTCTCATTCGCACTCGGCTGTATCGAATGACAGACGTATTTATCGACGTATCGAACGACGTATAGGCACTCGACATTTGACATTTCACAATCCACCTCTATCGAGATCAGTCCTCGCTCATTTTGCCTCTCTCTCCCCCTCCCAAGATTGATATCTGCAAAAAGCCGCAATGCCGATGGCGGTTTACGCTCGCGGAGCGTTGTCCCATCAGCTCGCGGGCAAGATGCAGAGGAGTGAGGGGGGAGCCGCGACCCGCTCGCCATTAGAGGTTGCACGCACGTCGCGACGCGTATAGGTTAACCGGGTTACGTCGCGTTCCCAGGACATTATTTACGATCGCGTCAGCATCACGGCGGGTTCGGCTGATTAAACGCGGTCCTGCCGGCAGTCGATCGGTCGCACGACCGAGATTGAGCAAGAAAACGCACGCGCGCGCGCGCGAGAGAGAGAAAAAAAGAAACCAACGATCGGGAAAGTCTCGATTTTATTCGGGAAGAAAAGGCTCGCTGTCTACATCGCGACACGCGCAACTTATCCACTCGTTCTAGCGAAGCTAATGTTCCCTCGATAAGACGAGCGATCCGTTTCCTCGGCGATTGGAGGACCGCTCTCGCTCTCGCGAAACTCAATCGCGAGATCTCTTCGGAACTCGACTACGGAGTTAATGATTCTTCGGCTTTGTGCTGGCGATCGTTTGCATCTCTCCTTGCTTGCCTTTGCCATCTCGTTCCATCTCCATTAAAAATATTAAGCAGAACCCTTGTGCGCCTTGTAAAGAACCAAACTGAAGAGAGACACGACGAGTTACCGCTGTACGAGCTGCTCGAAGATGCCACTGAGAAAAAAGTTCCTGTTCAAAGTGGGACCGCGAGATCTAGTCGAATCTAGTTCGGTCCTGGACCGTATTCGGATCATTCGTCAAAACGATTCGTCCAGGGCGGAAATCGGGGGAAATCCTCGCAGTTGCAAGGTCGCAGTTGGGCAAAGAGTCACGTGCGCGTCGATCGCGCGCGCTAGCGTGAGAGCGAATGGAAAGCGAGAGGGCGACTGCTGCTGCTGCTGCTGCTGCTGCTGCTGCTGCTGCTGCTGCTGTTGCTGCTGCTTTTTTTTTTCCTTTCTCCGCATCGCATCATGGACGCATCGCGACGCGGCGTGAAGGTGCCAGGTCACGTAGCTAATCAGCGTCGCTCATTATGCGGAACAGAGAAAATTACGGTAACGTGGCTTACGACTCACGAGCGAGCGCGCTAGAGTGTGCGCGCGCGCGCTCTCTCTCTCTCTCTCGCAGTTGACCGGCGCACCGCGCTAGCCCTCGCACCCCCCATAGTCGTAACGCAAACTCGAAGACCCCCGACTGCGTTTACACCATTCGTCTCCGCCGCGCGTACGTGTCCCGGCATACCGGAGTGCATTTAAAATGACATTACCGCGAGAACGTATCGGCCGCGTTCCCGTGGGAGCAGTGACTCCCTTCCCTCCCCCCCCCCGCGGCCGCCTCGTCCTCTGACCTTTTTCCGCTGTCATCGTCGATGACGAAGCGCCACGATCTCCGATCTCGCGCGGACGAGCGAAGCGGAGAGGCCACGCGATATTTTGCAGACGCGCGACCCTTGAATCCCGGAATCCGATCTACGATCGGGCTGAGAATCACACGATAACGCGATCCCGCGGTAATTCCCGATTCGTCCGGCCCCGGCCGCGTCGTAATTCTCGCTACTCGATATGAAATGACGTTATTAATAATTCGGAGCGAAAATCAAGAGTGATAAAATTCTACCGTTGATCGGAATTCCAATCGCTTCAATTTGCGATTACGGACGGAGCGATGACACGCGCGCCTCCCGCAGAATTTTATGGCGAATTAGCGTTTCGAAATTATGCTATATGGCGTATATGACATAGCGTTTACATATTTCAGCATAATTCCACGCGAGATGTATAACGATGAATAAATTCGTACGCGAGGTACGAATCAAAATCCTTAAAAAGAAACGAAACAAAACAAAACAAAACGAGATCGAATGCGTGATCCGATTCTGATTCTGTCGCACTCGCGACCCCCGTTGACAGAGCGATCGATCGTTACGAGGGACGACGGCGATGATCGGCAACGGCCGGCAGATTCTTCATCCAGAAACGCGCATGGTCGCGTCATCCCTTTTCAGCAGGTCGCGCGGTCGTTTGATCATCGTAACGCGGTTCCTTTATTCGCCCCGCGGCATCGTTAGATCAAATTGTACGCGCGTCTTTTTACGAGTGGCCTGGGACGAGCTCGCCGGACGGCTAAGCGTTAAATCGTCGCACGGTAGATACGTGGAACGCCGTTTTTTCTTCCTCGAGGCGAAACTCGGACGTTCCGAGCGATTCCCGGCGTCGTTACGCGCGTAACAAATCGCGTAAGAAATCGCGTGACAGCGATTACTGCCTCGAGTAATAATAGCGACAGTCCTCGCTCCTCTGAAACGCGTCGGAGTTTCTTTTCTTCACGAAAACGCCGGCCATCCCTTCGGCCATCCCTTTCGGCCTGCCCTTGCTCCTTGAATCTTCAATTTTCAATCATCGGCCACGTTCAAGCGCGCATGTTTCAGTCCGATCCGCGATTCTTGTCGCGGAGTAACCTACGCAGGCCCGTCTAGAGGGGCACATTATGGGAAAGTACCTCGCCAATTCCCGAATTACGGCCGTTTGCGAAAATTTCCGTGAAACGAGCGCTTAACGTCGCCCCGAGGATCGCTTAAAACGCTCCTAGGCGCGTTCGCCACGGGCGACTTGCCCTTGACGAAGCGAAAACATTAACCCTCCGGGTATTCCGGGATTTTTGTCCTTTCCCTAGGAAAGGACAAGTGCCTCGTGCTCAGCCGCGTGATTGCGAATTTCGTCAAATTCGCTCGCGCGAATCGAGAGAACGAAGGCAGACGACGACACGCTCGCAAACCGGGCGCCGATGCATCGCAGGAAAATGATCGATCGATCGATACGTGGCGCCCGTTCAAAATTTTGGAATCCGTACGAGCCGAGAGGCGGCACGCTCATTCGAGATCACTCGAACGCGAGCGCGCGACGTGACGACGATAACGGGAAATAATTTGCAGGAGTTGAACCGCTCTCGTCCGCACGAATCGTGCTGCGCCCGTAATGACGGATCGTTAAACGCGCGCATCGCCCTAAAAGTTCTCAGCTTGCATCGCGCGTCGGACCGAAGGGACATAAGAAGATACTGCGCCGCGACTCGTTCCGAGCCAGCTATCCCGGGGAGGGGGAGAGAGAGAGAGAGGAGACAAGAGCAAACACAAATAGCAGTAGGCCGGCCGACATTAAATTTGCATTTATATTGTGCTCCGTAATTTATGACACCGACTTATCTCGTGCGGTGGATGTACGTACTCCCGTAATTGTTTTCCCCCGCGTGTGTACACGCGCAGCATCGCTGGGGCAATTGGGCCGAATAAAAAGGAAGAGAGACACGAGCGTACGAGAGCTACGGAGAGAGAGCTGGCTGAGGCGAATGAGGCGAACGAGGGAAAAAGAGAGAAAGAGGATATACGAGCGGCACGAGGGACTGCTTTGGCAACACACTGCGAGGCAACGATAATGCGCCGCAGCCTCCGCGCCACGTGTAACGCGCGAGTTCGTACGCCTTGAGAGCCTTCGAGGAAGAAGGCCGACGTGTGGAGTCCGGAATGTATTCCGGATTCCGAAATCCTAAAAATTCCCAGGGCTCCCCCCGGCGCTTCCCCCCGCGGCGCTAACGTGATTCTCCGTTTCGCTGCGGGATCGTCCGACGTTTGCGAGAATAATAGATCGCTGTAGGCGCCACGTGCCCTACCTCAGCCCTATCGTTGGCGAGTTCCAGGTTAATTGCGGCGTTCGCGGAACCGCGATGCAACGGCGGGGGGAGCGGGCGCGCGCGCGTCCCCCCGCGCGCCCGGAGGCGCCCCGCGTCTTCGATGTCTCTCGCGACTTGACGTCCGGAACGCCGCCGCCGCCGCCGCCGCCGCCGCTTCTTCGCGAGCGCGGCCGTCCTGCCGGCCGTCCCCGTTATCGGTATTCCTGGCATTCTGCAATTTGTTTCGTAACCGAGTAAATGTTATTCGAGCGAGAGTCCATCGAGCGCGCAACGACGGCCAGGTATTCGCGGCGGCGATTCTCAAGTGCCGGCGAGCGCCCGAGCGCTGGCTCGCGGCCACTCTTCTCTTGAATTATTCATTCAATTTGTACGGTTGGAATTCGCCTTCTTATCACGCGTCATTTATTGTTTCTAATATATAAATATCTAATATATATATATATATGTACACACATACATGCATGTCGTCGCATTCGCGTTCATTCCGATTGGCGAGAAACATGTACAATGTTCGCCATCGATCGCCAACGATCGTCTTTGGAGCGCCGCATCGGGGCGTTCTTTTCCGGGGAGGAGATTATCGACGCCAGGAAGGATTACTCGCGATACAACGGGATAATAGTCTCTCGGAGCGTGTTATACGTGTCGGGAGCCTCGTAGCCCCGGGCACGGCAGCGTGTTCCGCTCAGAAATCGCGCATCGCACGTTCCAAACGAGATTTCGAGGAAATGATCGGCGACACGCGAAAGTGCCGACAGCAACGACTCCGGGAATTACTTCCGGCCGCATATTGCCTAATTAGGCTAATGACTCGCCGAAAACGGGACGGAGGCTAGCCCGTGCCGTCCGTCTACACACGAAATCGAGTACGCGCGCACTTAATTGAGCGGGTTTCTTTCTGGGCCGCCGTCTGATAATTTCACCGATAACCGAGAGCGGGCTTCTCGTCCGGCTCGTCCTTTATGAAAGATCTTCCGATTTAACGAATTACCCTACTGAAAACGATCCCTATCTCGCCCGAGCAGGCCGAGTTACGTAACTCGTCGGACCTGCGAGGAATCCCTCGACGTCGACGCGATGATTTCTATCTGCACAAGGGGGACACGAAGAGAAATTTAACGTGAGGATGATCTCTCACGCAATTCCGTCTTCCGGAGAGCAGTAGCGGTTCATTTTTATCGCCGTATGAAAATGCGTTCGGTCATGGCGAGGGAAAGGAGAAAGAGAAAAATAAAATCCGGTTTTCGTCTAGGATTTCATCAGCGATCGGAGAGACGTCGCGAAAGAAATTCTGTGATCAATTTTCGAGAAGCGCTTTCACGGTCTTTCTTGATACGTGATCACGGCGATAGCGAAGAATACGCAAATTCGGCCAGCAACCTTTCTCCCGGACTATTCGCGATTGTTGTTTTTACGTGGGTCGTTTAATGTTTTTAATTGCTCGTGCGCGGAAGCGATAATTCGTCGGGTCGAATCACAATTCGATAGGTCGAGTGGCGAACGCTCACTCGGTGAGCGACCCGCGATCTGAACTTTGACTGCGAGATATCATCAGGCTGATGGAAGGGAAGTAGGACGGCGAAGGGCTCGCGAAACCGTAATTAGAGACTTTGCATTTGCGGAAGGTAATCGCGGGATGTCTGCATGCATCTCTTTTACTTTCCGATTGTTTGGACTTTGGAGCCAAACGGACAAGCGATGATCGAGATTTAATGGATATACAACTTATTTTTGTAAATGCAAACTATCTAATTAATATCTTATCTAATTCTCATTCTCTGCTACATGATTTTATTCAAATCATTATCTTTTATATATCAATTATCTATGATTCCTTCTTATATTTTGTTTAGCAGGAACAATATCCGATACATAGATTCGCTGACATTCTTCCCGTGATTTAGATGGAATGGATTGCTGTCCCGTTTTATTGAATTTCGCGAGAGGAATCTGAGAGAAACCAGTAAACATTAGTGAACCTCGCTGTGAATTAGCACATAAAACTAGTATATAATTTTCTTAAACAATTAGGAATATATGTAAGCGTAATATGAATCTTGTAGTATCTTATCCTGATAATGAACTTTTTTTATTGCATAACACAAACATGATTAAGATTTAATCTTATTCATGTTAAAGGTGTCCTGTAAATCCTGGCGATTATTACATATCTTTTTGGTTTAAGTCGCGATTTTTTTGTTGCTTTTTTTTCTTTTTTTTTTCGACTTTTATTTATTTGGTGCACGGTACAACATGTATATCATATTGCACACCAATGCGAAGTGAAAGATATATATGAAGCGATATCAGATGAATGCTTTCCCTGAGAGACATCAGACTAGTCGATGATCGAGATATCGGGTTAGCGGAAAATCCTTCGGCAGACGAAACGCGGCTTCTTTTGATCTCGGCCTTCAACGGTTGCCGCCAAACGGCAACTCTTCTAATGCAGTTCCAGCCTGACTTCCTTATACAACGGACGTGCAAGTAGTCCTGTTTGCGAAACTCTAACTCGATCTGGATCTTTTTCACGATGGATATATGTCGACGAGTCGTTAGCTCGTTATTGTTTCGCAATTATTAAACAGGCGAAACCGCAGGCTGTTCGTTTCAGCCAAATCCATCTCTCGCCGAGCATCGTTTGTTCGGCAGCTTCTTGGCGGCATTGATCGAGCAAGACTGATAAAGACGAAAGTAAGATACTTTAGAATACTTTAGAAATGAAGGGAAATTCCAGTCGCCGATCCCTAAGCGATCCCGCGTTTGAAAAGTCAAAGCGTTCTCCAGCGAGAACGGTAAGAATCTGTCTGGCGCGTTTTCTCGATCGCGATCGGAGGAGGAAAAACAGCAAACGGCGGGTTGTCCTCGTCGATCAACGGAAAAAACGCTCCGCGGCGCTTTGAGCGATAACACGCTCTGCGTACGCAACGATCCTATCCTATCTATCCGTGTTCACGCTCGAGAATCTCGTGTCGCTACTTGCTCCATTTTGCAGCGCGGTATCAGCTTGCGGTTTGCCGGGGCGCTCGATGCGGAAGGAGACAGGCAGGCGCGTGAAAACTAGGCCGATAATGCCGGGAGATAGAGTATCGGGGAGAGGACGGGGATAAAGGGGGGGAGGAGGCGGGGRGGGGRGSGGGGRGGRGGGGGGGCTGCGCATAAAGACACGTCGCTGTCAAGACTATTATTAAAGGCTCGGGCGAGCGTGCCGCGTTGTTCCTCTTTTTCCAGTCGCGTCGAATGAAAAGAATACGAGCGAAGGGGTTCACAGGGGGTCGGAAAGAAATGGCCGCACTCGATCGAGAGGACTCGGCCGGCGACGTCCACGCGCCTCGCGAGGGTGGACACCCCCGCCGGGTGCGGCACCTGCGGCGGATAACGAGGCGAAACTCGAGGCGGCATCCCGTGATTCCCGGCTAAAAGCGTCCTTACACCGCCGCGGATACCGCGGAGCGACACGAGGTCAAACCGGTGTTACGGATCGATAGCGGCGGGAGGGAGGGAGAGGGAGCGAGGAGAGGGAGGGGAGCGGGCCGGGAACCCGCTGGAAGACCACGTGGAAGAGGACGATAATGATAATGATGACGACGACGACGACGACGACGACGACGACGATAATCATGATAATAAGGACGATAATGATGGCCGCGATGTTCGCGACTTGGGCATTAACGGCGCCGCTCAGCCAAGTGAAGGTTGAAATATGGCGGAAAGCTAAAGGAAGACGCGGGAGATCGCCGGCTAATGAAGGAACGTGTTGAACAAGCGCGGATATCTACCGGTACCGGGCGTCATACACGCCACGGTAATTGCATTAATAAGCAAGCGTGCTCGTAACGACGCTCTTCCGCGAATTAACCCTACCATGCCATGTATCGATAAGGGGGAGCTGCGCGTGGCGGGATAAGGGGCCGACGTCACCGTTTAATTAGGCGCGAGCGCGTGTTAACTTTATAACGCGCCAGCCGTTCATCCTCGAGCGAGGATCATCTCCGAATACCGGAGCGGAGGAGACGCGCGGGTCGCAGGGTCAAACGGACGAGACGGACTTCGTTGGTTGAAACTCGGCTGAGATTCGACCGATTGTCGCCTGTCGATCTCATCACAGATCCGATGCGGCTTGAGGCGCGAGTTTGCAGCCGCGAAAAATCGCACGGCGCGATCTTCGAGATCTCACTAAGTAACGGTGACCTTTGCGTTCCAGTTGGACGTGTAATACAGTGTCCCCGCGAAAAGTCGGCGAAAGCAGATGGAAAGTGGAGAATCAGAGCTTGCAAAGCCGCAGGAGAATCGCGGGATTCGCGGGATTCGCGACGAGTCCGACGACGATTCGAGAGATTCGCGCTCGGCCAACAAGCGGCACCGCGTCCACGTGTAACGGGACGGTTGTCAATGATCGAGCACGACGCTCGATTACGATCAACGTCGTAATTAAGGGCGCGACAAACTCCGATCGTCTTGGCGGCGCTTTCGTAATTATGATCGATAGCGAGAGGGCGATGCACCGAGGGTGCCGCTAATGTATGCACGCGCGCCGCTATTGTGCTCCAGGAAACCTCTCGCGAACGGAAAATCCGTCCGGCGTGTTGACGGCGAGGGTGACGATGACAAATGGCCGATTTCACCGGCTGAACGAGTTCACCGGAGAACGCGTGACGATACTCGCGAGAACTCGCGGAACGGCTCTACGAGAATGAGCACGAAATCCTCTCTCTCTCTCTCTTTCTCCCCGATTCGCGATTCGCGTTCATCGTTAGCGTCCACCGGATATATTCGCGAGGACGACGCACCTTTATCGTAAAACGCGGAGAAACGCTCGTCCCATCAACCGCCGTTACTTGACTGCGCTCTCGTGGATTCGAGAACGCAGCAAGTCGGAAGCGAAGATCCGCGCAGCGTTAACGACGCCGGGGATACGAGCGATCGTAACGCGATTTAACGGATGCTACGCTCAGTTGGATGCTCGCGAGAGCGGGCAGGGGAATTGAAACAACATCGCTTTGAGTTAGGCGCAATCAAAACGCACCGAGACCATTATCCATCGGGAGCTAAGAGCCAACAGAGGGCGGAGATAAACCGACGCGTTAACCGAGCGAACGCGTTCGCGCGAGCGTGCTTACGGTAAGCCGTGAGAGGAGCGGAATCGGCGGGATCCGATTTGTCGGGGACGATCAAATGGCGCGGCGATTAATCCGGATCCGCTCGTTGTCGCTCGTCTGTTCCGCTCCGATACGTTTCAATTATTGACTCGGGCACTCGTGGAGATCCCTCTCGCGGCTGATAAGCCTCGCGAGTCCGCGTCAAAGGCTCAACCCTCACGTCCGCGCGCGCGCGCGCGCGCGCGCAATTTCGTAACGTCGTAAGGACGTTACCGCGAGATGAATATTGTATCGCGCCGGAAGGCGCGAATATCCCGTGGGAGACTCGCCAGAGCGAGAGAGATAAAGCAGGGACGTTCATCGCTCCGAGTCGCGTCGTTCTGCGCGCGCGCGCGCGCGTTTACGCGCTGCTCAGGACTGTAAAAAGCGGAAGCGCGCGTGACGGACGTCGCGGCGCTGAGATTTCTCAATTCGCGCCAATGTCCCAAGCTCGATAAGACATTTATTTATGCCCGCCGACATTTACGCGCGCTCTCAGACACACTTGGAGTCACACGATTAATTCAAGTCAAGTCGCAGAGTTTTCCCTCACACTTTACCGGCGCGCATCGCGCGCCTATCGGATGATCTCGAGCGTTTCTCTTGTTGAGCGTCTCGACTTCTCGCACGCGAGTCGGACAACGCGGAACGAACGTGGACCTCCCGCTTGGATGCAGGCGGGGATTAATTTATAATTGCACGATCGGACGAGTCCCGCACCCGCAGAGAGAGAGAGAGAGAGAGAGAGAGAGAGAGAGAGAGAGAGCTCAGTAAGAACTGTTTAAAGTGGGAAATTAGCACGCCGCGTATCGCCTTTTTCGCCTGAGCGCGGCATCTGCTCCGACGAATTAAGCAAGGGACCAATATTTCCCGTCCGCGGCAGCTGCCGCAACGCGCGCGTGCGCACAGGGCAAGAAGCGAGTCCGTCCGGCAGCGGGAGAGGCTCGTTTGGAGTTAATTAAAGGTTTAATCATTTTCCGCTCTACCGACAGAGAGAGGAAGAGASAGAGAGAGAGAGAGAGAGAGAGAGAGAGAGAGAGAGAGAGAGAGAGAGAGAGAGAGAGAGAATCATCGGCGCGATTCGCGGGGCAAAACCGCGAGTTTCGAGCTCCCCCCCCCCCGCCCGCCCCACTGCCGTCCGTATATTCCACGCTCTCGCGGGATACAACGCGCCCATGGATATCCGCGAAGGGGGAGACCAGCTCTACCAGTCGGTGAGGAGGAGGAGGAGGAGGAGGAGGAGGAGGAGGAGGGGGGGGGAGGAGAAGGAAGCCGCGCAAACAAAACACGAGCCGCGTGCCTGCACGCGCGATCGAGGAAGCGTCTAGCCAGAGGATTTAGAAAAACTAACGGTCAGCAACGGATCGACCATTTGCACGTGAGGGCAGGCAAAACATCGCATTAGGCATCGTTATGATCGTCACGATGCGCGCTTCTCTTTGGCGAGAGGCGGCGAGGAAGCGTGCGTCCTCGCAAGGTGCCGCTTAAAGAGAAACGACAAGCTCGAGGAAGCCAACGCGCGCTTTCTTCCGCGATGATACCGCGGGCCGCTTAGCAGCCTCGTCCGGGGCTTGCTCGCGCGATTAATTCCGATCTCGCGATTATCGCGGAAGGCGAGTCTCACGCGAGCGGCGAGGCTCGGATTTCAGCTCGCCGCTTTCAGATTCCAGGCTCGCGAGCTTCTAGCTCCAATGTCCCGCGTCGAGGACGAGGACCAGAGAAGAGAGAGAGAGAGAGAAAGATAGCAGGAACGCGACGCCGGTCTCCGATGAGCAATCCGCGATCTTTTACGGTATACTTTTACGAGCGGTCCGCGCGACGGTGTCGCTCGCCGACAGGCAGAACCGTAAGTTCGTTATAGCGTTTACGCGTCTGTCGGGAGCATTTTGCGTGACCTGCCAACAGCGAGGCTCGCTCCTTTGGCATCTTCCTCGCCAAAGGAAGACGAACCAGGCGTAGCATCCTAGTCCCGAACGCGTACACGGGATAGTCTCATCGAGACAACGACACATGCAAGACTTGCCATCATCACTCGTGCGCACGCGCATTTATGAAACCAGTGAAAGATGGATGAAAGCTTCGAGGAGCTTCGGTTTGATTAAGCGCGCTCGCGTCCCTTCGAGCGACCTTCGAGCGTTGCTGAACGATCGCTGAACAGCGTGTCCTAAATTGCCCGGGTCCCAATGGCTCTCGCCGAGAGCTTTATGATCCGCGCGATGATTTGTGCCATTTTTATGGGATAATCCGCCAAGACCGCCGCTCCAGAAAGAAACGCGCATCAATTCCCGGAAAGACGAAGAGACCATCGTTTGTCGGGTCGCCCTCCGTTGTAAATCGATCAAGCCCGTGGGCGATTGGAATCGTTCCGAAGCGCCGCGTTCTCAGGGGGGAGACTCACTGGTGCTCGACCGCAGGCGCATCGCGACGCTGAAAAAGCGCAAGCAGCGCACGTGAGAAGCAGCAGGGGGAAGGGGGAAGGGGGAAGGGGGGGAGAGGAGAGGAGAGGAGAGGAGAGGAGGCGTGCAATCGCACGCGTTGCCTTTGGAAAAAGGCGCGCGCGGGAATGCGACGAGGAGAGCACGAGGAAGCCACAGGGAACCATACGGTGTATCGGCTTTATCGCTTTCCCGTAAACATCAACCCTTGCAGTCCGGCATTACGGACGCGCGATCGCTTGCAGTCGCACGCCCTCGCGAGAGGGTCGCGCGGCTCTTCCGAGATGGAACACGTAACACCGGAACAAGATCGTCGATCAAGATCCCGCCGTATTTTACGAGTTCTCGCGAATCTCGCCGCGAGCGCGCGCCAACGTAACGAGCCGCGCGTTATTTATTTTCGATAGATCGAAGCTTGCGAGAGCGCGGATAGAAATAATAGAAATAATACGAGGAGAGAACCGCAAGAGAAGCAGAAGAGGACAGAGAGGGAACAGCGCTCGCGCAATAACGAGCCCGCGACGTGGCGTGCTCCAAGCTGACGTAGCGGAGATTACCGTGTCACGGCGTTGCGTTGTCTCTCGCGCGCGAGGATAAATTCTCCGGGGAGTAATGTCTATCTTATCACCTCGGGATGATCCTCGCAACCGATCGGAAGCGAGGCAGCTCTCTCCTAGATACATCATACCCTTATACATACACATGTCTCTCTCTCTCTCTCTCTCTCTCTCTCTCTCTCTCTCTCTCTCTCTCTCTCTCTCTCTCTCTCTCTCTGTGTGTATGTGTATAGTTAATTTCACGCCCCGCCGAAAGCCATCATTTTTGTTTCAGATGTGCACGTGCGCGTCCAAGTGTTTTGCCGTCTCGACGTTGCGGCAACCCGTAACCGCGAACTCGCGTATGTATTCGGAGGATAAAGGGAAACCGAGTTACCTGAAAACAGCACGGCTTGTTTCGCGTCGCCACTTGGGACCTGGACGATGAGAAAATTCCGCGAAAGGTGCGGCGTTCGAACACGATTCCGTCCGTCGATGATCTTGCTCTCGCAGAGACAGTATCGACGTGCATCGATAACGTCTGCCACCGTTCCTCGCGTTGCTCATTTGAGCAACAAGAAATCTCAGACCTTGTCGCGATGAATCGGTTCAAAATCGGATGCTCTAAACGCGCGGAAGCCCCGCGTCCGCCGATCGAAATCCCAATTATTACAATTCGACGAGCATTTTCCGAGCGTGTTCCGCCCGGAAGCGATCCATGTCTTGGCGGTAATCGGTCAACACCAAAATTCATATCCGCGATACGGACGAGAGAATCGATTGACGAGAGATTCGACTAATTGCGAACATTGCGATTTCGCTCATTCATCCTCTTGGAATAACGTGAGCGCTAGCGGCGTCGAGTCGCCGCGCGGAATCAAAGCCGCGCGAGTCGCCGGACTCTGTGAAACCTCAGCCGGCCTACGCGCCGGCGTTACGTAATTCGCGCGGGTTGACGTAATTGCGCGGAATGCGTGTATCTCCGTAACGAGATCACCTTGCGGAGCGACGGTTGTCGCCGAGCCGCAACGCAATGGCATCTACGCGCTTGAGGTAATCGACCGAGCTGCCGTGCGCGTCTTACGCAATTCTTAACTGGCTTGTAAGAGATTCCGATTCTACGCTCGCGACAGCCGCTCGAGGTAAACGAACGTACGTCCTCAGGGTCGCTCGACAGGGTGCGTCGTGTCCACTTATTGGCCGCAGCCAGGGAGAAATGTGTGCTTATGTGTTTGCTGCACAAATTAATTTCTTTGCTTTCTCTTTGGCGATCTCGCCGAGCCTTTTGCGATTTTGGCAGGCGCCGATACGCCTGCAGAATTAGCTTTACGAACTAGAACGGAGCTCTGGCAATAATCTCTGACATAACTAAAAAAAAAAAGAAAGATATATACGCGACGGCCTCCGATAAGGGACACCGCGTTCTCTTTCGCGTTTCAGCTGAGATGATTTGTCGCGCTCTTGGCGAAGATGCGGCGAGCATGCGACCTGCAAAAATTGCTACAAGAGATTTCGCAAAGGAGACATTACGAGACACGAAATGATCCGGCTAACCTCAAAAAAGTTTGAACCGCGAGGAACCGCAGCGGTGGATCGAAATTCGCTTCAAATTCGGAGGAGGAACTCGAGGAAACCGAAACGCTCATCGCTTATTATTCTAATAGTTATTTAATAGTAATAGTCATTAATAGTAATAGTTATTTCTCAAGATTCCAGAAGCTGGTTCGTTCGTCATTTACAAAACTACCCCCATCTCTAGCGGCAAATTCAATATCGAGAAATTTTCCCGCCCGCGCGGGACACTCCGAGACAGCTGCCGGAAGCTCGGGACAGACAACAATGTCGGAATATCCGCTGCGGTTGCCACTTCTAAGCGTTTCGGTATCGTCTCCGTAATACTCCGAGATGTGCCGGCCGAAATATGCACTCCCCCCCCCTCTCTCTCTCTCTTTCTCTGTCCAGGTCGAAAAAGAGCTTCGGGCTGCGCTATTCGCGCGCGCGAGCCCGCCGAAAAGTTACGATCGATGACGCTGCCCGGCGTTCTCTCGGCTGCTTCCTGCAGCCGGTAACCGCTACGAGGCTTTATAGCGTGGCCGCGCGCGAGAGCCACCCACATTGCTAGCCTAAATCTGTTAATATTTTTCTGCTACTTTACGGTATCTCGCGGACGCGGTAATAAATAATAAGAGAAATTCGCGTGGAAAATCCGAACCGTAGATAAAATCGAGAGCAAATCCTCGCGCGCGTAACGGATCCTTGGCCAGGTTCTCTTCTCTGTTTTATGGATCCTCCACTGTCCTGGAAACACTGGCGCAAAGTGCAGTCCGTCGTAAATATGTCCCCTCCGTAACCGCGACTTTATGTAACGCTACTGCGGTTCACGCTACTGTGGCTAGAGCTCGAGCATCGAATCTTCAAATGACGAAAAGGTCATCCTACATGCGTCGCGGATTCCGCTAAAGGCAGCTCCGCCGATGCCTCTCCTCCATGAAGAATGAAAGATGAAGAGGGAATGAACGCAACGGCAGCTCTAACCGATCGAAACTTGGCTGCGTTAATCGCAGTTCAATTCAATTCCACAAAGATCGCGCTACCATGCCCGACCTTTTTTGTTTAATAGGAACGCGCGACGCCGGTGGCGCGAGTGAGATAGCTGCTCTCTGTATCGTCATAGCAACCCCTGCTGAAATCCGCAACGTCGGGGGGTCGCTTTCGGCACCCTGACCGCGCAAAAACTCGAACCTTCGTCCAACTCGTTTGCGATGTGAAAGACATGCTCGCGAAGCTTGAACTTGAACACAAGCAGAAAGCTTGCCCGGGACTGATCCAAGATTGGAAGAGAGCAATTTAATCCAAGCTACACGCAAGGGACACGCAAGTGTCCAAGTAACACGGATAACGGATCCCCGTTGCTTCTTGTGTATCGAGCGATAAGCCGACGTATCTATCAGTCGCGGATGACCAAGATCTCGAATGAAGATCTTGCGCGCGGGAGTGATACTTTGTGGTCCGATCTGTTGCAGTATGAACGGAGGTTGCCGCGAGGATAATTACGGCAGGGGAGAGCAGGGGAGCAGAAGAGCGGCAAAACGGAGGAAGAGGAACGGAGCGAGGGCGGGTCATCGGACTCGGTCGACCATTTCCGCCGACTAGTTGCGAGTTGATGACAGGGACAGAAATGACGAGCGGCGCACAATGCCGTGGAGAAACCTGCCCTTCCTGCGGCGCAGAGTTCCTGATTGCAGCGGCGCGCATTTGCTCCGAACGCAATGTCGTCACGCGTAAGCGGGGTCACGGATAATTGCCGCAACGAGATCAGCGATCGAGAGGAAAGCTCGAGGAGACGCTCGCGAGCGGTGCCTGCGTTCGCCGTCGTGCTTCGTCGAGGAAATCCGATTCGACGCGTGCACGCTTCCAAGAGAGAGAAAGATGCTCGATTGAAAATCTGGGATCGAGGATGAGAAATGCATCGTCGTCGCGCGACGAAAAGCTGATTCCCGGCTAAGGCTCTTCTGCCTTTCCACGTATCGCGGACACTCGACGAGTGCGGAAAGTAAGACGACGACGACAACCCCCCCCCCCTCTCCCCTCTCCCCTCTTCGCCGTCCTATTCGCGTGAAAATGCTTCGGTGGATGCTCGAAGGAACTCAAGGGAACGCATATCGAGAGCACAGCATCGGGCCCTCCCAGGAACACGGCGGCAGGGGCACAATGGACGCGCGGCCGCCTCAGTTTGGTCCACTTTCCGCGGGGAGAAAAAAGAGGAAGCGGGGAGGGCAGTACGATGCGCGCGATGGCGAGGGGAAAGACGGAGAAACGGAGGGACGGAGGGACGGAGGGACGGAGGGACGGAGGGACGGGGAGACGAAGCGCGCTCGAGAGGAGAGAGCGGAAGAGGAACAGGGCGGTGGTGGCGCGGTGGCGAGGGCCGCCGCGAGGGGCGCGGGCCGAGGGGAGAGAGGTGTCTTGAGGCCGACGCCCAGATCGATGCTCTCGTCTGAGGTTCCTGTAGGCGGAGGCTGTGCAGAATTCCCGGCCGCGCGGAGAAGGATCCCTCGGTTTCCTCTCGCTGCATGCCACAACCCCTTCTCTTCCCCTCTCTTCTTCTTCTTCTTCTTCTTCTTCTTCTCTCCGCCTATCCCGGCGAGGAAAGGGAACTCGAAGCCGGCCGGCTGGCTGGCCGACCGACCGACCGACCGACCGACCGACCGAGCGGCCGAGCGACCGACCGGTTGTACGAAACAACGGACCGCCTTCCGTCGCGTTTTCGAGCGGCTTTCGACAGGATCGAGAAGCCCGCTTCCGGTCCGATCACCACGTGGAAACGCAGCAGCGACAGTCCCGCCAGACGGAACGCCGACAGCCCGCCATCGCGGGGATCACGGGACAGACGGTACGACGAGGCCGCTGATCGCGATAAGCTCAATATCTCCAGAAACTGAGAGCCAACTGGGCTCGAAGATGATCGCGAATGATCGCCGATCGGTTAGCAGTCAGACGAGAGCCGGCTGAGAGGAAACGCGGAGGGTACACATTGATTCCGATTGAATCATACGGAGGAATTTAATCCGGCGTTTTTTCTCCTCCGCCCCGCCCCGCCCCCGCCCCCGCCCCCGCCCCTCCTCCTCCCTCTGCAAGGCGTACCGCGAGCGATGCCGAGAGACGGTGAGAGCGGAGGAAAACAGGGGAGAGAGAGGTCCACTCGAGGCACTTTCGCGCACATCGATTCATCGGCATTCATGCGCGCACCAGGAGGACCTTCTCATTGTGCGATATTACGGCCCTCGGGGAAGGGGGTGGCAGGGAGGGAGAAGACCGCCGTGGTTTAAGGGCGCGTGTGACAAATGCCTTTATTCGCTCTTCCCCTTGCATATATCGCGCCGGCACGCGGATCGCCGCGTGGACAATATTCGAGCGCGCGATAACACGTCGCGACCGGAAAACGTCGATACTCCAGCGCGGAGGTAGCGCGGTGGGGAAAGCTGATTTCTTTGCGCAAATGTCGAGGCAAATGTCCGTCGCGGGTCTCTCCAGCGATACGAACAGAACGTAGAGAGAGGGAGAGAGAGAGAGAGAGATATCCTCGGAAAGTTTTGTCTAAATTGAAGAGACGCGTGACAGGTAAATCGCTCGAGTAAGATTCTATCGAACGATCGACGATCAATCGAATGCAATTTGCTACGCGCGATAACGACGCGGGAAAGAAGCGACTCAAGCTTTAGCATCAGGACGAGGGGAATGCGGGGAAAAAAGTAACGGCATTTCCATGGAAGGAATGCACGGATGTAAACGGGTGTTATGCCGGTTAAGCGCAGCAACACGCTTGAGATCACACGAATAATCCGAATGGAAAATATCTCTTTTCTCCGCATTAGCGCCGTCGACGGCTGATCAACGGGTCATATCCGATGACTGTGAAAAAGCTCGTTCATTTTTCAAACGAGCTTGTACCGCCGCTCTCTTAATTACACGCCGAGGTTTTACAATCCCACCTCTATCTCTCTCCGCGCGTCTCGCGGAATAAAACGCGGAGTGATTAATGACGCGAGCGTGTCACAGGCTCACTAGTCCCATAACGCAACAGTTAATCAGACTCAAAACGAGAGTCAACTCCGACTGCGCCGGTATCGCGGCGAAATTAATTAAAAATATCGACTGGACGGAACTTACGGGACTTCATCTCGCCCAGACAGCGGCCTCGCTCTTCCTGTCCGAGACGTCTGATCAGTCTTGCGAAATCGATCCAACTTACCTGTAAAAAAATGAGAGAGAATGGTCATTAACGGAAGATGACGGAATCGGCAATTGGGGGAAATAACGGAAGAGATTCCGGATCGAGACGGGAAGACGCGTGGTATCGCGACAACAACGGTTGAAATTCGTTCTCGCTCAAGGAAGACGAAACAAGGTTGACGTCTAAGTCTGCGTCTACTCTGCGAGTAGATTCATTCGATTTCTCGATCCCACAGCGTGTCGGCCGCGTGGCCGTCGAGGTCTCGTCGTGAAACGTCGCGGAGGGACGAGATACGTAATCACAGGACGTTGATTCGTCGCGCCGCCAGGATGTATCACGCGGAATGTAATTCACCGTGCGTGGCCGGCGAACGCGCATTCTATGAATGAATCAGTGTCGGTTACGTTGGCTTCGCTCCGCTCTATAGTTCGCGCGACTGTTATTTCTCCTTTTTTCCCGCGGCGCAGTTTTTCATTCAGCCGCGATTCTCGCGAGCGAGCGAGCGAGAGAGCGCGCGCGGGGCGAGACGGACGCCGACCGGAACTCGCTCGAGTCGAGAGACCGCGCATCCTTGACTCCCTGACATCTCTGACACAATAACGCCACTGTTTCTTTTTCTCTTCTCCTTTTTTCTTCATCGCGCGCGTAGTAGATCGTCCCGGAGCCGATGTTCATTCCGGATAACCGGCCGGTCAAGATTGAATCTCGAGCTATTTCATGGACGAACAGCGCGATTGGAAAATTACTCCGACAGAAGCTTCGTGCCGGGCTTTCGTGCGTCAAGAGATATATATCCGCGATTGGAAAAGGAGTAATCGGGAGACGCGTGACGGGGGTGTTGGCGTGTGTTACGTAACGCAGGTCGTTTCTCGTTTTATTCGGACATTCATATAAAATCGACGCTCAACAATAACGGCACCTTACGCTGGCGAGTCGAAGGAGCGGGGAAAAAACGGAAGAAAATGGGAAAAACAAAGAGAGAGAGAGAGAGAGAGAGAGAGAGAGAGAGAGGCCGTAAAATTATTCATCATGTTCGATCGGTCGGTCCTCTCGATAAAAATTGTGCTCTCGTTGCTTCCCGTGGCTCGCGATAGTCGAAAGAATTCACGAGGGACAGATATCTAACGACCAAGTCTCCTCGGATCCCCCGCATCATTTCCGGTCACCCGAAGCCTTCCGTTGCGCGTACGGTCCTGGTCTGTCGATGGCAGTAGTAGCCTTGACTAGAGTCCGGAGAGTGGAGGGACCGAGCGAGCGAGCGGGTAGGCATGGCTCGCCTGTTCGCCGCCGCCTCATCGTCGCGGTTTGCACGATGCCGCGTGTCTATGTTTAGACGAGCCAGTACGTCACATCCGGTAGTCCGCGGCCCCTTCGCTCGTCCGCTTTCTCACTCTCTCTCTCTCTCTCTCTCTCTCTCTTGCGCGCCCGCGCGCGCGCGTCGTCTCGCCTCCGTACCCTTGCGAGTACGAGCCGCCTCAAGATTATCCAAGCAACCTCCCGTGAGCGACGCGAGCGGAATCGAACCCGTACGTGACCTACGCTGAATTATGGTAGCGACCTTCGGGCAAGTCGCGGCCAGCCGCCACCGCCACTCTTGCTCTCTCTATCTCTGTTGCGCGCACCAACGCCAAGGCTGACCGAATCGTGACACGGTCACGGGAACTTCCTGTTTATTACCGGAGGTCGCAAGCGGTGTCTCGAGGAAATTCACTTGGGCGCAGGCTTTTTCGTGGCGCAAGAATCGCGCAGGAAGATTCAGCCAGGCAAGATCGGAAGCTTGGAATGATCCTCTTTAGCCGCTGCTGATTCGCGGCTGCTCCAGCGAATCGCGCAAGTCTCGATAACGCATAATCGGGAAGCGGTGAATGATTGTTTCGAGATCTGAAGAGTCCGTGAGAGCCCAAGTTAAGCGATACGCTCCAACCTACAAAACGCTCGCTCGCTCGCTCGCTCGCGCGCGCGAATCGATCATAGGCAGCGAATGATGATCGCGATCGCGGGTCATTCCCGTACGGCCGCGACAACGCGGTCGCGGGCACCGCTATTAATTCCAAATCCAATTAAAAAGATGGCGATCCAATTAAAACGTCAGTTACGCGCGCTCGCGCGCGGCGTGGGTGCGCAGTAAAGTTTTCATTAGCGGGAGAGCGCGTATCGGATACGAGCCGAGTCGGCTTGAATCGCGTGCGCGTTAAGATCCCATACGGCCGCTACAACTTGGCGCTCGTTCTGTCGGCCAGATCCCTTTGTCCTTTGCCCTGCACGCCGCGAGATGCAACAAGAATTCTGTCTCTGGACAAAAATTTTTAATTCCCCTTTGATCGTCCGCGCGAAACCGACAGGTCGAATAGTTTCGCTTTCGTCCAAAGATCGCCGAAACGTCGGAGGGGCTCCTTCGCGAGACTCGATTCGCGCATCGTGCGCGTCGCCGGTGTGAATCGAGCCTTAGGTCGGTACTCCCGCACTCCGTTGCTCGCCGAGTGCCGCGAAAGGCCGGCCGGTGCGCGCGCACGCACGGGCGACTACGCCTCGTCTTGCGTGTGCGTGCATATGTATATGTGTGTCTATCCCTCGCGAGCGCGTGTCGCGTGTAAAGTCGAGATACGACGTACTACGCCGTACTACGTAGTTCTTGCCCAAGTGGGCAGGGACGGACGCACCGGCCGTCGACGAGTTTAACCCTTGACTCCTCGCTTGGAGGAGTGGATCCCCCCCCGGTCAATCCGCCAATTTGCCCCCGATATCGATCGTTTTCCCCTTATTGACGCAACGTCGGGCCTCGTAATTACCGGCGATCGCGGCTCGCGATCCTGCCATCTCGATTAGGCCTGCGAGTGGCCCGCGAGAAAGTCCGATCGTCGATCTCTCGAATGATATCAGTGAAATTACACTCGGAGGTTATGCGCGGAATACAGAGCGTCGGAGTCTGAGGAAGGCAATTTCTCGCGGCTTGACTCGATTCTACCTTAATGTCTCCCTCCTTTCATATCTCGTCCCACGCGCGCACGAGAGAGAGAGAGAGAGAGGGAGGAAGGAGAGCACGCCATAGACATTTCCTCTGAAAATTTTTCGCGCAGCCTTTTCTTCTCCCCTCGCGATTTAAGATAGCGCTGGCGCGCATGCGCGCTCGCCCTCCGACGCAAACTCGTCCAGCTATTCAGGCTGTTTAATTATATTCGTACTTAAAGAGGCAATCAAGTATCTTTAATTACGATCTCAACTCCCTCCCCCTCTCTCTCTCTCTCTCTCTCTCTCTCTCGCGCGCGCGCGCGCTTTCTCGAAAACGTAAAATTCGTTTCAGGGGAGCGAGCCGCTCGCAATTTACGCTCACGCCGGCCGCCGTCCCTGAAAGCGACGCCGCCGCGCGTACGTTGCACTCGTATGAATGCTCGAGTGATTCTCGAAGCACCGCCGCCGCGGACTGCATTCACGTGCACGCGAATTACGACACGAGGAGCACGCCTCGTCCCGTCCCGTCCCGCCTCGACTCGCCTCGGGATAATAGGAACGACGGAGGCAGTAGGTTACTCGCGTCCGGTGAAATAACGATGAAAGAAGACGAAAAGGAATAAAGGAATTACACCGAGGCGTACAGCGGCGCGAGAGGGAGGGAGAAATTAATGCGGCAGGGACTGGCGCGATAACTCTGCGTCTGACAAGTGGAAAAAGGCTGGATTCGAAATTATTTCGCAGCGGCGGGGGAAGCGCGCGGGCGGCACAGGTGAGCGGAAAAAAATCGCGGTGGAACAATAAATAATCCGACCGCGCGGAATGAGGATGAGTGAAAATTGCAGATAATTTAGAGGCAGCAGCACGGCGATCGGTTTATCGTTGATTTTAACGGTACGGTTCAACTGGATCTCACCTCCGGATGAGAGGGACAAATAATCATCGTCATGTTCGATGACGATTGGGAGACTGGCTGGCTGGACGCGATTCGTACTTTACGCTGCAAGCTGCCAGCGTAAAGCCAACTCTTCCCTGCGGAGCGAGCTTGCGTTACCGGTAGACGGAGCCGCCGCCTCTCCGCATGAGCGAGCGTGACTCATAAAAGCGATTAATGTATCCCGGGCAATTTTTCATCTTCCTAAGCGCGTAATTGCCCCGTCTGCGATGCATTGTTTTCCCATGTTTCAGAATGGAAGCCGGACAAGATGTGCGGAAGGCGCGGTATGCGCGCGAGCAATAAGAAACATTTATCGGACGTTCTATCTGATCAAACTATTCTACTTTAACGTTTCTTCTCTTACAGCGGAAGATCCATGGAATGTTGTTATCAAGTTGAACGTGAATTCTCTCGAGCTTGAAATTAAGCTTCCGATGAAACGATGGACCACATCGCCGAATCCGTTTATGTATGCCGGCCGTACACGGCATTTCGCAATTGGCGAGTTTTGGCTGAAGGAGAGAAGGAAGGAGAGAGAGAGAGAGAGAGAGAGAGAGAGAGAGAGAGAGAAAAGTTCCGCGATTCGCGATGAACGTAGTACGGAGAAACGTAGTACGCACTTGGACGGCGTAGGATAACTCGCCGTGTAGGTCGTAAGATGACAACGCCGACGACGATGACGGCGACGAGGACGAGGATCGATCGATCGCGAAGCTTCCACGCTCCGTGCCCACGCGATGGATCGATCCCGGCCAGCGCCATCGTCCCGCCGCTCGCGCGCGCGCGCGCGCGCGCGCGCCCGCCGCCGCCGCCGCCGTCCCACGTTACTTTCTTGCGGCTTTACAATAATGTTGCACGCCGCCGCGGCGGCGTTCCGCCTTCGCAGGCGAACCGTGAAACAAAGGAAGTCGGAGTCTCTCTCGTAGCCAGCGTGCGACAAGTACCGGCCTACCGGCGGCGCTGTTTACGGCCGCGTCCCGCACACGCGGGAGAGGAAAGAGGGTTCCTGCACGCGCCAACGCGCGCGGAACGAGAAACGTTGCGGGCGAAGCCTCTCCTCTCCTCTCCTCTCCTCTCCTCTCCTCTCCTCTCCACTCTCTCTCCCTCTGTCTCGCAGAGCCGTAAGCTGCTCCACGCGAGATTCTTCGATCACACGTACGATTCGTGCGATCCGTCGCATACGTGACAAAATGCGGGGTTCCGCCGCGCGTATGAATAACAAGCGGGGCCACCGCGGAGTTACGTGAAACGCGCTTAGCGCGGGCCGGCCGTGGCTGTGTAATAGACTTGAAGCGATGCGGAGCGAATCGCGCGTATCGCGAATGGAATTCTTATTATAATTCGTCGTCCAGGCGTGTGCACGTATCCGTGAGCGTGTATAAACCTCCGTAGCGCGGAGAACGACACGACGCGCGAGCGGATGGTCGATCTTGGGAGAGAGATGGTCGCGCGTGTGATCGCGCGCCGCGACCACCAATTCCTCCTCGGGTGCCTCCCGTTAAAACCCTCCCGTCTCGCGTCTCTCCGCGATGAGGGACTGAAAATAAAATAAGCGCGCCTTTGCCGGCTTCGCCGCGCGGTGAACGGCTGGAGAACGGACGGGTGTAAGTAGGCTATTGATTTTCACGGGCCACAATACCGCCGTGGCCGCGCGCATTACTTCTGCCTTCTCTTCCGCGAATCGCGCGCGACGCGCCGAGAGAAGGAAGGGGATTAATTCCGCGCGGCACGGCCCGCGCGGCGACCAAAGAATCACAATGTCTGAATCGAATCGAACTGGGAGGCTCGCCGTTAAGCCGCCCGCGTGCGCGGGCGGCGGACGTGGAGGGGGGAGGGGGAGGAGGGAGATCGAACGGGGGCGGCATCCCCGACGCACTCGGCGCGTAAAACGCGAGCGCGAACGCGCTCGGCAACAAAAAGTTCATCCGTCGACATCGCCGCGATATAGAGGTCTGGGTTCGGTGAAGCGTGCATCTATTAAAATACAGACGAGCCGGCTGCGGCAACGATGGCTCTCTTCCGGCCTGCGTGCCAAAAATAAACCGCGGCTAATACGAGAGTCCTCCCCCGACGAGCGAGAGGACGAGCTCCGCGACCGACAACCGAGCGCGAATTAACGAACGGCTCTCATTGATTGCAGCATTACAAAAGCGATTGCAATGGAGCAAATGACGAGAGAAGGAATAAAAAAAGAGCGAGAGAGAGCGAGAGAGAGAGAGAGAGAGAGAGAGGGTTCGCAACCCGCCGCCAGGGTTGCGCTAATAGTATCGTAAAATATGTGCACGCGCGTGTAACCGCGCGCCGACGTACGCCGACGACGTACAGTACCTGTTCCTCGAAAACTCGCTGAATCGCGCGAGTTGCCCGATCGCCGAATTCGGTTCTCCTCTCCGGCTCTCGCGGCCGGAATCGGCCGGCTCCGGCAGGCCGAAGGCCGACCCGCTTCGCGAGTTCCCGAATCATGCGCCGCGAGGTGGTCCCGGGCCTTCCCCCCCCCCTCCCCCCTCCACCGCCGCCGCGGACGGCCGAGACGGGCAAAGTATACGTCAGCGACAGAGAGCTGACGCTTATGCTCGAGGCCTCGCGAAATTAATCGCGAACGATCGAGTGTGACGACCAGGCGGCACGGCGCTCCTGCATAGTCAATTGGTCAGAGATGTCAACGACAGCCGATCCTCATTTATGCTGGAGATAGGTCGCGAAATAGGTCGCAAATACGCCCGCGCATCGAACGGCGAGAAACATCGCGCTCGCGCACGACAGCGACGCGATTCGCGCTACCGATTACTCGCCGACGTCAAGAGCAGAGCGATATCGAGAATCGATACGACCGCCCGTGCCCTCGTCGCGAACATTGTAGCCGGAGAAGAACGCGGGCCGGCACGAGTCGCGAGGAAAAAGTGCCGGCATAAAATGCGCTTTATATCGCGGAAGTAGTAAAACGAGGAATGCACGGAAACGTGAGACACGACGTCCCGAACGAGTACGCTCGGGCGTGGGGTTATAGTGGCATTTATTGAAATATCAAAGACATATCGTGCCAATGTTCCAAAAATAGTTCCGACAAAGCGATAACCTGCGGCTTACACGCGAAAACGTGCCGTAAATGCAACGCGAGGCTGAAGCAAGAATCGACCACTCGACGATGTTTGAGAATTATTGTAATTATTGTAATAGGATGGAGCTTGCAACCGAGTCGCGTAACATTGCGCGCGAACGATCATCGCGAGCGTCGCGAAAGACGAGCAACGAGTACAGGTATCAACAATTTCCCGATGCTAATCGATGAAAACGTTGAACGATTAATCGAAACGTTAATCTCTCGCGGCGAGAGCTCCTAATTTGCAGCGCGCGGGACGCGGCGCAGCTCGATGATTTACGCGAGCAAAGTGGAGCGCGATCGGCCGAGCGCGCGGCTGCGCGGAAAAATCCGACCCCCGCGCGCGTTTTATCCTCCGCGAGCAGGGCTCCGGTCTGACGGAGCGCGAGACGCGAGTAGTTTGTAACTCGTCATGAATTGCACGCGCGCGCACGGACCGAGAAACGCTCGTTCGGTCGAGGGGCACGGTGGGGTAAGGCGTAGATCTCGGTTTCTCTCTCTCCCTCTGTCTCTCGTGACGTAGCAGTACGTATTTCTACTACTACGTTGTAATCTCCGCCCGGAGGTTCACCCGTCCCCGCACCGCCAACCCTCCGCGAGTCGGATCCGCTTCTTCCTTCAACCCCCTCGGCGGTGTGTAACCGGGATATGAGCAGCCACCCCTCTGTCAGTCCCCCAGCCGACCATCCAGCCATCCAATCATCCAGCCATCCAGCCATCCAGCCATCCAGCCATCCAGCCAGCCAGCCAGCCAGCCAGCCAGCCAGCCAGTCAGCCAGTCAGCCAGCCAGCCAGCCAGCCAGCCAGTCAGCCAGCCAGCTAGCCAGCCAGCCAGCCGCCACCTACTCCGCCTACTCTTCTTTCTCCTCCACGTTGCACGTCGTAGCCATGGCAATATTGATCGACCAGCCAGCCAGCCAGCCAGCCAGCCAGCCAGCCAGCCAGCCAGGCAGGCAGGCAGGCAGGCAGGCAGGCAGGCAGGCAAGCAGGCTGGCTAGCTGGTTGGCTGGCTGGATGGCAGGCAGGCAAGCAGGCAAGCAGACTGGCTGGCAGTCTGCATGCTCGCTGCACGCTTCCTACAACGTGCTTGCGGGCTTGCCGCCACGCCGGCCGGCACTCACCCCGAGCATCCTTCCTTCGATCGCGCGCAGATTGCAGCGGCGCGCCACCGCCGCGTGCAGCAAACTGGGAAACTCCCAGACGGGACACTCGGGCGCGAGGAGTTCGCGGCTCTTCGGGATCCGCGAATTTCAGCAGCGCGGATGATAAATCGACCATCGCTTCGAAAACGTACGCGATGCTCGATACGCGGTCCATTTAGATCAGTCGAGTGTCGAGTGATTGCTCGGGGTTGCGCGTCTTTGCGCAATCCTGACGCATGAGCGATTCTCCGCGGCTTCGTATAGCTCACGACGTACATGCGAGATAATTAGTTTAAGACAGCAGAGCAGGACTCGTTCTTTCGCAAAACTCGTCGGGTTTACAGATTTCTCCTTCTCAAAGTCTTCTCGAGTCTCTTGTAATTATGCTCTGCATGCATCGGTACACCGGCAGAATGAATCTTCCTCTTGGGTCGGAATCGTTCCAGATATCCGGCAGAATTTGGCGATCGGAATTTCTTGGACGGTCCCTAGCCGCCATCGCGAAGCCGATCGAACAAACCGAAAGATCCAATTACAGCCATCGAGAGTCGGGCGGAGATTACAGGCTGGCCGCGCGCGCTCGCCGCCGACTCTGGTCGGTTGGCTGGAAAAAGTTTTTCTTTTTGGAGCACGGAGCGCAGGTGTGTGCGCCGTGCCGACACGAGGCCGGTTCAAAGGATCTGACCCGGCCGAGTGGCCGAGATCCATTCTAGGAGCTGACCGAATTGCCCGGCTGAGATGATTCTCGGCTCTGGAAGCCGAACGATAGCGCTCGAATCGAACGTGACCCGACGCGACCTCGCCGGTGTCACAAGTGCCGGAGAACGAGAGAAAGAGGGAGAGGTCACGGCGCGGAATTAGACGCGTTAAATAGCAATATCCGAGGCAGATAGTACGAGCGTACGACACATCGTACGACATCCGTGAATGTTTCTGTCACACGCTACGTCGACGGGACGCTAAATGGCCGTATCTGCGCGTTCGGAATTAGATTTATCGAATCGCGAGCGCGCCGAGATTATATCAGCTCTTATCGCCCAGTCGGATGGGTCCCAGTCGTACCGACTTGGACTGATCTGATAGTCCATTTTCCTTCTCTCGGATGAAAAAGTAACGGAGCGTCTCGCGGCGCATCGGCCAGACCCCGAAATAAAAATTGAGCGATGCCACGAGCGCGCGCGTTCTCTCACCGCGTGACGCGCCAATCTCTCATCGATACG
Organism: Eciton burchellii; assembly: GCA_020341155.1. Classification (NCBI taxonomy): domain Eukaryota; kingdom Metazoa; phylum Arthropoda; class Insecta; order Hymenoptera; family Formicidae; genus Eciton; species Eciton burchellii. The sequence goes on from JAHMML010000004.1 coordinate 415,823, forward strand.
TAGCGATGACGGCTCGTGATTTGACCTCGAAATAAATAATTCCACGTGGCGTTCGCTATCTCAACTCCAAATGTCACGAGCGATTACCGATCGCACGGTGCTCGTTCTCACGAGCAGCGTGACCGCCGCGTTTAAGAGCCCATAATTTCATCGACCCCCGTCAAACGTCCAATTTCGCGGTTCGTCCAAGTTTTCGCCGCGCGCGGCAGAGCCACCGCATTGTAATTGGGTCCCGACCTACCGCGGATGCTCCGCGCCGCGAATACGCGGTTTAAGACGGGGGCTCGATCGAGGTCTTTAACCCCGCAGCGAACGAGAGTTCCGTCAGTCGGACGAGTTCGAGTCGGTAAGATCGAACAAAGAGAACTTTGCTTCCCGGCGAGGTCCGCGAGATCCCGGAACATTGAATCCAAGAGTGGTCCCCGCCTTCCGGACGCTTCTCGATTCCGTAATCCGTCTTCTCCCTCAAAGAGACGCGAAGAGTGCGAGAAACGTACCTTGCAGGCGTCAGCGAGAGGAGTCGGAGCGCGAGTGCCGATTCGCACGATCGTGTGACGCGTTTCCGAAGATTGCACCCATTACGCCGATCAGAGCGGCGTAAGCGTAATGCTGGATGCTGGACCGGGAGGGAGGGACCGTCGACGGCGACGTCGCGCGCCTTCGGGCGAAGGGGGGAGGGTTGCTCCAGATGCAACGATAGGGCGCGAGGACGTCGAGTGCGTAAATTACCCTCCTTTGTGAATCAGCACCGCAAATATTTGCCAATAGTCGCGCGCAGAGGAAAGAAAAAGAGAGCTTACCGACCCTGACCGCGCGCAGAACGAAAACGGCCCCGAGGCGTCGACTCGGCGAGCAATCCTCGAGCGCGTAACAAGCTCGCGGATTCGCGCGAGCCGACAATCCTTCGCTGGCGGGCCTAATGACTCGCCGAACTTTCCCACGTGCTCGCGAGCGCTTCTAATGGAAGCTGCTTACGTTATTATTATAATTAACATTAAGAGTGCTATTACCATCTGCCAGCAGCAGCAGCAGCAGTAGTACATCAAAGCGCAGGACAGAACGAGATACGCGATCCGAACGGCACGAGTAGCTGAGGAGAGAAGCTACTGATCATCGATAGAAAGTTTGCAAAGTAAACCGTTCTATTTTTGCTCCGCGCGCAGAGTTCCAAGAAGAACGCGCGGGACAACGCGACTTCTGCGGCCGCTTGCACATGCATCGGCAATTTTCAATTGCGTGTTGCCACGATAGCGGGATATAGACGGGATATAGTACGTCTCGCGTAATACGTGACAGCGAACACGCGTTTCTGCTGCCTTGGAGGATCATCAGCTTTATCGTCCGGGCGGGATCCATGGTCACCTATGAGCGTGGACGACACGTGGACGACACGAGCACTCGAGGATTACGGACGGCGTGTAACCGTCCCGTGAGAATCCGCGGAAACAACGCGCCGACGAAACGTTTGTCAAACCGAGTGACGAGTGACGATGAGCGCTTCTTACGGTTTGCTCTCGGCAGAATTTCTGTCATGTGCGTAGCGCGTGCACCTCAACTAGAGATCAATCTCATAATGAAGGACTGCAATGAAGGTTGCAACTCGAGCAACAGAGGTTTTCGCGCTACAGATTCAAGCAAACGAGAGCCGCGACGTCGACGTCGTATCGCGCCGGTATTCGCAATCAGCTCGCGTGAAAGTTTAAAAGCGACTCTCATCGAGATGTCGAGTAGTCCAACAGCATGCCTGTCGCTTCGCCGCGAGTGCAGTCCCTAATGTCTCGCTGCCATCGTCGGTCCGGCCCAATATTCAGCGTGTACTTGCAAACGACAACCGGCCGAGCCGGTCGCTCGAACCTTGCTCACTAAAAGCCGCTCTGGCCGCAGCCACCGCATCCCGCTGGCGGCAGTTCCGATCGATCCTCGATGAGACGAGGCGGGCGAGGTTCTCGATGTCTCAAAGCATCCGAACTTTGCTCTCGCGCATCGTGCGAGAGCACGAATGGCCGCGCGTCGAGATCCAATTCTGATGACTCGAGGTCAACCCGCGAGAGATACGATGGCAGTTTGTAATATTCGCTCCGCAGCTTACGTATGTGTACGCATAAAGTATCGCTTATGCTTGATAATAACTTGGGGAAGGGGGAGGGGTTGGGGGAGGGGGGATGACAAATTTCGCGAGATAATCCGCGTCACGGAATGCGTCGGGGGCTCCTCTGGATGCTCGCGGGTTCGTGATATCGCGCCACGATCGCGAACGTTTTCTCTCCGTGACGGAGAGAGAGAGAGAGAGAGAGAGAGAGAGAGAGAGAGAGAGAGAGAGAGAGAGAGAGAGAGAGAGAGATTCTGCCGGTCGCGGCCGGCGCTGGTCCATCGATCTTGACGAACGAAAGCGGATTCCGCGGTCTCGGTCGGTCCAGAAAAATTCACGCTAGAGATGGCGTGCGCATTAAGCACGCGCGCAAGCGCAAGCGCGTACAAAGAAACGATGATACCATGCCATGGTCCTATCTCTCTTCCGCTCAGCCGTTATCCCGAATCTCTCCCGTTTCAACGGGAAGATAATGCTGCCCGGCCACGACGGAAGAAGCATCTTCCCCTCCGCGTGGATTCACTCAACCAGTAGTGACCGCGCGCGCGGGGGCGCGGAGGAAAGTGGATTAATAAATCAGGGACTAATCCGGCATAATGCCGCGGCGTTCGTCCGGTACCACTTTGCGGATGCTGCGCGCCTTTCCAGCATGCCTGCGAAAAATAAGAGCGCGCTCGCCGCTCCGCGTGATAAACGCTCATTTGATTCCCCGGCGCAACACGCACAAGCGTTTCGAGCGACTTTGCCGGAGCCTCGAGAACCACCACCGCCATCGTCATCATCATCGGCGTCGTCATCGCCGCCGCCGCCGCTGCCGCCGCAGCCGCGCGACTGTTTAAAGAGAGCCGATCAGCAAAATGCGAAATCGATACCGTCGTTAGTTACGTTTCGCCGCGCGTCTACGCGCCCCCCCYCCCCCCSCGCATGCTACGRRMTACTAATGACACTTTAACCGCCGTCATAATCGCCTTACCGCGATTCGTATGCATAATTTCCCAATTTCCGCGATGCTCCGAACATTCTTGGGGTGCAACACGGGGCTGCTGCTCGCCCCTCGCGCGCGTTCCGCCAGGAAATATAAACGTGTCGTGCATTCCGAGGTCGAGTGAAATACCGCGGGCGGAAAATTCGGCAGACAACAGGACTCGCGTCTTTCCGCTTACGGAATTCTTTCCGGAAAATCCGCTCGCTCGCTCACGGGGGGAAACTGTCAGCCGACGCGATGTTGTCGTCCGGTGAAAGTGCCCGCTTACGATCGCACACGATAAATCAACGGAACGATCTCGCGGCGGTTCCCCCCGCTGCGGAGATGTCACGAGCCGCGCGCGCGCGTGTGTGTGTGTGTGTGTGTGTAATATCCGCCATAAAGATAGCGCTTGTTCCGACTTCATTAGCTCTCTCTCTCTCTCTCTCTCTCTCTCTCTCTCTCTCTCTCTCTCTCTCTCTCTCCATTCGGATCCTCCGAGGCGGCAGCTTCGCCTCGCCGCGAGAGGAGACATAAACGTCACCGGGAACGGAGCACGCTGACCGGCGCGGCGCGCCACACCGCATCGATATCAGCCAGACTTCCGGGAGCGGGATAGAGATACAATTCATGGACTGGGCGTGGGCGATACGCATAACTCTGCGCGCGAGGCTCTTGTCAGATAATCCACGAGCGGAGTAATCGCGCGAACGGCGAGCGATCTTATCGCGCGAGCGCGTTACTTTCCTCTTGGCACATTACGATTAACTCGAGGCTCCTCTCTACGTAGGTTCCTCTCGATGTTCCGAGAACTTGGTACCGGCGCTCCTCGAGCCGGAGAGGAATCTCCGGAAAATCTCTGATCCGAATAGGCGGATAAGCGGGGGATGGGAATGGGGTGGGGGGTTATTGTCTTGTCTTCCTGAAAAATCGTACGTCGTGCATTTTTCAGACGAGCGCGCGATGTCACTCCTGATAAATAATTCATCGCGCATCGATGGAGCGCCCTGTCTCCATTCTCCCGTCCCTGATAACGTTTTCATTGCTTCGGCGTTATTTCGCGCATCGTTCCACGATCGCGTCGCGATTACGTTACGCGTTACGCGCGACGGGAGACGTCGTCGACTTCGTCGACGTCGTTGAATCTCGGGAATGAAATCGCGGCCGCGAACTCGTCTCTTCGCGAAATCTGCCGGTACACGCTTCGCGAGATCGAGACAGCCGCAGGATCCGCTGCGGCTGATCCGGGACGGATGCACCGTTACACGTTGCGATATTGATATCGCGAGGCATATCGCCGATCCGAGCCTCTTCTCCTATCTCTCTCCTCCTCCYCCYCCMCCSCCCCCSCCCGCCGCCCGCCGCCGTAAACGCATCGTTCCGGGATCTCGTCTCGTCGGCGCAGACGCGCGGCGACGCGCGGTTAACGGAGCGGAAAAGATTCACGGAGATCGCGAGCGAGATTCTGCCCGCCGAGGCGAGATCTCGCCACGCGAGACAATGGAGAGGCGCGAGGGTGTTTGCGCGTCGAGCGCCCGCGACCCGTAACGGAATTCCCGGATTCCTGGAGGAGGCCGGCCGACCTCCTTCGGGAGGGAAGCGACGCGCGCGGTCTCCGTTCCTCGCGGACCTCGCGCCAGGGAACCGCCGGAAGATCTCGCAAGAACGAGGTATTATTAGCCGTTTCACTGAACAGGCGGAAACGCCGCGGCGATGGCGCGGGCGAAGAGGATCTTTCTCTCTTTCTCTCTCCTTTGATTCCTCTTGGTCGAGCGCTATTATCTCGCGTGTCCTCTCGTTTTTATTACGCTCGGCTTGGCGGCCCGACAAACATTTCTGCCTGCCTGCCTACTGCTCTCCTCCCTTTCCGTCCCGCCACGTTTGGTCTCCTCTGTGTGCTGCGCTTTCCGAACATTCGCACACTCGCCTACGATTACGCGAGACGGAACAAGCCGGTGGAAAAAAGCCGGAGGAAAGCGCGCGCAAAGCGAGACGTGCGAAAACGACATAACGCGATTAGATCGTTAATGTCTACGCCGGGGGGAGAGAGAGAGAGAGAGAGAGAGAGAGAGAGAGAGAGAGAGAGGCGGGAAGAGGGTGGTGGTGGTAGGTAATTGAATCGAGGGAAATTAGAAAACAGACACGCGCGCTCGATGCGATGGGACGCGAGGCACGTTCCCCGTTTGTTCTCGTTCTCGCGGCGGAGCAATTAGCGCCGTCATCGATGATAAATAATGGATCGGCCGGCGATTAGATCGCGCGTGTCACGTTAATTAGGCGCGGCTGATTAATCGAGGCCGATATCTGTCGGAGGCGCGGAATGCGATCGCCGGCTGATGCTGCTGCTGCTGCTGCCGCTCCGAAACAAAGAGATAACCGCGAGATCAAATAGGCGCCTCTTTAATGCTCGCCGGTCGATCGATGCGAGCGTTTACGATGATCCCGTAATGAACTCGCAGCTCGCGTTAATGGTACACCACGGTGGGCATTAAAATTCGGACGCGAAGAATATTAAACGTCCGCTCGATCGTCGCCGATCGCGACCGCACGCACTCGAGCGAGTAATTAAACGAGCGGATAAACGATTACCCGATTCAGCTGTTATTGGCTCATTCGTTTTGGTCGATTAATCGGGGCGAACGACAATGCCAGTGCGCTTTCATCGTATTTATCCACTTTGCGCGGTATTAAAGCCGCGCCGGCGCGACACGCGGGACTTTGCTCTCGTTGTCGGCTCTCGCGTCCCGCGAAACTCGCCAGAACGTTGGATAGATCCAACGATCTATCCTCTGCGAGGAGACGGTCCCGTTGATGCATAGAATCGCGAAACTCTCGCGGACCTCAGGACCGCAGGACCAGGTCGGAATTATTAAGCGTGAGCGATTAGCGGAGCATTTTAAATATCCAGCGCTCGTAATGGGCTGGAAGTAATTCATTAAGCGTCTCGCGCGTTTGCTTCGATTCCACCGCACTGACGCCGCATGAATTAAGAAACGAACGAAGGGAGATGATCGTAATCCCTTGCTTCGCTAATGGCCCAAAGCGTTCGCGAATGAATCAACCAAAGGGAATAATAATTTCCCAATTAGCGGAGCTCTGCTTTAAATGCTCGAGTAGGCGTATCTTGAAGAAAATATCGAAACTGTCCGTTTGCTTTATGTTCGTACATGCTTGGCGAGCATTGCTAAACAGAGAGAGAGAGAGAGAGAGAGAGAGAGAGAGAGAGAGAGAGAGAGAGAGAGAGAGAGAGAGAGAGAGAGAGAGAGAGAGCACTGCCCGCTTGAGGAGTAATCTTTCAGAAAGGATCCAATCACCCACCGTATCTATGTCTCACGCAGACTTTCCGAGTCACGTCAGCTTATCTCGCCTCCAATTATGTCGAATTACGCGAATTAGATCTCCGTCTCGGCCGTTTCGCCGAGTGGTCGCGGCAAGACGCGAATTAACAGAAGAGCCCTGCATCGGCCTCCGCAGAGGATGCAGTTTCGGATACCCGAGGAATTTAACACGCACAGCAGGAGTCCCGGAAGGGCCGCGGAGCGGAAAATCGACCGAGATAAACATCGCGTCGGGCATTGAATAATTCGCGAGCGACTTCTCGAGCGAGTCGCGGAGAATGAGAATTAAAGAGAGAAGAGTTGAACCGATCCTCGCTCGAATTCGAAACCGAATGGCGAGCTATTCTCTCTATATTCTTGTTAGAGCGCCTTCGATAAAGTTTATATATTTATTTAGTGAGCAGTTTACAATATAAGGGTTACGAAGGGTTACAGTGCCAGGTTCGGGGTTTTGGTCCAGAGTTCAAAATAACGGCAAAATGTCTAAATGCCTTTGTTTTGACGGCAACAGTAACGGTTCTCATTCGTTAACATTCGTTCCGGCTATCTAGATTTGAGCTTTTCTACTTTGAGAACATTGGAGAACTTTGCTTTGGGAATAATCGTCCATCAGACAATCCTCAACAATCCTCCTTTCCTCTTCACGATGCCGGCCTACGACCCGGGTCCCAGTTTTTCCTACTTTCCTGCGAATCGCCTTTCCGGGCAAAGTTGCGACGTTCGCGCGGGACGGCGTGACGATTTGCAAACGAACGGCGAACGCTCGCCCGTTCGCGTACATTTATGGCGAGATCGACTCGCGACCGTTTCCATGAACGGTTTCCGCGATCGGGTTTGCACGCGGATCGGGTGGGTGAGAGCAGTCGGGTACGAAAAGTCAGCGATGCCGATCTCGAGCGGGCCCACACGCTCGGGCCCCGCGCGCGCACGCGAGTTAAAAGACCTTTAAGACTGCCCCTGCGGTGATTTACGATCCTCGTTTAAAACCCACGACAAGCGCAGTCGGCGTAGTCTTGGCGCGTGCGGGGGCGGCCGACTGTCTCCCGTGTGCTCCTTCCGAGCACTCGGCTGAAAATTGAGTGTCGCCGAGCGTGCAAAGCCCCGACGATCCCCGAGCAAAGTTTCCGCATTACTCGCGATCTCTCGACACTCGGTCGTTCGGATCTCCAATTAACAGACGGAAGCAAGCATTACCGCTTCATCGTGGATGCGATTGAACGCGGACCTCGCGAATTCAAAGCTGGACTCGAGGTTTAAGCGGGAGGATCGTCATCGTGGATTTAAAACCGCAATGCTACGATATTCCTCGCGATCAGCTCGACGAGCGCCCAGAGTTTTCCGAGTTTCCGGTCGCGCCACCGTGCCAACAAACGGCTTCGCGATCCGCCGATTATCCAGCGATCGCTCCCACGCGGAGACACACTTTGCCAGCCGGGATGCGTGACGTCGCTCGGTCTCTCGGGACTCGCTCGCGCGTGCACGCGGAGACGGAAGCGCGCCCGCACACAGACGGAGTCAGTGCAGTCACAGCTATGCACGCCCACTCGAACTGCATTCATTCATAAAAGTGGCGAGAGCGAAGGCTCGCAGCGCGCCGCGCCTCGGCTGGCCTTTTACGAGCGGAACGTACGCTCGGTGTCTGTCGGTGGCGCGCGCGCGCGCGCGTGCGCGTGCGCAGCTTTCCGGGCTATCGGAGGGAAATTGTGTGCTAATGGCAGCGATCGCTATCGACGCACATGGTAAATTCAAACGCGCATACTCGCCGAACCGCCGCGGCGTCGGCGCCGTGCGCCGCTATTATTATACCGCGAACGCACCAACGGGTTTACGATACCGGTTGCGCTGCGGGAAGGAGGGGGCGGGGGAGCGGTGCTAAATTGCAAAGATTTAAGTATCCAAGTGCTGCCTGAGAATTAACAGTTAATTACAAAAGGTCAGCAGAGTCTTGCGCGATTAGCTTTCCCGATTAGCTCTCCGCTTTCGCGTGAATTCGCTCTCGCATGAATATCGCGATATGCATCCATCGTATGAGATAAATCGATCTCGACACGGGAAGAATATTTCCCGGCGTGCTTCATGATGCGTGTTGCACGACGAGGAACCAAGAGACGACGATCGAATGAAAGAAACTTGGAAAGGACATTCCCGAGTGGTCGATCTCGATCACGCAGTCCGCAGCTGAGAGATCCTGTAGGATCCTCCCTCGTCGCTGCGAACGAGGGAAACATCGAGGAAGGAGATGGCGCGTCGGTGCCGGCCAGCCGGGATAATACTCGCGAAGGAAACCGGTCCGCCGATTTGCCCGAAGTATAGAAGGCCGCCGACGACGCTCCCCTGCTCGAGTTCGAGTAACGAGGTTGCCGGTTCAGTTTCGCGAAACTGGTTTTTTTCCCCCTCGCGTCCGACCGTTCGAACGCTCGCGGCGACTTTGGCGGGAGCAGCGGCGAGAAGAAGACCAGGGGAACAAAGTAAGACCGGTGGCGCGTCTTCTTATCACGTCGTACACCGCCGGTGTACCGTTGCGGTTGCATTTGCGGCGTGCTTGGGCTTTTTGCGCGGCCTTGAACGCGAATGGCGCGATCGGAATCGGGACGACACCGTCGTCCTCGTCGTCGTCGTTGTCTTTTCTTCTTCTTCTTCTTCTTCTTCTTCTTCTTCTTCTTCTTCGCGAAGCCTGACCGTGGAACAGTCAGCTGTCCCGATCGCTACGATCCTCGAGGTCGGCGTTCTTAATAAACTCGAGAAACAGGCTGCGCGATTCCCCGAGGGAAGGATTTATGTCGCGGCGTTATTCAACGTGAATTCAACGTGATGAGAGTTGAGTCGCGCAGCTGGATCTCTTAAAATTCCGATAATTATGCTCGCGAACGTTGTTACGGATTCTGATAGACGATTATTCTCTTGTAAGATTCTCGAACGTTCTCGATGCGGAAGGCTCCTACCCAAGTACGAGCATGTAAATATTAATATAAGCCGAAGGCAAAGGCCCGGGAATGTTATTGTTGTTTGTTTTTGCAATATCGGGCAAAACCCGGAGCAGCCTAGTTTACTTGGGACGCAGAGAAATCGAATAGAGAGAAGATTGTTACGCGAAAGGCAACGGACGCACTGGTTAATTAAGCAAGTATCCTTAATATTGAAAACTGTTCACTCGAGTGGTGTACTCGATTGTTAAAGATTAAAGAGACGTTGGTCCGTTGACTACAAAACTACAGTTGTCCTTGCTTATCACCCTATCCCGGAACCGGCAATAAATAAATATATAAACGGTGTAGAGCGAATTTTATCGAAGGCGCTCCAACAAACGAGAACGCTGCGAACGAGCAACGTATTGGAAATGCCGTCTGCATCTCACGGATTGTTAGAGCGCCTTCGATATAAATTCGCTCCAATATTATACTGCTCAAATATTTATTTATGCCGATTCTGGATAGGGTGACGGGTAAAGATAAGAGACATAGATAACTATCTACCTTTTTACCTTCTTTTAATTGGCAAACGAATTAGCAGTTATAGTATTTCGATTCTTACTCTGAATAAGTGACTGTTGCCTCGGATGTCTTGCGCTACACTGAGGATACAGGCGCCCGATAACTGTCGAGGAAAAGGCGATACTCTTTGTTTCAGCAACGGTTTACGACCTATGTCCGTTACTCTGGGACTCATCATCGACACATGCTTGACATTGCTTACATTGGGTTTTTCCGAGTGTCCAAAATTCCAGACAAAGAATAAAGCCTATAAGAATCTTTAACACGGATCTCTTACATCGCTCGATTGAACGGACAGAGAAGCGTGCAACGAGCCGCCGATTCGTACGAAGAATGTTTCGTACACGGAGCGAGATCGAACTCGTTTCGCGTTTTCAACTCCTGCTCGGCTGTTATCTGTCGATTAGCCGCCAGCCTTTATACAATGTCGCGTTCATGATGAAACGACCGACAAATGAGACCGCTTCTTTCGACAGCGGACCGCCAAAGGCGTCGGCGGCGCCTTTATGATCTTACCAAAGACGCGCGTAGGCCAAGACAATCGAACGTAGCTAACAAAAGCCGCGCGATCGGCTGATCGATAGATCCCGCAAAATATACACGTAAGACAGATTTAGACAGAGACGATCGGAAGGTCAGCTTGCAGAAATCCAAGAGGACGGGCGAACGGCTCATCGAGAATAACGAGCGAATCCCGCGGTCAAGTAACTTTCTCGCTCTCGGATCTCGCGGCGGACAGATGTGCAATCGCGAGAAGCGTATCGGATTACGTGCGCATGCCGGGCGCGATTTTTTTTCTCCTTATCGCGCCGCCTACTCGAGCGTGATGAACGCTTCCTCGCGTAGTTTCCGCATATCGCGACACGCTGGAAATTCCTGCGATGGTAACACCTTCCCTTCGGCGCAGCTTCCCTCCGAAGATCAGAGCGCTCCGAGACGAACGGTCGAAGCATCCGCGAGTCGCGAGAGGAAAATGCAAACGGAGATTCTCCCCCTCCTCTCTCTCTCTCTCGTGACCTGAAACGTGAAACGTTATTTGGTGTGCGAGAAGAGAAATGATGAAAGAAACGATGATGAACAGAACGAAATAGAAATAATGAACGATCGTCAGTTATCTCCTCCAGAGAAAAGAAGATTGCGTTTGTCGAGGAACAGAGAGAGAGAGAGAGAGAGAGAGAGAGAGAGAGAGAGAGAGAGAG
>JAHMML010000004.1:427158-572158 GCA_020341155.1 Eciton burchellii
AGAGAGAGAGAGAGAGAGAGAGAGAGAGAGAGAGAGAGAGAGAGAGAGAGAGAGAGAGAGAGAGAGAGAGAGAGAGAGAGCGCTAATCCGCGACACTTGGCTGGTACCGTTTATTCTTTACGAACACGGAATACGATAAAAGCGCGGGCAGATCCGCGAGCAGAACGACGGCGCGAGTTAACGGCGATGCAGTAACGATCGAGCTGTTACAAGCGGCGAACGATCTAGGCGATCTAGGGCCGCGCGCGCGCACGCGCGTGAGCAACGGCATGTCGCGTCGGAATTCGCAGGTAAGCGCGAGAGTGGGGGAGGAAGAGGATCCGCAATAAAACGAGCGTAAAAGCTCCGCTCTGGCGAGATAACGGATCATACAGCGAGTCGTAAGATACGGCCGTTACGCCGGCCGGATGACGCGAGCGATTCGCTCGCGAGCCGGCATCGATGCGCGAATAATAATAAGCCGATCGCTTAATCGCCGAGCCGATTCCACGGATGACAGGGCGAAATGTTGCGCGTCGACGGCCCGAGAGAATGCCCGCGTCGAGAGAGAGAGCTCGAGATCGAAGCGCGGTAGACGGCGGCGACTCGCGCGGCCTGAAAATAGCATCGCACTCACTGTCTGACTATGCGGCCGTGCGTTTGTGCCATCAGTGTCACAGACCGCGTCCTCGCGCGTTCGCCTATCCGGCGATCCGAAACCGCCGCTCTGCGGCCGGCCGGCTGCTGCGTTGCGTTTCATCCCGCGCGCATCGGCCAGAATCGCGCAGCTTGATCGTCGCGCGTCTCATCGCGCGAGATGTCACTGGCGAATGTCAGTCGAACGTTGTTGAGACGTCAGCCGCAGACGCGGCGGAAGAAGCCGCGTAAACTCTCGCGATTTAGCCGCTCGCCAATTTATTCCGGATTTCTTACGGATTCTGATAGACGATTATTCTCTTGTAAGATTCTCCAACGTTCTCGACGCGGAAGGCTCCTACCCAAGTACGAGAGCATGTAAGTATAAATATAAGCCGAAGGCAAAGGCCCGGGAATGTTATTGTTGTCTGTTTTTGCAATACCGGGCAAAACCCGGAGCAGCCTAGGTTGCTTGGGACGCAGAGAAATCGAATAGAGTGAGTGTTACGCGAAAAGATCGAGGCAACGGACGCACTGGTTAATTAAGCAAGTATCCTTAATATTGTAAACTGTTCACTCGAGTGGTGTACTCAATCTTAAAGATTAAAGAGACGCTGTTCTGTTGTCCGCTACTCTTGTCTTTGCTCATCACCCTGTCCCGGAAGCGGCAATAAATAAATATATAAGCAGCGTGGAGAGAATTTTATCGAAGGCGCTCCAACAGCTCGTTCATCAGCGAGACTCGTTCAGTCGCGCGCTCCTGGGACCAACATCGCGGACCGTCGTGGATCGAGTTGGGAATTCTATTCTCCATGAAGGTCTCGCCTATCGAGGATTCGCCGACCGGATCGACCCGCAAAAGGCGCGATGTCGCTTTGTCGACACGTATTGTCCCGGACAATCGTCCCGCTCGATCGTCTCGATCGCCAATTTAGCATGAAAAGATTGCGTTTCTCGAGCGGGATTCGCGCGAGGCGCCGGCTCGCGCCGATAAGCCATCTTTTAATTACGATCGCGGCTGCCGATCGAGAGGATGACGCGCGGCGCTTGCTCCAGCTTCGGCTCGTGACGAAACTCGAGATGGATTTTTCGTCGGCCAGCCGAGGCAATAGAGAGGCGGCCCGGCTTCTATTGTGGCGCGGCTTATCTCACGCGTAATAACTGGTTTTATGCGACTGTGCCAACAGTATAAATCCTATTAACGTCGCGCATTCAAATGCCGCACGCGAGTGCGGCCGGTTAACTCGGCCGTAGTCCGACGAGGGATCCAATCGCGCGATAAATAAATTGGCTAATTAATTTACGGCACGATATGATTTACGAACGACACCCAGATTCGAGCCCACTCGTTATATTCCTCCGCTACGAGCCACGGCACCGCCTCAATACGCGGCATTAATCCCGCGCATTGAACGATACTCAATTCTCGCTGATTTATCGGCCGCATGGCACGGAGAGCTCAGACTCTCGTCGTCTCGCCGAAACGGGCCAACGCCGGTTCGCAAAAGCTGCTCGCGACGTGACGCGCTCGCGCGACGCGCGAACCTCCGTCTCGTAAAACTTGTACTTGACCCTCTTTCTCGGCGATAAGCATCGCCGGCTCGTATCGTTACCGCTCGTCCCGCGCGCAGGAGAAAGGATGCAGCTGGCCAGACAGACGGACGGACAGAGAGACAGAGAGATCCGGCACGGCCGGACACCGATAATACCGGCCGCAATAAATGAGGGTGAACGACTGGTACAATCAGCGCGCTGACATTTATCGCGGCGCGAATGCGCATACCGGTGCTCGGCGCTCGGCGGATTATAATCCGATTTTATTATCGTTTAACGATCCCGAGCGGGACTCGCGCGAGCGCGACCGATCGAGAGAAGCCGCCTCTCGGCAGACGGCCCTCGCGATCCTCGTTCCCCGCGCCGGGGAAGAGGAGGGGAGAGAGGGGGAGAGGGGGAGGGGCGGTGCAGTCGCGAGGCAGCAGCGATGGAGATTGCGCCGCGGCGATCCCGGAGCGCGGTAACGGTCGCAGTAAATCCCGTCGTCTGACGAGCGTCGATTTCATTATCGACGTTGCCCGGGGTTACGCGCGGGACCGGGTCGACCCGCCGAAAGTTCACGATCGACGCGTCGCGCGCGCGCGCGGCTGTCCCGAGCTTTCCCGAGCTTTCCCGCGGCCCACGTGGGCCGCGTTGGAACGTGCAATGGAACATGTATCGTCTCCGAATGCACGCGGATTGAAAACGCAAGGCTCTATCGGCGCGCTAGGTCGGGCGCTACGAGGTGGCGATTAAATGCGATTATCGAGTTCCTCTCGACCTCCAATCTGAAGCGTTTAGAATGGCCATCCGAGGCTAGATCGAGTAGCGCCGTTAAACACACGAAAGCTGCGCGTCGCGTACGTCAACCGCGTGGACGAGCGAATGGGCACAGCGGCGATAATGGCTATTTCGCCGGGCATTCGATCCGCGCCGCGCGTCCACGCGCGTAATAGCGAGAGGGGCTTTCGAAAGGTCGCACCGTTGCTCGGTAGAATCAATGAGCAGCATTCCGGAGGTAACGAGCGGCTCTCTCGCCGCATTCTTTCGCGGGTGAGCCTAATGGCCAGAGCACGGAACGTATTCGCATAATATTCGCGAAATACGGCGCGTGCAAAGGCCCGCCCACGCCGCCCGACGCTCCTGGAATGTCGTCGCGGCGGCCGGCAATACCGCGGCAAGGCGGTCACGCCGGATGAGAGCGCATTTTGCGATGCCGCTTCAGAGCGACGCGGGCATCCGGAGCCGCCGCGTCATCCCACGAGCGCCGCTCCGCCGTTTCACGAGGAGGCCCCGCGCCACTTCCGATATCGTCGCGCGCCACCTTCCGCTTCCGATCGACCCGATTATCCGGCGCGATTAACGAGTCGGGGGAGCCGAGAGAGCGGCGCTCGTCGGATTGAAATCTCGATGCAAGAAGCGCGTCCCCGTTATCGGTTTCAGTCTGGAACGCGAGTTAATTTGCCGCGATCGCGAAGCGCGGAGACTTCTTAGGTCCGTTTCTTTGCGTTCCATCGAGACGCGCGAGGAGAGGACGTAGCGTGACAAGTCTATCTGGCCGGCGACTCGGGAACTCGGATGTCGGCTAACGAATAAACGTCGTTTCACTTTAATTAGAAGCCAGAGAGAGAGAGGGGGGGGGGCGGCGGTTTTATCGGCGGTATCGGAATCGATCTTTTGTTCGCGTTATCACATTTTCACGCCAGCTTTCTCCAGCAGATCCGCTCCGCCGCTAAAGATGGAACAAATAATCCAATGATATGCACACGCACGCCCGTTGGCGCTTTTCAGTCGCCGCCTTCGCGCAGCTTTCCCTCGCACCCGCGATCCGCGCCTCGCAGAGCTCGATTAATCGGAAATTATCTCGTCGCTGCTCGATTGGAATCGAGCGCCGTTAGCCCCGCCGCTTTCCTCATCTCGCGACCATCTCGCGATGAGTCGCGACGCGTACCGAACGGCGTCTCGGAATATTCTCCGAGGTAGTAAACGATAGTAAACTGCCGCTCGATAAACTCCGATCGCACCAGCGTTAATTAACGAGCCAATTAATGGCGTAATTAATTTTCACCGCGCCGATGCAATCCGCTGCGGTGATAAATCGACTGCGCCGCGCGCACTCGTCGCGTGAAAGGGGATAGAAACGCGCGCGCGCGCGGACGGACAGCCGCGAATAATAGAAAATTGTTTTCGACGGGACGTCCGCTCGTCCGCTCTCATCTGCTGTGAATGAATTAGAATCGCATTATGCGCGAGCCCTCCTCCCTCCCCCGCCTCGTCAGACTGACGCGTCGCTCGCGCACTCGCGCGTTTCGCGTTCAATTAATCAAAGATCGAGTTAGCGCGTCGCGGATAATGAAACGATGACCACCGCCGCGCGTCTCGTCGAGACTTTCCCGGGCGGGCCGGAAACTGAGATTCATCTCGAGGCGATGGCACCGTGTGCCCTCCTCCTCCTCTCCTCTCCACTCCTCTCTTTCCTCGTCGGGAACCTCCTCCTCTCTTCTCCTTCCTCGCGAGATATTTTTGCCGCGGCGTCATCGAAGCTGGGCCGCCGCTATTGATATGTATGCGGTTGCTTTTAATTAACCCGATAGCGTTCAAGAATTGACCCCATCCTCGCCTCTAATTAAGTTACGCTCAGCAGGCCCGTCAGCTCCCCGTAGGGGAGAGGACGAGCCGATGTTTTACGCGAACAACTTTCTCGGCTCGGGTTATAAATTCGCCGCACGCCTCCAAATACGGAGGCGAGAAAAGAAGGAGCCGCGCGAACTCGGGATTAAATCTCTCCGAGTTCGCTCGCCATTTCGATCATGTTGAAGCGATAAACGGATTATTCACGGGGAGGAGGAGAGCGCGAGGAGCTCGCGTGCACGGGGAGGATGCGAAATATCGCTCTTCCATTAGCGCTCTAATGAATGCGACGTAACGTCACGCCACTGGAGCATTGGAAATTGGCGCGAGGAAGCCGGCAAGCCAACAAGTACGCGATCAAGTATTCGAGTAATCGAGTTAGGTTGAGGCCGCGAGCGAGCAAACGGCCGACCAAGAGATCCTATCCGGCCCGCGCGGTTGCCGGTCTGGCGCGGCCTAGGAGAGGAAAAGAGAGAAAAAAGAAAAAAGAAAAGAGAAAAAAAGAAGAAGAAGAAGAAGAAGGAAAAGGCATCGGTCACGTAACGCCACGTAATAATGGGCGGAGGAGCGGACCCCGTTTTCTTCCCAGGCGCGTAATCGGCGCGTTTTCTTATCCGCGCTTAGAATCGCAGAAACGGTTTCCTGCCGGTTCCATTCAAGTTTCCATTTAGCGGCCGCTCATAGTACGCGCCGTAGTACTACGGCCATTACTTACTACGCCTCGTGCCTATGCACTGAATTTATGCAATCGTGCCAGCAATGGCTGCGAAACGCGCTCGATCCGCGTGCCAGAGCTTACATCACTCTTCTCGCGCGGCGCGCGGTTCCGCGGAACGTATTTATGTCCCCGCGAGCTTAATTTACAACAAGTAAATACCACGTATTTCCGGTGTCCGCCCCCGTGTGCCCCAAGAGTTATCATCGCCTTGACATCTCCGTTGCGAAAGCTCGCGGCGACTATTCCGGCTAATTTATTTCAAAATACGCCCCGCTTTGCAAAATACGCCCCGCCGCGGATAAATTAAATGTGTCCACGCGACACGTTCGCCGCTCGGATCGAACCGGCGATCGAACTCGGCTGTCTCCGTTCGACGTGCCCTTCGTGATCCACGATCGCCAGCCTGATTCCATCCGCGATCCTTGGTATTCGCGCGCGCGCGCGCTGACGTTAATTAATGTCGACAACGCGTCAGCGTCCTCCATTAAACTAAAGAAAAGAAGAGAAAAGCCGCGACGACGTTGGCGCGCGATTCTCTTCTCGCGAGACGGAAGAGATCGAGCAATACGATTCGCGAGCGCACAGGAAGGCCGCCAGTAATTATCACCGCTCGTCGGAGCGCGCCGGTAATTCGGGGGAGGGGGGAATGAACGGCTTGTCCAAGTTGGGCGTTTTCGGTAGGTAGGTCCTTGCAAATCGCGGACTTAGAGTTGGACAACTCGAAAGTTCGAGTACCCGGCAAACTTGGAGTAGTCGTACTTGTGTCCGGAACTACCCGGATACCTGGCCGCATATTCCTGTAACTTGCCAAGAATGGCTCCCATGTATAATTTACAAAGTCAGTCGGGGACGGGCGAGCGCATTTTCGCGCGCTCGATAAGAGGCTACGGGGCGGGGCGGGGCGGGGGGATTAGCGACGAAATTCGCGAGCGATCTCCCTCCCCCTCTAGAGCTGTGCTTTTTAACGCCCCGTAGTCCAGAATCCAGGCGTCGTTGCGTCGGAAATCGGACCCGCCCGGCGCTCCAACGACACTCCGGATGGCAAACTGGGGAGGGGAGGGGGCTTTGTCGATTCCCGGTATCGACGTAACAAATGGAATTGCCCCTCTCGTCGGGCAGTTACCCGATGCTAATGATCGTCCCGTCCGGACGTCAGCGCGTTGGCATAAAAAATTAACGAGGACATCAGCGAGAGATTGGAGCGCATTAGAGCCTGGACGGCCTGGACGACGTTGACCTCCGCGACGACGTTGAAACGAAAACGTTACTCGGCTTAATCGCTAATGTGTACTCGTACGCGCGCGGGGCACGCTACGTAGTCATAACGCGAACGGTAAATGCGTCACGAGCTACCCGTCTGAAATATTAATGGGCCCTGGAATCATACGAAACGGCGTATTCCAAGGAAAATTTCGTCCGAGGGTCGACACGAAAGCGGCGAAATGGGCCGCGCGGGCCGTCCACGGAATATTTATGGGATACTTTTATCGCTCGTTCGTACTAACGGTCGCGTATGTGCGCGGATTAGCCGAATTGTGCGCGCGTCCGAAAGAATGCAAGGTCAGGCACGAGTGCAAGCGATGCAGAAGTAAAACGAGCCGTTAGAGCCGCGCGCGTTTCCCTCTTTCGCGAGGGACTCAAGACTCAAGGACTCGCGCGCGCGCGCGCGCGCGCGATGAAATCGCTGGCATTTCTCGCGGCAGCGGCGCCTTTGAGCTCGCACCAACGATTTTTCGATCCGCAGCGAGAGTGGAATTACCTATCCCCGTCGGGGAAGGATAAAATCGAGATCTCGATGATCCAAGATTCTCATCAGTCTTCACGATAAGCGACTGATAATTCGACGATCCTTTCCCCGTCTCGCTCTTCGCGAGCAGCAGCCTCGGTGGTCCGAGGCCGCGCCAAGGCAGAAGCGAAGACGCAAAGACGCTGGCAGGCTCGTGCGTGCCGCAACTCGTGTGTTCCCGGCATATTGACATATTCCCGGCACCGAACGGACACCGAGTGCAAACCGGCACTCTACGTGCGTAAACTCTACCTGCGTGAAAACACACAACGGTAAGTGCAGGCTCCGTGTCCCGAGCCGGGCCGCTGTTATTCTCGGAACGGCCGTTCAGCCGCTTTATCGATAACGAAGGATTGATTTACTCCGATAACAACGCGCCGCAGAAACGCCGTACTCGGAGCGTGTAATGTACATCGAGCACGCGTACAGGCACGCGTGACTCTCGGATGAGGATCGATGTAATAAACCGGCACACTGGCGCCGTTTGCATTTCATAACGCGGCCCGCGCGTTACTTTACTTCATCCTTATCGTTCGTCATCGACGCGCGTTGGGAAATCTCGATACCGGTTTTCACGCGCCGATCACAAACGTCCGACAAACGTGATGACCGACTCGCCGCGAGATAGGAAAGCGAGATATCCGGAGAAGAAGGGAAGAAAGGGATGAACGAGGAACGCGAGACTGGATCTTGGATCTCATTGCGCGATTCATGTGCCATTCTTCCCTTCGGGATCGGCGGCGGACTCGGCGGCGGCGCGTTCATCGATTAGTCCTGCATGCGATTACGGAGCATCGGAGCACTTGGAATCGCTTTGACGCTTCCGAGATGCCGAGCTACGCGAATCCGCCGCGGTTTCTCCTTTACCACTTGTCCCGACCACTTGTCTCGTAACGCGCGCTCGTAACGGGCGCTCGGAATAGAAGCCGCAAATGAGAGCCGTGTGAGACGGCACGAGGAATAGATTTTCTTCAGCGTCCGGACTTGGATTCGGACTTGCACGGGAATTGTATAGCGCGCGCGTATAACGAGGCGCGACTCTCATCGATCGCGGATAAAAGGTACTCGAGGCATAATGTCAAACGGCTTGTTTACGATGTAGAGCCGAGTAATAATTCAGTCGGCCGTCGTTCCCCTCGCCGTAACGACATTGCGTAATAAGGGCGACGTAAAAATCGTCATGAATGCTGCACGAGCGGCGATATTACCCTTCGCGACCACGGCATCGACGACCACGAGACGAATTATTACCGAGCATAGACGAGTGGCGCGTACGTTCCTCGCAAGCGCCAAAGCTGATTGCGCACACGATTGCGTGACACGTCGCGCTACGGCGTGATCGTAAAAAGGGAGCAACGAGAAATGGCGAGTGGCGGATATCGGCGGCAAGGTGTCGCAATCAGCTGCCGAGAGCAAAGTTGCCGCGCGGAGGGAAGCCACTCGCGATTAAGAGCGCGGACGCAAGGCGCGTATTAGCGCCTTATTGGCATAAGGTAGAGGCGAGTAAAAGGCGAGGGAAACAGTGCAGTGCACAGCCTACGGGCTCTCTGTTGAGACAGATCGTTGACCTTCCGAGCGGCTCGAGCAACTCCTGCCGAGACCTGCAGACCTGCAGACCTGTGTCTCGATCTCGCGATATCGCGAATTCGGTATACTTTGGACTCTGGCGCGCCTGTCGCCGGAATCCGCGCCCGCTAACGGGACTCTGTTCACAAATGATAGGCTTGCAACGGAAACAGGAAAAATCTCAAAGACCGGCCTACTGCTCCCGCCACTAAGTTATTACGAACTTTATCCGAATGCTTCCAGCTACCTCTCGTAGCCGACGACTCTCCGGCCACGTTAAATATATTCCACGCGACTTGCACGCGCGCGTGCAAATGCCAGATATCTGTTTACGGAATTGCGTTGTTTCAGGCACCGAGCAATAGCCGTTTTAATGACAGTGGTTAGCCGTGCCTCTCGCGAAAGCGAGACAGGATACGTAACGCTCGCTCGCGGCCAGCACATTGCCGCATCGCCGCATCGCCTCGGCGGTTCTCGCCTCTGCTCCCTCCGTTCTCTCCGCTCGCCCTCGTTCCGTCCACGTACGCTCCGCGTTTCGTTTCCTGCCGTAATAGGGATGCAATCGTTATCTCGCCGATATCTCGCTTGATGGATTTGTTTCTCGTACACGGGCGCCTACCGCTCCCGCTTTGAGCGACGCCCCCCCCCCCGTCGAAAACGCGACGTCGCACCTCGCGCGGAAAATCAGGGCTGCTCTTTGACACGGAACCGTCGACTGTGCTTTGCGTCTTACGTAACGAGCGGCTCTCGTCCGAGGGCGCGCGAAATGCATCTCTTGCATCTCTTGCACCTCTTGCACCTCTTGCACCTCTTTGTGCACTATAATGCTTGGCACGGACGCGACGCGGCCCGAGCAATTATTTTCGTCATCAAGCGCCGCGCGAAACGGGCGCAAGAACCTCGGGATTGGCTATTTGTAAACACGATTGTTTGTCAACAAGCATCGACTCATTATACCGAGCGCGTTTTAGGTTTGCCAAGCGCAAGCGAGCCACGGTAACGCGATCGTTCAACTCGACCCAGTTTCCATCGGCCGGCGTCTCCTTTTTTCGTTACCTGATGATTTACCTGCGAGTAGCCTCTTTTTTCTAAGCGAACGTCGCGAGGGACAATTCCTACCTCGCGACGTTGAATTACAACGACGACGACGACGACGATAATAAATCGAAGCGACACTCGTTACCGCGAACAAGGTCGCCGACGATAATTTATTAGGAAACGCTAACGACCTCGGCCACTAAGGACTGTCTCCGCAACTAATTTATACACTCCGGCGCTCTGGCGCTCGAGAAAATGATTCACGGTCTATAATAGCGGCAACGGTATCGATCCCTCATCAGGCCTGCCGTCGTATGGACTCCACTCTCGCGTGAATTCCGTCCGATCGCACGCTTCCCTCAGTCTCGCCAATCTCGGGATCGGTTTGTTCGGGAATCGCGAGTGCATCGTAACTCGCCAAGATCCGATCCTTAACGCGATGGGAAACGTGGGAACGTGAGCGCGCACGTTCGAGCGCCGCGTTACTCCGCGCAAATCGCCGATATCGCCGATGTTTTCGTGCGTCGAGAGATCTCGTCGATATTGCGGTCTCGATCGCTACGATCGAGACTTACTTTTACCGCTGGCACATTAGCCGGCGGTAACGGTGACGTAACGTCGAGACCGGATACCAAGGCGAGAGCGCCGATGGGGAATAAGAAGAAGAGCCGCGCGATACTTTCCCCGGGATAATCGGCCCGAGTTCTTTTCCCCGCTTTAACGTCCACTGGCAGCGTACCAAGTCTCGAGAACGCGCCGTGAAAGTCGTCGTAAGTAATATTCACGAGGGAAACATATCTCGGGTGATGCCTTGATGCTTTCTTCCGGCGCTTAAGCGCCCCCGTTTTGGCCGCGCGTTGCCGTTCGCCAGCCGAACGAGCGGATAATCTCGCGGACGAGGCCGCGGTAAACAGGCCGATAACTCGCGAACGCGCCTCCCGCGCCTTCTCCCACGGCGTGACATTTCGCGAGACTTTTATCGGGGAGAACAAACGCGGCCGCGAATCACTACGACGCGCCGCACGCCCCCCGCTCTGCTGATCCCCGGACGATGTTGGCGACAGTTCCGCCACGTGGGCGAATCGTCGGGCGTGAAAGTAAGCCGGCGCGCGTTTTTCCTCGCGGCCGGAAGAGACGCCAGAGCAGCGACCGTTCTATGTCGCCGGACGCAACTGCGTAAGGCTTATCGGAGGCAAGAAAGACGGGAAGAAAGAACGACAGCTCTAACGACGACGTTGCGTAACAACAGCCGGTTGTCGACATGACTCCATGTTGCGATCCGACTGATAATTATTAATGCTAAAACATGTGCCGCGCGTCAAGTACCAATGTGCATGCAGCCCTGACCTCAATTTCGCGAGCGCCCCTTGGTAACGTTGTCACAATAAACAAAGGCGCGATCAATTTTCGGAGCAATGGCTCCGTGATGGTCGCCCGTTGTCGACGAAGCTTGCCAAATGACGCTTGCCTCCTCTGTCCAGGTTTGAGAAATATCGACCGAGAGGAAGATTCATGAGCGAGCGATGAAGATGATGCTCGCATAGATCTCGATGCACAGAGAAATACCTCGATCTCTGCGGACAATTTTTTTTTCGCGACAAAGCGACGACGTTGGCCGCGTTACGACATCGTCTCGCAACGCGCGTCTTTGTACAAGGAGACGGGGAGGAAGGGAAACGTCGCGCTGCACGAAAGACGAGAAACGCGGGGAGAGCGCGAGGAAATCAAACGCGTATGGCTGTTCTCAATGATCTGCGGTGTTACTTACGGGCGTGCACGACATTACCGTGCCATGTCGCGGCGGTGCACAATGCATCCATTAATCTCGTTTCGCGGGCGAAATAACGTGACGGTTCGCTCGCGCAAGAAAGCGGCCGCTTGCATCCGTTAACGCCGCGGTTGCGTGCCGCGTGTTAGCTTTGTGCCCCGTTCGCGATCTGCCAGCGAAACAGACAGGAAGGCGCTTTCGATTTTTGCAATATTTTTACGGTAACAAGGTAGATTCGAGTAAGGAGGAGTAGGTTTCTCGTCTTTGGGAGCAACGCGACGTCGACGCGCGTGCAAGTGTATAATATCGACGTGACGTCTGCGTGTGTGTTATATATAGTGTGTTGTGTACAAATTAATTTCTTGCTCCTCCTGCAAAGTTCAAAGTTTGCTTGTAAGAGCCGCGCGGCAAGTTCCTTTTGCGTTTGAGCCGAGTTTCGATGCAGCGGATGGATGCTGTACAGTTCCCCGTCTTGGAATTTTTCACGTTGGGGCGTTCTCTGTGTTCTCCGGGCTTGTAAAGTTCTCTTTCCGGCGAGATCTCTCGCGCGGATTTTTGCGAGTCCTATCATCGCAGCATCTTCATTGCAGAGATGAACAAGTCAATTCAGTGACTTGCACCATGATCTTTTTTAGCTGGCGCGCGAAAAGAATGCAGTGTCGAGAGGCGACCACGTGTACAGCCCGTTTTTGGAGGTTAGATTACTCCGCTAGTTCAGTACAGCGTAGATGTTGCAGCACGTAAAAATCACGGGAGGGATCAATAGATAAGCTGAAATAGTTTGCAAGATCGGCCAGGAGAAGAGGCAAGAAATTAATTTGTGCACCTAAAAATACCACCAATAATCACACGTAAACGTTTAATATGACGTTTAATACCCGAATCCATATCGCGCAGCGGAAGCGCGCTGAAATTCCGCCCAGAGTTTCCGATCCGGCGATCACGGAAATGCGATCGAAAGGATCGCAAACGTGGAGTCGCAAACGTGCTGCGCGACGTGCGCGACGTCCTTATTCGAAATAGAAATACAAGCTGGCGGCTTTTACTTTTTACCTCTTTGCGCCATCTTTGCGCGCCACCCCGTCGTCATAATGCGATGATGACCGCGGTGAAACGGCGGCAATTTCAACTATTCAGACGCGTTACGATCGTCGCGCACCGCATTATACGAGCGCGCCGCTACATGGTTATTGCGCGCGCGCGCGCGTGCGCGCCTCGTAATCCGCTCCGCTATAAATCGTCTACGCGCGGGCGGCGCTAATTAGCGATTCAATCGACAGGATTGCCAGAGCCTAAACAGTCGAGACATTCCATTCGCAATTTACATCGCTTACCGAGAGACGGATCGAGAGCGCACGCCGCGCGCACGAGAAAAGAAAGAATTCTCATTCGATGGTTCTCCGGCGATTGCCATTTCGCTCGCACGATCGAATCCTACATCTCCGGTTTCCTCTCCGCGAGTTCCCCGTCCCTGGAGGACGACGCAGAGTCGAGCGCAGCAACTTATATATCATGTCGACATGGCGGAAGAACGCGCGCGAGAACGTTTCTGCCGAGCCTACCGCGCGTCGTACATCACACTGTCGCGTTCCACAGCCAACGCGATAAATACGCCGCGACGATATAAACACCGTATAATGACGCGATCGGGCTTATCTCGAGTTTGCTCCCGTCCCCCCGACGCTAGGCATAACGAGTACTGTTTCATCATCGCGAGTTAATACGACGAGAGAGAGAGAGAGAGAGAGAGAGAGGGAAAGCGGACGAGGACGATGCGAAGGAGAAAGACGCGAATTATCCATTAATTGCGGGCCGCATCGTATCTCTGACGTCCACGACTTTTACGAGCGAGCGCCGTGACGATCCCACCACAATGGCCCGATTAAATCACGGGCGGCGAATTAAAGGTAATTAATGAAGTCCACGAGGATGAAGTCTACCGCTCTCTTTTTCCTTCTTCCGCCCGTGCGGAGGTACAATTATCGTCGCAAGAAGAAGAGGACTCGCGTGAAATCAAGGGCAACGCTAGAGGTCACGGTTAGCTTACGCAAACTGCGTGGCTGACTAATCTCTAAAAACTAGGAAAGTGTGTCGTGCCGAACGTGGATGGTTCCAAACGAGGAGGAGACACGACCGCGCCATAGAAATTAAGAAAAGCATAAAGAAAGGAGGCACACGTCGGGGCACACGGAAGATCACGTGGTGCGGGGGGGGGGGGAGAGGAAAAAGAAAAGAGTCGCGCGCAAGGCTGCGCAGGGGATGCAGGTGCAACGAGCGGAGCGCACAATGGCGTCATTAGGGCGACTTGTTACCAGCAAACGCAATGCAATCATCGAGTCACGTTCTATAAATACAACTGATGACTCTCGACTGGAAGGTGTGTCGACGACGGCAGGTCGACCACGGAGAAAAACCTGCACAGTGCCAGACAATGACGTTAATGCGGCCGAAAATTTTTATTGGCGTGTCATTATTCACACGTCGCGTGAAATGTGATCTCGGAGCGTGTATCCGGAAGTGTATTATCGGAGTGTGGAAACGGCATTACCACGCATTTGTGGTATCAATCGTCATGAAATTGTGATTTATTAGATTTTTATGGCATGGGAGTCTTATATCCGTAATCTCGAGCGGGAACACGCGGCGTTGCGGCGTTGGCCGAGTAGATAACACCGAGAGCACGTTCATAGATACATAAATTTTGATTTCTCTCATCCAATTAGGCGAGAGGATACGCACGGCGGCCACGTGGAATCACGAAGCTTATATTTATAGCGGAACATATCGCGAAAGGCCGAAATGGGATTTAGCTCTCGGCAGATAGGTCCTGTAGCGGCGCGGTGGAGTAAATCCAGTAATAAATCCCATAAACTCGCGCAGTGAGTGAATTCGCGCAGACTCCCCGGAGAATGTTCGGCCCGAGCGCTGTACCGAGAGACGGTCCGACGCGCTTTTAATAACCGGAGCAATCTATTCCTCGCGCTATTACGTGACAAAGCACGAGAAACTCCGCTCCGCTCGGCCCGGCTCGGCCCGGCTCGGCTCGGCTTGGCTCGCACGTGCCCGAGTCGTCACGTTACGCGTTCTCGCGCGATTTACGGAACGGAGCGTCGCGCGTAAACAATGTCGTCGTCGGTTAGTCGAGAGAGGGGGGGGGGGGGGCAGATCCGCGATATCGATGGACGTCGACGAGGCATTTTTCCGCGAGCGATCACCGGCGCCAACGGCGCCGTTATTATTAGCTCCGTCGACGCCGACTCTAAACGTTTCTTCCGGCGTGAGAACGATTTATCTCTCGAGTTGTGTCGCCTCTATTACGGCCGAGATTCGCGACTGTTTACGGTTTGCGGCACACCCGAGCGTTGAACCGACACCCGGTGTGCCGCAACGGGGAAATCGAATGCCGTGCACCGAATGCAGCGAATGCAGCGAGAAAAACTTCTCTCGCAAGTAGGAGAAAGCTTCCGCACTTTGCTCATTACTACATCTCTCGTTTAATGGCGTTCATTGGCCGACCCGTCATTGGGATATTCCAAATCGGGATCGATCGAGATCGACAAGTACGATGAAATTTGCGCGAATTGACAAATTTGGAGAATTCATTGATCGATCTTGACAAGGAATTAATTCCTTGCTTTTGATTTCAAGGCTCTTCAAGCATAATTTCGTCTCTACTCGAGACGAAGTTACTACCTCGCAGTTTCTACCTGCCCGATGAATCAACGGCTCCAGATTATCGAGAACGTTAGACTATTTTATCAGATTAAAATCTGTCTCGTAGCTAAACAAACGAATCTTCGCCGTTTCACCGTATAGCAAGCAAGAAATCAATTTGTACGCCTATTTATATACATACATATGCAATCACGTATGCCCCGATTTACTCGGGACACCCATCTACCAATCCACGTCGACGTTTGATCGCTCAGACGTTTACTCAAAAATTGCACCCTACTATCGTAAAATAAAAAGAAATCTGGAAGCAGACACCTTGTAGGAATCAACAACAGCTGGCAGCAGGTAAGGTCGAGTTAGCTCTGCCGGTGGATCGCCGGCGAGGCAGGGGCAGCGGGGAGAACAGTGGGACAAAGGGACGGGTGCGCAGGGTCCGCGGCAGTGGAAGAGGCGGCGAGGAGGAGGAAGGCGAGGTGAGAGGGGATAACAAAATGACCCAGATGCTTCGGGGGCCCGCCGTCCGTTTGGCCCGCCGCGTCGAGCAAAAGTGGCCACGCGAGAAACCAATCAGTAAGGAAGGTTGGGTGCGCGCGGCGTGCATCGGCGGAGCATATGGCATGTACCTTGATTCTCTCTCCCCCATCCCCCACCCTCCCCCTCCTCTTCCGTCCGGCTCTCTGTCCGAAATACTTTTAGACGCACGAGAGACCGCAGTTTCGGAGATTAAGATCTCTTCAACGCGCCTGAACGCGCCGAGCTGTTCGCCGATCGGTTTCTTCGCGCGAACGTTTAACCGCACAAAACAGGAGGATTCTGGACGTAGGGGAAACGCTTGTACGCCACGACGAGCGATTGGCTGATGACGGCTGATCCGCCGTTCGCATTCGCCAGGGAATTTCATCGGTACGATCGTTACGAGCCCCGCGTCTCTTTCCTTTTGCAGTTTCTCTGGTATTTTGTTAGGATCGTCGCCGGGATTTCATTGGCACTGAGAATCCCGCGCGATTCTCAACTGCTCGAGGAGCTGCCGGACTAATCTGCCGGGAGCGCGAATCTCGAGACGGTCGGTCGGAATTCCCATCGCTCCAGAGTTTCCGCGGGATATTAAGGCCGCGGAGAAAAGAGAAAAGAAAAAAAAGAAAGGTTACTTCTGCTTGTCGCACGCGCGCTTTTAATATGCGCGACATGACGCACGCGGTAGGAACGACGACGGCGACTCGCGTCGCGCGTACGAGGGAGGACTCGGGAGGCGAGCGGGAGGCGGGAAGGCGAATACAGACGCGAGAAAAGAGCGAGCGGCGAAAAAGAGGTCCGGTTGTGCACTGGGCGCGGCGTCCTCGCTAATGCCGCTCGTTCTTAAGCTCCTTTTACACCGTGCGAAATTCGCCATTGCGCCATCGTGAATCGCGTCCGTTTCGGCGCGGACGCAAACCTCGCGCAAACCTCGAGCGAAATGCACGAGACGTGCATATCTCGTGTCGATCTCGTGTGTCAATTGTTCCAGTCGTGTGGCAATTCCATACTTTGCATGCAGTAACGTGCGCGTGTGAACGTTATTAAACATCGAGTCATCGGCTAGTCCGATCAGCAGTGCACTGCTGATAACAATCGCGGTTAACACGGTTAACGCAATTTCACGTTAAATCGTTCCGGAAGGAACGATAAATCGAAATTGGAGATATTTCCGGCCGGAAATCGAGAATCGCGATCGTAAAAAGCGGATGCTTTCCCGGACGCGCAGCAAGACTGCACACCGATTAGAGGGGAGGGGAGGGACCCTATTTCCGCGTAATTAGTACAATCGTGCGATTGGGCGTACACAACAGTTTGGCAATCTTGTTAATCGTGTCTACGATTGACTGCGCGCAAACTGCGCGATTGAATGTAATGCGTAATGCGAAACCGAATCGAGGGGATTGAGTTCAAATTTTCACATGCGCCACCCCGCGCATATTCTCATAGAAAATTTTTCAGGTAAATAAAAACTGGACGCTCCCCCCCCCCACTCCCTCTCTCTCTCTCTCTCTCTCTCTCTCTCTCTCTCTCTCTCTCTCTCTCTCTCTCTCTCTCTCTCTCTCTTTCTCTCTCGCTCGCTGTCTTTCTCTCTGCGCGTATCGCGCACGCAACGTTAACGTGAATAATGCAACGCGTATTCCATATGCGACACGTGTAAAAGCGTCCGCATAAGTGCGCGTAACGATTTTGTCGCATGTAGCATCGTACGTACGTTACGTGCGCGGTTCCGAATGGGAGAAACGGTCGGTATCGCGCGGCTACAATGCCGGCACGGTGTGAGATGGGTCTTAATGTCGCACAGTCGCTCATTGCAGCGAGCGGGGACGTGCATGTGTGTGCGCGCATCTCGTAGTACTACTATCGGGCGGTCCGGAGCAGGAGAAAGAGAAAAAGAGAGGCGGGAGGGAGGTGGGAAGGGCGGGGGACGGGGAGGCAGGGGGGGGGGGAAGAGGGAAAAAGAGAAGGCGCGGAGACTGGTGGACAAAGCACGTGATGTCTGGGTTCCCGCCGTCCTTGCTCACCACCACGAAGACAGAGGAAGAGTGAGAGGAGGAAGGAGGGAGAGAGGGAGGGAGGAAGGGAGGGAGGAGACTGCAGCACTGTCTCCAGCACGGAGAAGGAATAATATGTATCTCCTCGCGCGCGCGCGCGCATGGCGAAAGAGAGAAGGAGAGTACCGACCGCCTGCGGCCAGGAAGAGAGAGAGAGAGAGAGAGAGAGAGGGAGAGAGAGAGAGAGAGAGAGAGAGAAAGAGAGAGGATCGCGAGAGAGGGAAGAACGGCGGAAAGGGGAACACGAGACGCGACCCAGCCTCGAAACAGAGTTCATGGAAATGAATGCAGCCCGACGACGTTTCCCGGCGCGGCCTCTCCGCGAGG
Source organism: Eciton burchellii (assembly GCA_020341155.1). NCBI lineage: Eukaryota > Metazoa > Arthropoda > Insecta > Hymenoptera > Formicidae > Eciton > Eciton burchellii. The sequence continues at coordinate 445,383 of JAHMML010000004.1, forward strand.
AAAGAAAACGCGAATATCTCTCTCTCTCTCTCTCTCTCTCTCTCTCTCTCTCTCTCTCTCTCTCTCTCTCTCTCTCTCGAGCCTCCGTCTGTACTCTCGTCGAGATTCCCGCACGAGGAGGATCTTCGAGGCAATGTTTGTTCGAAAAACTGACAAGATTGCGGCTTCGGATGTCATTATCGGTTAACTTCGTTTACCATCAAGAGCAACAGGATCTCCCTCTCTCTCTCTCTCTCTCTTCTAGTGGCACAGAATTATTCAGGCTGTCCCGTAGCTCGGAATCCATTTCCATTTCTCGCGATAAGCCGCGTTCGATTGATTCAAAGACGCGCTAGAGCAGAGCGCTCTGCTAGACGCGCGTTCGAAATACATTTTGCACGTACTTTCAAGGAGCGTACGTTTCGGAGGTTCTCGATAACGTTGGATAAAAAGAGATAAATGCGAAACGCAAAAGTGAAACGCTTCGAAACGAAACGTCGAAAGATCCGACATCGAGACTACAACTCTCCGTGTAAACTCTCCATGACGTACGCGAATACGTACGAAAATCGAGTCCGCGGTAAGAGGATTGGCGGAGTCCATCGTGCTCGAGCGATCGATCGGTGCCGGCCTCTCCCACGCGGCGTGAAACGCAATTACGCGCGCAAAATGCTCTCTTTAGCCGCGGCGCGGTAGTCTCGAATCGAGTTTCGTTAAAGGCACGAGAGGAGCAGAGGCGGTTTATTTTTATTTCTGTCTGGCGCGAGCGCTAAATGAAAATGGGTCGAGGCGTCTGCGCTCATTTGCGTGCGCCCTCCTTTTATTTCGTTTCCGATGCGCATTGCGCCCTCCTGCCGCTCCCGCGCGCGCACAAAGGATGTGCTCCCTCCCCTGCCGGGGAGGGGAATGTCCCGTGGCAAAGGTGCACGCGATCGTATATCATTTTCCCGAATGAATAATGCATGCCACTCGAAAATCCAAGAGATCGCATTAAGGGAAAGCTTGTCGGGCTCGTAAGAGTTTCGGGACGCGGGAAGCTCTCGGAAGCATTCGATCGGGCAACGATCGAAAAGAGATCAATTAAAATTCTTGTTATCTGTACTAGCGGCGTCGTCGTCGCTAGTAACGATGACGGCAGACTGAAATGGCAGGCAAACTGGTCCGTTCAAGGATCAAGATCGATCGGAACGACGCATAATTTCGTGCGCGAAAGACAAAGAACGGAAGGCACGAGCCTGGCGAGAATGGCCGCGAGCTGATTGAAATGCAAAGCTGCCCCCGCTCCGGGGCAGCACAATAAAGGAAGCGCAATCATTTTTAATTTCTCTCCCCCCGTTTAGGGGGATCCGTCCGTCCGCGCGGGTGCGTTCTCATCGGAAGCGACAAAAGCGCGCGAATCGTGCCTTTCTCCGCGCGATGGGCAGGCAGGCGGAGCGGCGAGCGAGCGAGTTCTCGTCGGCGATTCGGAGACGGTCGGCTCCTCGTCGATAGAGAGAGAGCCGAGAGCGCCACCGTTCGCAGGCGTCTCTCTCTCCTTCAGTGGGCCAGGGCTTTCGGCGCGAAATTCGCCGGTCCGCCGGCCTGACCTTCGCGGCCGTGCCAAGAAAGAAAGAAGGGACAGGACCGGCGACGGAGGCGGCCGAGATGAAGAACGGGATTGGGGAGGGGGCGGAAGGGGGAAGTGGGGGAGCGAAAAAAGCCAGGGAGCGAGGAGGGAGGAGGAGGAGGAGGAGGAGGAGGAGGAGGAGGGTACGGGAGGGGAGGGGAGCGGAGAAATGCGTGGGAATTGAACCATGTGGTCGGCCGCCGACTCCGGTTCGCGAAATATCGCGTTGCGAAAGCCGCGCGCGGCGAGCACACAGACGCGCGCGTCTCGCCTTCGTGGTAGACGCGTACGGATTACCGTGCTACACCGTAGCACGGAGACGATGGCAGCGAGACGATGAGACCGAATGAGCGAAACCGGTGCACGTATACAGCATCTTTCGAGGTCACGGGGAATTTCGAGAAAGAATCGCGCGGGGGATAATTAGGGTGCCTTTCATGGGGCAGAATCGTAACGAGCTCCCTCCGACGGATAAAGCTCGCGATCCAATGAAACGGCGTCATTGCTGATCCATCTAACGGTCCCGCGTGTAGCGTAGGAGAAAATTCGTCGTCCGCGACGAAACGCGATGGATCCTTTCGGCAATGAAAGCGCCGTTGCGCGCAGATATCGTAACAAACTCGTTGTTCGCTTCCGGTTACGCATGCTTCGTAATTATTAAAAGAGAAAAAAGAAGAAGAGGAAAATCTTGGAAACGTAACTTGGAAAAGTGACGTGATTCAGAACGCGCCAAGTTGCTCGAGCGAAATCGATCAAGCTCGACTATCGCGTCTCGATTTTTAATGCTTCATTTATCGCCGGCGGAAGACGCGAGGATCGACGAGTTGGTAGGAAAAGCACGTTTTACGTCCGCGGGCGATAACCAATCCGCGTGAATCAGCGTGACAAACGTAATAACGCGTACGCGTACGGGCGCGAGCGTGATTACGCAGCGCGCGATTCACGTTTGCGATCGCAGCGCGAGATCAGCTGTTGGTTCACATCGGCAATTACGAGTCACGCGACTCCGGAGGTTCTCCGTTCCGTTGCGGCACACATGCGCGTCCCGCGCCTACCTACGATCGCGTACAAGCATCGCGACGTCGTTCGGCGCCTGGTCCCCTCTCGTCCCCTCTCGTCTCGTCTCGTCCGGAGAGTGCGCAGTCCGCCGCATTCCCCGCTAAATACCCGATTAACTCTTGACCCGCGCGCTGATCGCGTTGTCCGCGAGCGCGTTTGCTCGCGCAATTTTTAGTCGGTGCTATTTTCGCGTGCCCCGTCGCCGGAATTTTATTAGCGCGGCTCGTTCCTACGGCCAGCCTCGCTTTCTCAATTGCCGCCGTTTCGAAAATCCCCGCGCGAGATCCCCGCCAATTGCCCAATGCGGACCGTAGCTTAGCTTCGGATTACGCGAGTCGGGCATGGACTGACGCGAAATCGAATGGAGGAGAATATTTTTACGGACCCCTTTGCGACCCCTCGCGTTGCGTTCTCCGGAGATATTACTCGCACTGCTCGTAAGGGATACCAATCTCGAAAAATTTCTCTGTCCGTCCCTCTGTTTCCCGTTGTTGATCGACATCGCGCGTATACGTGTCGGCAAGTCGAATACGCAACGCAGGGACGCGTAGTAAGTATTCCCTCGAGTACTTCCTACTCGCTGTACTCCGTTCCCACGACTGGCCTTTACTGGCCTGCGAGACTATCCACAAGGTGGATAGGATCGCAGGTGAAGACCCGCGAAGATCGATATTCAACGTTTCCAACGCTCTTTCGTCCGCTTCCGAATTGCTCTCTCGCGCCTTTTCTATCGTGTCAAAGACTCATCATCTGCCATCATTGGCCGTCATCGAAAGTTAATCGTTAACCGGAAGAGCAGCGAATTAAAAATTACGCACGGCAATGCCGTTTCACATGGCAATGAAGCGGGAAAAGGGAGAAATGGTGATCGTGATCGTTATCGCGGCTTGAGAACGAAGCGATTTCTCGTATAAAGGCTCGAGAGACGGCCAGGGGAAGGAATGCGAATAAAGAATATTCACGATTGGATTGCCCGCGTCAGCTGACAGGCAGTGACGTCAACGTCCCGGCAAAAACGGACGGTGTCACACGGGCGTGGGGCTAATGATTGGAGCTCCGGCTATAGCGGACTAGACAGGGAGGAGGAGGAGGAGGAGGAGGAGGAGGGGGAGGAGGAGGGGAGAGGCGAGCCGATTGTGCGGGGATTTAGCGTTTTACGGCGTGGGATCGGGCGGCGACTTTCACATGCTAAAATTAGCCGGAGCCGATGAGCGGCCGGCAATTCATAAAGACCGCTGCCGGGAGAGGGCTTGCGTAACGGTCTCCGCCGTGCTCGGCGCGCAAACGCGACGGACGATTGGGCTTTATTGACGAAATTCACCTTGCCAAAGAGAGGTAGGTCGTCGTTTCCGGTCCACGTGTCAGCCTGACCCGGCCCGACGTCATGCGCGTCGGTCCTAACGTAATAAAACTCTTCCGATCGGATCGGTGCGACCGCTTTAACCGGTCGATACGGTGCGCCGCAGTCGCAGTCCTTAGACACGATTAAAAAATCATTTCCTTTAATACGTACCAAAGTTCCTCATTCGGCAAATGCGGAGAAATATCTGTTTTATTATGTGGCGAAGTTAAAAGATACAAGATTGAGTCATCCGTATATACGTAATCATCAGCATCATTGCATGCCAGCGGTATATACTCTCGAACTTTAAGAATAAAGAGCGACTGGATGCTCGCTAATGTATACGTGAAAAGAAGAAAAAGGACAGAAAAAAAAGAGGGCGAGAGACAAAATTATAGAGAAACGTTTTGTTGCAGGACAACACAAGAGCATCATCATGCAGCTGCATCGGCGCTTCCATACACTTTGATTTTCACGACACCGTTTGATCTCGTCATCGTCGTTACTTTTCTCGCGTATGGTCTCGCGCGTATGGCGTCTAACAATGCCAAATGAAAAATATAACACAAGTACAACGGTTAATCCTTAAATGCACGACATTACGCAAGCATTACGTTACCGATCAACGGACTGACTACACGATGATACACGGCGAGCGGTATCACTTGCCAATAACGCGCTTGATCGCTGTCATTATACTCGAGAATGAGTAGGAGCCGTGGCCGAGTGTGCATTTAAGGATCAATCGCAACGGATCGTGAGTCAACTCGGCGAAGAGCTAGATCATTCTATCAATCAGTTCGTACAATCGAAATTGCGAATTCATCCAAGGAGCATCGATGTAACCTTCCGCAATAATGTCATACCTAACTTGGACTCCACTTGGACCAGGCCAGTGTAAATGTTCAATATACTCGCGCAACGTCCCAACGATCCGAAATGCTCACATATCGATTGAGCGCGTCGCGAGAGTTCTCAAAGTTTTAGAGCAGTTTTCGAAGGGGCAGCCAAGATCGCAAGGTAGTACCAGTACAGAGGCGTGTGACCCACTCTTGCGACTGCGCACAGCTCGTTCTCGATTGTCATTCGGTGGCAGGCGCGTGGCACAATGCCGCACGAATGCTCGCACATGGACGAAATGAGAATTTTCCAAATTCGGATGCATTACGACAACAGAGACAGAGAGAGAGAGAGAGAGAGAGAGAGAGAGAGAAAGGGAAAAAAGATGATGCTCTGCATGACGACTGATGTGATGAGACACTGCTGGCTCGTACAATACGTAAGCGATCGTGCATCGAGAATGGAATCATTTTCATGCAAATGATCTTCGGCTAGGCTATTTGCGCAAAGTCTCGACGGAATTTACACAGATTCAGGCGACGTTCGCGCGACGTCGCATGACGTCGCCTGATCGGAATACGGAATGTGTCCTCGTGAACTGATTCGAGGGAAAACTAAAAACACTTATGGAGATGATATCTCCGTTACGGTTCGTCGGGTATGTTTCTTCTCCCCGAGAGGCATGCAGATGACTGTGCATTCCTTCTAACGTATCCAGATGGAAAGATGTGACAACGAAGCGATGAATGGATGATCGTTTTCCTCCAGCACAGACAGAATTTATCGGAGGAAGCGTTCCTCGGTTCCTTTACAGTGATTCATACCAAAATGAGCAAGCGACTCAAAGCTACAAGGGTTGACAACGGCGACGACGTATCTCGCATGGATAGAAATTCTCATTTCAACCAAGAATCGATTGCGATACGACGCCAAGTATGCCCTCGCACATTCTCGTATCGGCACACTCGACATTTCGTGCGAGCGTCGTATACAAAAAAAGGAATAACGCACTTTCAATCTTCTCACACCGAAGTCGTGAAGTCGTGCAACGCGAAGCCGCGTTTCGCGTTCATCGTCTCTCTAAAAGATCTAGATTCTAGCAACAGCGAAACGTCGAGAAATGCCAGTTTTCCTTTAAACACGCAACGATTTCTCGCGTAAACGGAGCAAGGGCGAATTCGCCCTATCAGGGCGCATCGATCCGCACGCTCGATTCCGTACGCAGACACATGTCTCGGAAAGTGTCTCATCGCGAATGAGACGGGCGAGTGACGGGTTCAGCTCGACCGATTCAACGTACGCGTAAACGTAAAAAAAACCTTCACGACTCCGGTTGGAAGACAAACGTTGGAAGCCACACGACTTACCTTTGACAGCTTCTCGCCCTCGTGATGAGGCAGCAGCGTCCTAAGCGACTGGAATCCAGCGTTGATACTCTGCATACGACGTCGCTCGTTGCTGTTGGCGATCTCTCGCCGTATTCGCTTCTCCTGCTCCATGTGGCTGCTGCGCGGCGTGACACGGCCGACGTTGTTGCTGTTGCTTAACGCGATGTTCTGGCTAGCAGCAACCCGGCGTCCAGTCCCGACGTTGCCCTTGGATTGCGGCGGCTGTTGCTGCTGCGGTTGCTGTTCTTGAGTATCAGCGACTTCGGCGACCGTCACATTCGTGGTCACCGAGCCGTCGTCGACAGTCTCGACGCTCCTGCGGGCAAAAAATAAATCGGGAATCATTAACATTTGTTTTGTTCAACCGATAACTGTCGGCAAACTGTTTCTCGATATTCTCGCGCGCGCGCGCACGCGCGCGCAAACGACAAACGGCAAAGATTGCATCTATTGCTATAGAGCGATAGATACGTTGATAGAATTATTGCATCTTGATCGCCAAGGATAGATACTTTGCGCAGAGCTAGATGAAACTTTCGCACAAGAGTCATAATGATGATTCGCGGATCTCTCACGCACGCCGCTCACACATGCTCGCGTAATTGCACGAGACGGCGCTGACGGCGGAGTCTTTAAATACCCAAAGGCTACGATCCTTGAACTCGCCGGATCTTTACATATTTAGGCATCAATTTATTTTAATTAGCTCGCATGCACAACAAGCCAGCTGCGCGTATCGTCGTTATAAAAAATAACAGAGAAAAGAAAGAAGAAGACATTTCCGTCGGGCGATAAACGCTCCGCGAGCGGAGCGTTTCACCGAAGAGACTATCAAAGAGATAGAGTCGGAATCAAAGAGACGCGAATGACGAGAGAGAAAGAGAGAGAGAGGGGGGAGGGGAGGGGGAGGGGGAGGGAGGACAGGCATACAGGCGTGTCGAGTAGGCACGAGGCGGGCGCGTTTCGCCGGATTTTCCGGCGACCCGCGAATCCGTCTCGCAGTTCTCGCGCGAGAGCTTTTAAGGAAATTGGAAGCAAGATGGTGGTGTTGTTTCTTCTTCTCTTCCTCCTCCTCCTTCCCCGCTTCGCCTTTCGTTTCCGTTTTACCAAAGGCGCGCGCGACCGGCGGGACCTGCGGACGGTTGGATTCGCGGCCAATGAAGCGAGACGTCGTTCACGCTCCTCGACGGCAACTTCAAAGGCCCGCTCGCGCGCTCCCGATCGCTCGTGCACCCGCAAACACCTCCGCTCCGACCGCACGTAATCCCTGATTTGATAGATCACTTGGAGCCGATAACATCATTATCCCTTCCCGCCGCGTTTCTTTCCCAGACGCGGAGCTCCCGCGCAAGCTCCCCTTGCGCCGCCAATAATTTCGACGGACGGCGTTATCTCGGACGGCGTTATCCGACGCGTTTATTATCGCGGCGCGCTATTAGACGAATACGAATTATATGACTGGGTGAGCGATATGCCGGGAAACTCGAGGAGAAGGGGGAAGCAAAGAAAAGAGAAAAGGAGAGGAAAGAAAGGAAAAGGTGGTTGGAAGGAGGAGGAGGAGGAGGAGGAGGAGGAGGAAAGTAAATGCGCGCGATGAATAATCGTTTCCGGCAAATTTCTGTCGCGCCTAATTCCCGCGCTCGTGACACGCCAAGCGTGCGTTACACGCGCCTACGTGGATCGTCACGCGAATAACGCCGGCACGGTAGCGCGTGTAACGCTTATATTGGGACACCACGAGTGGGCCGGCCTCATCGTACATTAAGATTAGCCGCGAGCGTGCTACGCGGTGCATGCATAAATTCTCATGTTAAAGAGCGCGATTATATAAGAGCGCGAGAAATACTTTTCAGATAAAAGCGTGATGATTCGGCGTAGTTTACTACGGCCGCCTCGTAAAACTTCCGCGAGCACGAAAGAAGCGTTATACGGTTTAAAGGATTACATCCGGCTCTCATCGGAGCTAATTCTTTTAACGCCGATGCTCGCGATCCGCTGAATTCATCATTCCGAGTTTTTTAACATCCGAGTGAATAAAATTTGACAACGCCCTGGATCCCGCACGTTTTCCGTTTTCCCGCACGATTCATCAAATCATTTTCCTTCTTCCGTTAAGAAATCACACGATATAACACGAGAGCCGCATTCCATCAAAGTAACGCATCGCGGTCGCATTATGTCTGATTACATGCCTCAGCCTCTACTCCGGGAAACTTATAAATGAGTTGGCAAACTTCTTAATAATGCACCGCTCATTCCATTGGCATTGTCGTGGCCGAGTCGTAGGTAAAGTCGTAGGTAAAAGTCGTAGGGAAAACAGCAAGCAGCTGGCGAAATTATACGCTAACGAGCGGCAGCAGTACGAGGAGAGCAGCGAGGAAGAGATCGCTATGGCGGATATACCGCCGTGAGGATGATTCAGCGGAGAAGATCGTGGCCTTGCTCCGAAACAGCGTCGCCCGCCACGTGTCGCTAATGTGAGCAAACGTAAGGGCGAATGTAAAAAAATCCCGTCACGACGGGATCCTCCGCCTCCACCCACGCGCAGCTCTCCGAGCATCTGATCGTAATCGGCGACTCTGACGCCAAAGTCGCTCGAATAAGGACTCTTAATGTCCTCCGTGAAAGGCCTGGAGGCCCGTTCAGGATCATTACAGCGTGAGCGTGAAACGAGGCTGGATTAGGTTCGCGTCAGTCGCCGACTATGCCAATGAAATGACAGAATGAGTAGAATCTTGCGGATTTCGCGCGTTGAGGACCAAAGACCGCGTTACATCGACCAAAGAACGCGCTCAAGATGGATACCCAAATGAGGGAAGAGCTACGGAGGCAACGCCAGCGGCGCTTGATGTTTAAGTGGAACTTATTAGCGAGTGCTATTATAAAGACACGGTAAAAATGACAGGAACGCCTTCAAGTTTGATGCTTCATGAATCACTTGTCGCTAGTCCCGCAATCCTCTTCGACAGAAATATTGACAATTACTCATTGGACGACGTCACTCTCGAATAACCGCATAATCGGACGTTTTGCACATAAACGTACATCACGCACGATGCAACAAGCCGTGCGACAAACGTCCGCGGCAGAAACTCCTCTATAATGGCCGGAGTGTGTCGTAACATGCATTATTCGCGATCCGAGTCTCGTTCGCTATCGTATCCTCAACGGCAAATAATCTCTCTGAAACGTTACGACACGCGCCGATGTCATTCATGAATTAAAGGAAAGGAACTTGAGCGTCGTCGAGTCGACGCTTGGCTGACTGATGAAGTCATTCAGCCATCGCGTTTCCTGTTAATCCCGGCATCGCCGTCTCCCGCTCTCTTTCTCTCTCTCTCTCTCTCTCTCTCTCTCTCTCTCTCTCTCTCTCTCTCTCTCTCTCTCTCTCTCTCTCTCTCTCTCGATCGATTACGCGTTACCTTTGATACTTTAACATGATCGCGTATTGCCCGCCGTGTTTGCGATAATCCACGTTCGGCGATCGGTCCGGCGAACGCGGCTGAACCGTTTCCAAGGATCGCGCGAGGATTGAATCGCCGGCACTCGTTCCCGGCCGGCATTCATCGTCGATCATTCATAACGGCACGTGGTGGTCCACGGGACCAGAAATCCACGTGGCATATCCTCATCGAGTGGTGGTTATATTAGATCAGCTGGTACGCCGGCGGCTTGCTGGCTGGATGGTTGGCTGTCGTGACGTCAGCTCGTTCGTTCGCCGGATACCCGCAGAGCGCTCGCTCGGCCAGATCAGTCGCGGCGAAGTAGGTCGGCCAAGTGGATAGAGCTACCTTCCTTTTCACCCTGAAATCCTGCCATCCGAGCTACGCCGTAGAATGCGCGCGTGCGCGCGCGCGCGCACGCGCTTCCCAGATAACCCGGCCATCGCTTCTGTCCTTCCCTCCCTCCCTCCACCCAACCCCCCGCCGTTTCTCTCTCGCTTCGGGTTTTATCTTGCGTTTCTAAATATCGAGCTGCACTTGTCATGACAAATTATCTTTCGTATCTCGCGGGCGGTCCCTTCGATCACTTGCTCGCGCGGAGGATCGCTGGATTGTCGACGACGATCAAACATCTCTTCGATTGCATTCCTCCTTATCCAATAATGTCCGATAATAGACTTTGAGAGATAATTTCGACGGTAAATCCGTCGAATCGCAATTTTGATCTGATATCATGTTGACATTTCTCATCTCGCGATCACACGCGCGCTATTGAGCGAGTCGATAAATCCTACGGATCGTACGAATGGTCAATTCCGACTTTTGTGCCATTTCTTTTTGCATTCAACAGCTGTGATTAATCATACGCGCCGTTGGCCCATGCCACGATGATAACCGACAGTCCAATCCGCAAGAGATAATTCCTCGCAAGGTTACGCGATATTCGTGCCGCGCGCGTATCGCTATCCTCGATAACAAGAGCGTAGATAGACTGCGCGCGTGTAGGAAATCGGCTAAATGGAAGAATTATTGAGGGGAAACCAACAACAGCGCTTCCGATCCAGTTTCGGCAGGGGTTTCGGCAAGTTTCGGCACTTTGTGCAAAGAATCGAAGCCGAGCCGAGAACATTCCAGTGCGCTAGAGTGGAATGCTCGCTCGGAATGCTGTCTCGAGTAAAGTGGCCGTCATTATCATCTCGCATCTCGTTGCGCAACGATCGCGCGTAATGAAAATCATTTTCATACGATTAGAACGTGATGCTCCAGGCTAATTTCTCGTGCTCGGCGGACCGGTTGAGGATTCGGTCGACCATATGGTATCGAGCAGCACGCGTCATGCCACACTGTATCTCTGTCAACAGATAAATACACTGTAGAGCACGTCCGATGATCGCGCGATTAGCTCCAATTATAAACTAACGCGTCGAAGGCGTCACCGGCAACGCGACGATAGAAAAAGGGAAATGAAAAAGGGAAGGTAAAGCCTCGAGAAAAATGAATGCGGAGAGCGTATCGCCGCGCAACCTTCTCCTCCTCCTCCTGCTTTTCAGGTGCAGGCGCACTCTGGCGCGAGTGCCACCGATGGAATGAAAAAAGAGCGCGCGCGCGTAAAGAGCATTTCACGAGACGTCATAGTCAGCGCTCTCTCTCTCTCTCCCTCTCTCTCTCTCTCTCTCTCCCTCTCTCTCGCGCGCGCGCGCGCGTGTGCATTTGGCGCACGCGTACACTAGCATGGCCGTGCACGCGTCCGTGTGCGCGCGCGTAGCGCAAGCTGCGACTGTGTGTCCGTTCGCGGCGGCTCTCGGTCGACTCGCTCGCGTGAGTCACCAACAGCTGATGGCTGGCGCCACTCAGCTGGCTGTTACCGGTGCCTTCGCATGAGCGTCGCTATCTGCAGCCGTCTATCAGCTGCAGCGAGTGACTAGGAGACCGCGCTGCTGCGGCAAGAAGGAAAAGAAGGCGGGCTCTCGCTGCGCCGCTCAAGAGCGTTCCGAATCTTTCGACTGGAATCGGCCGGGCCGAGAGAGAGAGAGACAGAGAGAGAGAGAGATCCGGCGATTCGCGTCGCAACCAACGGGTTTCCCCGGTCAGATTTCAGGGTAGAAGAAAAAGTAGAGGGCATTCCTTCTCCTGCAGCGCGTCGAAAATTCCGCACGTGACGCACGCGGGGATTGGGGGAGGGGGGAGGGGGAGGAGAACGACGACGCGGAGCGGTTACGATGTAAATCAGAGGGGAGGAGGAGGAGGGGGGAGCGAGAGAGAGAGAGAGAGAGAGAGAGAGAGAGAGAGAGAGAGAGAGAGAGAGAGAGAGAGAGAGAGAGAGAGGCAGAACGTGCATTAAGCATTCCGTAACAGTGACACACACGCAAGGATCGCAGAATAGACGGCCTTCCATTTGCATATTCTACGAGACCGTTTCTAAGAACATTGCATAACGCGGCTCTACTGCATTTTACGATTCCTCCTTTTTTTCCTTATAACGGCTACAAAAATAACCGCCGACTGGCGTCAGTCAGCTGCCTGTTACTGCACGATATCTGCGTGCTGTCTATCAGCCGCGAATGACTAACGGGAGGACGGCCGAGAAAACCGAGATAAAGATGCACCGTACTGCTCATAAACACTGGACGACCTTGTGATAGTTTCATTGAGGCTTCGACGGGAATTTCGATTTAAGATCCGCTCGGTCCAACGAATCATGCTCGACGTGCCGTACAACGCTTGGATGCCAGACAACACTTTACATTTTTCAATCTTATAATCCGTTTCAACAAATCCGTCTAAACAACAACAACAACGACAACGATGACGACGACGACGACAACAACAACAACAACAACAACATACATCTCGATAAATAAATGTAATGACAAACGAGGTGGACACCTTTATCCCAACTTGATCCGATTTCATCTAGAGGATCCTTAATATCATTAAAAATGTCATGAAACGTCAAGGAGCAGCATGACGCGGCCTATTCTGTAATTTCTGACGCTCTCGTCGCACAGCTGTTGCAGGATGCAAAGAACCTGCGCATACGCAGGTGACATAACAACAGCCGAAAGTTACAGACTAGGACCGCTGCTCGTGTTCCTATTTTGATCGATTATTCGGCTTTTTCGAGAGATGACACAAAATTCGCTTACGATTTATCGGGTCTGTGCTGCTCTTCGCAAGGATTTTCCATGAATTTCGTATTCGGGTTTGCGGCCAACTCGTTTTCCTAACCTAAAATAAGCGGGAGAAAGAGAAATTCGCTCGCAGTAAAAATTCCAGCCGGCCACCCTATATAGACGCTCAAGGCCACGCTCATCTGGCACAGCTCAAGTATACGTGCCTTTTGCCGATTGGCCGACGTGTGCGTGTATGCGCGCGCGTGCGTGTGTAGGTTTAGCATCAGGGCTGAAGCACCCTATGTGTGCCCATTCACTCTAGCCATCCTACATTCCCGGAACTCGTTTCTAACAGTCGTAGCTTACCGTCCCTATCGTGGATCTTTCCCCCTCTTTCTTGCTCGACGAACATTGGTCGACTTTTTCGGGCGGAAGTAGCGTAACCTGTCGCAGCTCTCTAGTCGAAGAGATCGAGAGAGAGGACATTGTCAATAGTCTGTGCTCTCCAAGAGTGTGTACCTAACCTCGTACACTCTAAACATGCGTGTCTGTGTTAGTTGGCGTTGCAAGATTCGATATATCGTATATCGTTTCGCCTTTCGCGAGTAGAGCAGGGCTGATGACAGTGAGGGCAAGCATGAAAATGCAAAAGCTCGCGGATATTCCACCGGCTAGAGGGCAGGTCTTTCGATGTAGAGCGCCGCAGAGCAGAGAAGAGCGAGTCGAGAAAAGCGGTGGCGATATAGGCCTGCCTACGACAACTGGAAAGTGCTTCCTCCGTGGAGCGGAACTGTCGCCAGCAGATGTTAACGGGTTCGGGGCCAGAAATAGACAACAATAGACTTTACCGTGGTCCGAATTCTTTGCCGCGGCGGACCGCCGCTGCACGGCATCCAACGGAAACAATCTCGCGTGACACAGTAAATCATAACTCGAATCCGGGAAGCATGTGTGTACATATATATATATATATATATATATATATATATATATATATATATACACACACACACACACACACACACACACACACACACATACATATACACACACACACACACACACATACAGAAAGAAAAAAGGAGAAAAGAAGAAATACGCGCGCACGCGGCGCGAGTACACGAGCGGAAGTTTAATGAAGCGAGAGTCACTCCTCCCCACTCCTCCCCACTCCTCCCCACTCCTCCGCGAGGCCAGACGATCCGCTTCGAGGGATGACGAGCGCTGCGCTGCGCTGATTCCTCGCGATCGACCGACTTCCGAGGTTGATGATCGTCGATGATCGTCGTCTCGATCGCGGACGATCGACCGACTATTGTTGGCTCGGCGCAGCGCGCCGGAGACGGCGGTGCTGCATTCGCGGCTTCCATCGAGGCGCACGATATCAGGTTACACGCGCATGGGGACAAAGTAAGGGAAGAAGAGGACACGCGCGCTCTCGCTCGCGTCTCTTTGGCAAGTGATGTCGGCGATGCCGCGCGCTCTCGCTACCTCTCTCTCCTTGCAGCGCGCGGGATGAAATGAAGAACGAGAATGGGTATGAGATCGAGAACGGCCAAGGCATATATTTAGCAGTGTGACGTAAGACGCAGCCCAACGGGCGCCACGTTCAGCCGCGTCTTTTCTCTACCCCTCCCCCCCCTCACTCCCTCTACTCTCTCTCTAGCTCGTTCTTTCTCCTCTCGTCCGAGCGTACCTGCTTCTTTCGCACCGGGAAAGAATCGACGGAGAGGAACGCGGCTGCGTGACGATGCTGCCGATAATTGACTCGATCATGACGAATGCCGTTGATTACATCACTGCAATCACATCGCTGACACCGATGAGCAATCGTAAGCGCTCGTTAAGATCGGGAATCAAATGCTCGTTACATTCTTCCGCCAAACCGCCAAAATTTTAAATGGCCCCGCGTGCGTGCCCTCGTGCGCGTCATCGATGAGAAGAAGCGAGAGACAATCGCATGCACTCGGGAGGAGGATCGATCCTCGTACGGCGCCTCGTCGATTCTGAATTACTTTGTACACTCCGATCCGCGCATCGGACAGCCGACAGCCGCGTACGTGCGTAAATACATCATACTGTTAATCAGCCGGAAGAGAAAGAGAGAGAGGGAGATGCGCACCTGCGGCGAGAACAATGACAATTTATGTAGACGATGATCGGAATGCACGCGCTCCGATCGTGAGATGACGCGAGTGAAACTGCGAGGATGAGCGGGTGAGCGGGACGGTCGGACGGAAGGTTCGTGCACGCGTCAGATCGGAAGAACGCAAGAGCGCGTGAGCGCGCGATCTCTCTCGCACGCGTGACGCGAGCTACATCCTCCGCGTGCGTGCGTGCGTCAGCGATCGCCGGGAAGAAAGCGAGTTATCGCTGGGATGTTATGACTGGGCCGCGCCGCCTTACTCGTCAATCGTGCGTCAGGGCATTCATCCAGGGCCGATTCCAATTACGCTAATCGATCCGTAATCGATCCCGAAGACGCGAGACGGAGAAAGAAGCGACTCGGCCGGCAATTATACTCTCGCACCTCGCATATCGGCTTTCCTCGGACGTTCAGTAGCGTCATTGTCGAGGCAGTCTATCCAACTTACGACCTCGGTAACGAGCTTTGTTCCCCTGCTCGCCGCAGATATCTCAAAAATATTATGTCCAACTAATGCAGCTGCCCAAAGGCTCGGTTATGCGGATTGGAAATCTCTTGGTCGCGCAAATATCTTGCAACGGCGGTTTTTTATAATCCACTCATCGTGTCTTCCGAGAGACGGAATTCTTTCAATTCCGCAATTCAATTTCATTCGAAAGGGACAGACCGACAGGTTATCGTTCGGAAGGAAACTCGGCGTAGGGATCTTCGGCAGGTACTAATGAAGAGAAGCACGCAAGCCTGAAGATTACTCGACACGCTCTCTCGCTCGTCATCGTCGTCGCTCGGTCGCAGATCCGAAATCCGAAATCGGACGGGGAAATAATTCTATCGTAAAATTGCAAGAGAAGAAGACGGCGCTCTGTTTACAATGAAACGTAATACCGTATCTTGAATTGGATCGAAAGCGACGCGTTCGTGCGACACGTTCGTAATTAAAATCCTCGTTATCGGCAATCTTTCGCCGTGACGACTGCATGCGGTGCAGAACGGTACGGAGAGTACGCGCGGGCGCGCGCGAGCACATGATACTTTTGAGATAAGACTAACAACGACGAAGGGAAGCACCGTGTGAATACTTGAAGAAAGAGAGAGAGAGCGAGAGAGGGGGGGGGGCGAGGCATTATTCCCGCGTCAAAGATCGGGCTCTTCGCCTCCGCATAACACCTACACAAGCGCATGGATGTCTGTGGCGGAGCAGAGTTTGCGGTGCAGGACCGCTGTGTGGAGCGTAAGAGGTCAACAGAGGAACCATTGTTGTCTGCTGTCAGGCTGCACGATCGAAAGGAGTTTCGGGATGATCCGCGCGGCTCCCGGCCGCTTATTCGCCGCGAGAAACAAAGTCGCGCCGTAGAAATGAGATCAACGTCTGGTTTACATCTGTAATGCGCGTACGTATGCGCTCGATAACGCTCTGTCTCTCTCTCTCTCTCTCTCTTAAGCATCTCGGGCATGAGTGAGCCACGGGCGCGAATTGCGCGTGCGAGCGCCCACGGGAATCGGCAACCGTAACGGTAAAGAAGCGAGAAGAATACTCGGCGTAGCGGTAATACGTGTAAATTAATGTCGACGTTAAACGTGCCGCCGTACGCTCGGGAAAGCTGATTGAGCAGCTCAAGAATAGCCGGCGGCGAATATTTATGGAGACGTGACATTAGACTTGGTATTATCGCTTCAATCGCGGGCAGCGAGGAATTGAGCGATCGAATTCTAATGCGAGGCGCGTGCGCGAGATGGATTACCGATTACTGAATCCGAAACGAATTCACGATCGTGCAGACGATCGCGACGGCACGCTTTACGCGTGCGCGAGGAAGAAACGGCCGATCTGCTGGATGCTAGAAAAATCACGTCGCTCGCAATCTAAAGTTTCCGATCGGGAATCGGACGGCAGCTGGCCGGATCTGCTACTTGCAGAGTTACGGAACTGCACCTGTTACTCGCCACTCGTTTCTATGCAAAACTCGTACGAGTCGTACGTTCTAGCGCTCTGTCGAAGGACAGCGCGTTAAGGAGCGAGTCTCGAATTTCGGATAAATAATACAGCCGAAGAAGAAGAAAAGGCCGAGGAACGAGGACAACGAAGAACACACGACCGAATGGGACGACCGAGACTGGAGCTCGCGATTGCTCCGGTCCGCGTTGCACTTTACGAGCTGAGACGATCCTGGATTCCTCGCGGAATCGTGAGTCTCATTCATGCTCTCTTTCCCCGTCACGCACGCACATCCACGCGCTCGCACATGATCGCGCGAGATCGGCGAGCGAGCGAGCGAGCGAGCGAGCGAGAGGAGGGAGAGGAGGGGGGAGAGAGAAGCGCGACCATAAAAAGAGACTGAAAGGCCGGCTCGCAGATGCAGTCAGCGGTCACCGGTCGGTCCGGGTGATTCGTCCGAGGGATGCCGGTCCATCGATGCGGCGCGAGATGCTCGCGCGAGATGATGAGGGTAGGATCGCTGCGCCGGGAAAAGAATCTTCGGCTTCTTCGTTGGCTCAGGTCGCGCACGTTACGTCGCCTGCCTATTCGTTACGCTCGATGATTGCGGCCTATCTGGCGGGTATCGGCCTATCGGCGATGCCTGGCGATGCGCGTAGGCCGCGCGCAAATTGCGATCGGCGCGGACGTTGCGCAACGCGCGCCTCTTTGCGCGGAGGAAAGTTATAATAATTATTAATTAAGCGGAAATATCGTTACGTGATGCGGTACTCCGCCGCGACGATGGGACAACGTGGGACGACGACCACTCGCTTGTGCGCGCCGTATTACCGGAGACGTGTAATTTGTCAATTTATTGTTATTGAACGGCGCTACGTCGTGCGCATGTACACATAGTTGCGCGTATAGTTTCTCTTTGCAACGCGCGCGCAGCGGGAACGCATCGAACGGGAGATTAATTTATTTCCGCTAATTGAGAAATGTATCATTCTTAATTACGGAGCAGCGCTTGCCGCGCCGCGAGTCCGCGCCGCGGACAGCGCCGCGGAGCGCTACATTGTGCGAGCCCGGCTAGTTCCTAAAATAAAGAGCCGCATTGTCTATTTGCATCTGTCGCGCGGCGGCTCTGTCTCGCGGAACGCGAGATCGCCCACGGGATGCTCGTCTCGATCGGTTGATGGAAGCACACGGCAGGCCATTGGCACGCGGTCGCACGCGGCAATTAACGCGGCTCGACTCGGGATATTTAAAGTAAGACGAGCTTGTTTACTCACGTCCATCATGCCGCGCAAGACGAGAAACACGAACCTACGACTTGGACTTGCATTAATTAACGGCGAGAGACCGCGGCGCGCCCGCGGAGCCGCGAGCGGATCATCTCCGCGCGTGTGCGCACACGCGAGGCTCTTATTGCAGAGTCATGTTCCAGGTAGAGAGAAAGAGATACCGGCGATAATAATAAAGACCCGTTTTGTCTACTTACGTCTATCAGCGGGGCTGTCGTATCTATTACGGACGTTATACCGCAAGCACAGCCGGACCTATCCACTCGGCGCCTTCTATTTGCATGTATGATAAAGGCATGTACGATCGCGGAAACTACGGATTATCGCGCTTATCGCCGACGGACGCCATGTTCGCGAATGTTCCATCCGCATGGCTTATCCGCATAGCAGGCGGCGAGAAATCAGGCGACGGCCGGTTAACGAGATTGGAAAAAATTATGCAGTTGCCGCGACGCGGGCAGGTGTTAAGCCCATTCCTAGACGAAGCCGTAGCAAATATGTCGACTATCGCGGCGCGACGTCAGCGCGACGCAACTACGTCTCCTTCGGCGCGCAACAGCGAATTTCAGCGAGCCGTGCTCGCGTGTTCGAGCACGATGCGTGCAGTGATCAACGAACGAATGCACATAGATTCGGCACATTGTGATCGTCATCCAAGTAAGGATGTAAGGATGTAAGACGAAGAGAGAGAGACGTATAATTGCAAGCGAGAGATATCCAAGCGAGCCAGTCTTTCATCCGATAAACGATTCCGTAAACATGCGCGTCCCGTTTCTGTTTGAGGATTTTCTCTACGGATTAACTTGTTGCACTTTCGGCACTAAGCTCAAACACGTGCGAAAGCACGAGAGGCATTTCGGCAAAATAGCGTTCGCGTAGTTTTCGATGACCTCGAGGCACTTTTATCGGGGCAGCTGCTGCAAAACTTGATCGATAAGATCATCGATTCTTGCAAGTCGAAAGCAAAAAATTAATTTGCGCAGCTAATAAAACGAAACGTGACTCCCCCGTGCGTGACGGGTCTCGGACGGCCCGCGCTCCTCGATCTTAATCGAATCATCGAAATCTCGGCCGAGTATCTTCCCGCGCGCTCGACATCTGCGTCGTAGCGCGGGACGAGCGTTATATAGCATGTGCACCTTCGTCGGGTGCACGCGCACCCGAATGCAGAGGTTGACCCGGTGCAGACAAGTAGGTGTACCGCGCGCGGGATATATAGCCGGCTTGCTGCGTCTCGCTCGCGCGGCCGCGGCGCATATGTCCGCTCGCGCGCGCGCGCGCGCGCGCGCGCGTGTGTATACTTAAAAAGCAACGTATGCGGCGATATGGTGCCGCCACGTTGACCGTGGTCAGGATTGGCTCGACCCATTTATTAAGTCGCGAGTTCGTCGACGCGCGTGGAAACCACGCGAGGATGCCTCCGTTCGGGAAAACGAGTCGTTTCGCGCGTCGTCGATTCGAGAAGCGCGAAACAATCGAGATATCGAGATATGCTCGACGCATCATCGAGGAAGCTCGCGCAACTGTCGCGGCCTTAACAACTGACAAGTCTGATCGTCCAGACTTTGCTGAAACGATCTTTATCTGTACGCGCATACTCGCGCATCGATGCGTATCGATTATGCATCGCATGCGAGAATCTCGCATGTATCGCAGTGCCGACGCCACTGTTGACGCGTGATCGAGAAACGAGCTTGAAGCCCGATCCGTAACGATCGCGATCGCTCGACGTAATAATTCGGAAAAGACGCAGGGATGGACGCAGGCGATTGGTCGGGGCGGCTGTATACAAGATGGGAAAGTCGCGGTACATCCGAGCGACATCTCGACCTCTAATTTGCCAGCCACGTTCGTCAATGATGCCGCCGCTGTCGCTGCCGCTGTCGCTGCCGCGAGGAGAGGACGACGAATGCGACGAAGCGAACGCATCGGCGAGCGAAGGCGTGATGCGCGGCCGAATGTTGCTTCCACGTAAACGGCACGCGCTGGAATAAATTAGCCCGCTGAAAATTAATCGCTCTCCCGCCGCTGATGCAAGAACCAACGATTACGTAACCGACAGACTGCTCGACCATCTGATATCGCGTGCTTATCGCGCGCGATTAACGGATAAGCGCACGTCTGGTGTGATTTCGCGCGTTACGTCCAACATTGCTGTCAAAGTTGTACATTTATGCGCGCGCAGCGAGTTGGGCGAATACTCGCGCCCCGCGACGACCACCCAAGTGCGCTGGGACGGAGGGGAAAGGGGCTAGTTATTGCGGCACGAGGCTCGCAACGAGCTGTAGTCTCGGCTATGATGTAGCACGAACGAAATAATGCGAGCGTAGTAGACCGCGCGCGATCTGGGCGTGCGTGAAACGCCGCCATAAAGGCGGCAAGAACGCCAACATCGGGACAATGTAACGTAATGAACCGGCGAAGTAACCGGCGACGCACGACAGGACGCGAGACGCGAGATGATGATTATTATTGTTATTATCATTATTACACTTTGTCAGGTATGTCGCGTGCACTGATAATGTATCTACGCTCGATACCAAGTGTAACGATTCTCGTTTGACCGCCACGCGACTCTCCTCGACTCGCTCGCGACTTTATGGCGTACGCTGTTTCGTGCTCTTTACACCATACTGCGCACCATTCGACATTCGACCATCTGAGAATTGAACTTGAGGAACCGATGGACTCGACGAAGCGTAAAACGGCGGATGTACGTTCGATGAGAGTAAAGCGCAGTCCGCACGGAACGTAACACGTTCGCTTCGCGAGGTGTTCAACTTCAACATCGTGGGATCGTTCTTCGCGAGATGAGGTTGACGAGAAATAGGAAAGAGTAGTCAATCGACGAGTACGACTGATGAATCGAGAATGCGCTCGCGGCTATCGAAATCTCCAATCTCATCCAAGGTCGCTTTATCATTGACTCACGCGGCTGGATTAATTCACGCGGTAGGGTCAACCGCTGGACAGGCTAATCTCGTTGGACATTTCTAGCAACACTGATCTCGGCGTCTCCAACATCGATGATATCGATCGCGCAGAGTGATCCTTGTAAACAGGATCGTAGACTTGAGGATTTGGCGGTGGGGTTGAAGGATGCGGCGACGCTCAAGGATCGCGAGCGCGATACCACGACGCTGGATGGGCGTATGTAAACAAGAAGCCAGGCCGAAGCGCGCGGCATGCTTGGAGTTATTTATAGAAACCGATTATTGTGCAACAAACGCAGCTTTACGTAACGCGTACGCCGGTATTATGCCCTGGCTCTGTCGGTCACTCGGCTCTGTACACAAAAGAACGCGCTTTCCTCGCGCCTTCCTGCTTCTTTGTTTCACGATCATTGTACTCCGATATATGCGAACTCGAAGAGAGGATGGAGAGGATGGGGGGGGGGGGGGGGGGGGCAGAAGAAAAAAAAGCACACCGTACACAAAGACGGCGAAGACGCGGGAGGTCCCCCCCCCCCCGGCTCGATGCGCACTACGATGCTCGCTCATTCGTGAAAATGAAATCGGCTTTCCGTAATTTCACGCACGGAACATTGACGGGCACATAGGCTCGCGCCATAGGCGAATTTTTAGCAAAACTGATGGACAAAACTGGATTTCGCCGCACAGAGCGGCAGCATTGTTCAACGCTCGTGCGGCTTCCGTAAATAACGTAACTTTGCGTCGAGGAACGACAGAGGCGCGACAGAGATGTGCAGAGGGGGTAACGTGGGGGTAGCTGGGGCAGCGATCGACGAGAGAAATGAATTTTCATACTCGCCCGAAGGCGGCACTTGTGGCGCCTCGCAAAGCTGCGAACGTGCGCATATTGCGTAAGAGTGAAATGCGGATACGTGGAGAGAGCGCGGAAGCTCTAGCGGAAGAAATGTCACACGCGCGGCGTCGCGAGAGAACGGATCCATCGTCGCTGCCGCGCTCGACGCTCGCTCGCTCGCGCTCGCGCGCCATGCTTGTTGGGCGTGAACGCGGCCGAGAGCGCGAGAGATTCGCGAGAGCGCCGAGTCCGGCGCGGCGCGGCGCGGCGCTACGCGTCCCTGCGTTTCCAGCGGAAAGCGGTTCTCGGGCAGCCGGCCGACGACGCGGCATCGCGATTACGCACGCACACATCGGCCGAGCTAGCCAAGCGGCGGACATCAGACGACGGGCGCCGGCCGGCCGGCCGGCCGGCTTCTCAACAGCTGTGCTCTGCTCGCTCTCTCTCTCTCTCTCTCTCTCTCTCTCTCTCTCTCTCTCGCACGCGCGCGCGCGCGCGCGCGCCAGCCCGCCGCCGATATATGCACGCGCCAACTCCGACGACGGAGTTGATGACGATGCCGCGCCGATACGATGCCACGGCGGCAGTTACGTTACGCTCCCGCAAACAGGTTGAAACCGCGATAAGCGACTCGGACACGGCTCTCTTTCCGAGAGAGCCAATAAAGATCGTCGCTCCCGCTCGCCTTCTCTCTCTCTCTCTCTCTCTCTCTCTCTCTCTCTCTCTCTCTCTCTCTCTCTCTCTCTCTCTCTCTTTCTCTTCCCCCTCTCCTTTCGTAACTTTACGAGTGCCTATCATATGTATAAGCGCGCCATGTCAAACGCGAGCACCCGAGTGTGTACACTCACGCTCACACGCACGCGCGCACACATTGATGGATAGTGACATTAGTGCGTCGTCACTAGTATCGGTCACTAGCACTTTCATCATCCTTTTCGCGAAAGACGCGATATAGAAGAGAGACTCACCCGCACAGTTCGGTCTCCGGCTGCTCAGTCGCCTCGACGATTTCCTCGAGCAAAATCCGATCGTCACCACCAAACACTGACATATCTCAGTCCGCAGCACTGAGAGTCCCGCCAAGCGAATTTCACGTCCCCCGGCAGCCGTTGTCGCGGCCGCGAAAACAACGGTCCCTCTAGTTGGTATTCGTCGATGCTTCCTGTCGCTCTCACTCTTTTTCGCGCACTTTTTCTCCTCAGCTGGTCGCCCGCCTCGTCCGCTCGTTCGTTCGTTCGTTCGGTTCGTTCGTTCGTTCGTTCGTTCGTTCGTTCGTTCGTTCGTTCGTTCGTTCGTTCGTTCGTTCGGTTCGTTCGATTCGTTCGTTTGTTCGTTCGTTCGTTCCTTCGTTCGTTCGCTCGATCGTCTAACCGCGCACTCCACCAAAAAGAGGGGGAGGGGGGACAAACAACGCGGGTTTTATCAAACACACGATTCTTCGTTCACGATGCGATATACGTACGTATAAAACGCGGTATTCGGCCACTTCCGGCTAATGCCGTGTCTCGCGACGCGATCCACTTTTTTTTCCTTTTCCTTTTCTTTTCTCGCCAGTAGACGTCGGCGGCACGCACGGAGACGAAAGTCCAGGCACACGCTCCGCGCGGCGCGCACACACAACGCCCGAACGCGTTTTGTAATGGCGATCTTTGGCGGGAAACAGCTGAGGGCCCCCACGACGTGCCGTGGATCACTCCGCCGCCCGGCGTCAGGAACGTCACTATCCACTATCGTGCCCGGGCGCGTTCTTCTCTCTCTCTCGGGCACGTCGTCGCGTTTTCTCCTTCACTCGCGTCACACACCAACGATCGACCGCGAGCGAAAATTCGTATTCGTAAAAACTATCGCGACGAACGCGACGCGCGTACTCATCCAAATTGTCAAGTTGTTCGTTTCGACTGAAGTTGCACACGCGTGAGATATTCGAAACTCAGTTACGTTCATTGTGCTGCAACTTCATGAAATCAGGGGAGGGGAGACATCTCTCTTTCTCTCTCTCCCTCTCTCGCCCTCTCTCTCTCTCACACCCCCTTTACTCCTTCTCTTTCTCCTTCTTCCTCACTCAAAGAGCCTTCTCACTGGAGAAACCGTAAAATTCCATACCGGCCTGGTCAGGTTGCCGGGATGTGGACCAACGGAAGGACGACGCTCCGTTTTCGCGTGCCGGTGGAATCATCGTGCGCGACGCGCGACCATGTCTTCGCGTATCGACGAGGCGCGCGCGGCACGACTCGATGACGACGCGCGTATGCACGTTACGGCGTACACGGTCGCGTATCGACCGCGCGACGCGAGTATCGGCGCTCGGGGCGCGTGCGACGATGACGCGTTCGCGGTGAAATTCACCTTGCGAGGCACACACTCGAAAGTCGCGTTCTCACCGAGCGTGCTGCTCGCGCATACAATCGAAGCGACTCGCGCCCGACGGGGTAAGCCGCTCACTTCGCTCTGCCCTGAACGGCGACTGACTTCGGACCAATCCCCCGTCGGCTCATCCTCACGATCGTACGACAATTTCAACTTTCCCGGCGGTCCTCGTCATCGCGGATCGTTCGATAACTCGCGTAAATACACGCGCGAACGTATCCGTGCCCGACAACCACCTATCGGGAAGGATATTCGGCGCTGAAGCGGGGAACTACTTGCGCGTCGCGTAGGTTTACGCTAGAGGAATGACGCGGCCGCGCGGGAAACATCTGCCAGCTGGCCAAAGCCCCGCCCAGAATACGCGAGTCTACTCGTATCCCCCACTCTCCCCCCACTGCGGCCACGAGCGTATAGACGTAGTCGACCATCTGTACGCGCGCGGCGGGCTACGGTCGGTGGACTCGCGTACAGCGGATTTCCACTACCGTGACGCGCCACGTTTTACGAGGCGCCGGACGCAACTCGAAAGCAGGGACATACAATGGGGCTACCACCGGCCGTGGCGACGCCTCCTCCATGATCTATGCATCCGCGCATACACACGCGTGTACGCATACACGTGATTCTACGAGTACGACACGACGTACTCGTTCCCTGTGTATGCCATCACGTACGCGCGATATTTATTCAAGAAATTATTCTCAATGTACGACAAATCAATGAATCGGCCGGCCGTCTTGTATGCCGTTACGACGATCGCGACGAACGAACCGGCGCGACATCTCGCGGCGAGGCCTCGATCGATCGGTCCATCGAATGACGACGAATCCCTCGTCGTTCGAATCGTTGAAACGTTCAACTTGCGTTACCGGCGGAAGATACTCACGGAAAGCGTGAGCAAGCGATAATAGACGTGGACGTTCGCAACGTCCTGCTCCTCCTCCTCCGTTTCTCGCAACTACTTTCAGAAATAAAACTTGGCTCAAGATCTTTCACTCCCTTAAGATTTACTCATATAAAATTCATTCATAGAATTATAGATATTTATGTAATCAAACATGTACAACACATACCTAGAATCTCTTACCAACCGCGAGTTGCATGCTAACGCAATACAATTTCGGTAGACATTTTAGCAAACGGAATGGCACGCGCGATATGTCACTCGTATCGACCAAGGAAAAACTCTCCGGGAATATCCTTTATCGTTTTGCATTTGACGAATGCGAAGCTTGGCCTCTTTATTAGACTTGAATTGAATTTACTCTCAATCTATGCTTAAGGAAACTTGGCGAACATTGAATATCGGATTGACTCAAAGTCGCACAATAGTTGTAACGATTCCTGGCACGGATATTCACGTTCACATTCGCAAAATCCTCTGTTAACTCGCAACTCTCTTCGTATATGGCGTAACACTGGCGAAAACTTGGAATGTTACATGTCCTTGTAAATCTAAACTCGCAATTAAGATAATATAAATCGAGAAATTAACGAATAGAACCACGAAATAGAGAAGCAACTATATAATAATAATAATAATAATTGAATACTTTTACGGCACTTTTCCGTCCTGCCTAGCATTAGACAAAGAAAATAAAAAAATTTTGCATTATTGAACATTTTCCTTGTTTCCATAATGATTACAGAGCATCTTATCCAAATCTGCGACATCCAGAATGATCAGCGAACATTTAAAATCGACACAATGCGAATTTTGTTTCATCATCGAGACAGTTATCGTAAATTGCAGTGCTACAATTTTATGTCAGATAGTATAAGATCGTAGCACAAGGATCATAGTCGGTATTGCTCTTTTGTACTTACGATTCCATTACTTCTTATTCGACTAAAACGTAAATTTATATGCGCTACCACAAAATCGCAAAGAAAGAATCAGATATCGAATAATCCTTCTGCAAACTCACTTAAATCCTTAATATAGTACTTTATCTAAGATCCAAATAATAAGTTCCTCGCGAAATTCAAACTCCAAACTCCGTTTTAGCTTAGCCAAACTTCAGTTGTAATAAAACTGATATTTTATATTCCTAAATGTCAAAAACCAGATAACTCAGGATCAGATTATCAAGACCGAAGCTTAACCGACTCTCAATCCTTCGGCGGCACAAATTGCAAATCTGATAGATTTCGCACCGCATACGAATGTTATAATATGCCTGGCTCCGAGATTACAGTGAAATTTCGATCGACTCGGGTAGAAATACATCGGGAGGATACATCAGTTCCGAGTAACACATTATTAGAATTTCATGATAATTTCGTAACATAGAAATGATTGATTGGTCACTTATACACGATACGCATACTCTCACCAGATAATCTGAAAAAATATTCAGTGAAAAGTACAGAAACGGCATAGAGAGTACGGTTTTTAGAGAGATTCCAAACTGAATAAATAATTATAACTGTATATAGTACTAAAGTAATATTTAAGGGCCAAAGCGATGTTCTTTAGCTTTATCTGACTGCTTTGATTCATCGTAGACGAATGATTAAGCGATATATAGATACAATGTGTATCATACGTATGCATCAGTCACCTTGTGAAAGTTACGCATAAGCGATACACGATTACACAGTGCGTGGTGCCGTTTGCAAAAAGCTAAACTAACATGTTACATATAATATATACAAGAGACATACACATGCACTTAATTTCGTTTTCCTGATTATATACAGATGTTTATATATATAATATATATATAAACATATTCTGTCATACAGAGTGAATTGATAGAGATTTATTAAAATAGACGGATCTATATCTCTCTCTTTCTCTCTGTTTCTCTCTGTAAATATTGTATCATCGTTCAACAAGTTTAACATTAATCGGTATCTGGATCTGTGATAAAGAAGAAAATGTTCTTTGTACTTCATGGTTGCTTTAATACATCTGTATTAATTTACTCTGTCGAAATTCAGTATTCAGAAAGCGGAGCGCCCGAGTTTTCGAGTTTCGTTCAAAAAAATTAACTTTTGCGCGTCGATCGTCTTTACGTGGCTGATGCATTCGTATTTTTAATGCAGTGCAATGTGGCAGCATGGATTTACAAATAACGCCGTGGATATCGGAAGAAAAACTTCAGTAGAAAAACTTATTACAGAAAATATGTTACGTATTTATAAGTATGTATAAGTGCAATGTACGTACATAAAATCTTCCTTATATGTATAATATATATCAGATATAAATATATATTTGTATTTTATTTCCTATATATATATATATATATATATATATATATATATATATATATATATAATGCGTGACATCAGTGTGAAAAAATGTTAATTTTAATTCTTTTCTACAATGGGAATTATAAAAAGATTAGATGCTATTATTTGAATAATCCATTCCGGAATGCAATTTTTATCAATTGTATGTTTCAGTTTTTATGTACATATATATATATACACACACGTACAGCACATATATATATATATATATTTTTTTTTTTCTATATATATACATATATATATAGAAATAATTGTTGGCCTTTTTGTACAGCATATATGTCTTGTGATATAAAATATAATCATGATACAATATCGGTTACGATATGGATTATAATATTTGCTAGCACGATTGTTATTTGAAAAAGATAATATTTTCTGTTTCTAACTTTTCACAAATTTTTATTAAATATTATTAAATCGATTCTCGTCACGTACCTCACATCAAAATTTAATAATTTCTAATCAACTCAATTTTATACAAATCTTTTTTTATATCATCATTAATTGCATATTTTTAATTTAATAAATTAATGGATACACACTATATATATATATATATATATATATATATATATATATATATATATATATATTCCGGAATAGAATAATCTCTTTTAATTCATAGTAAATCACACGGCATCTAAATTTTCTGCATTTTAGATTATGAAGAATCTACATATAAACATTTCTTCAATTCATTAGTAAAGTATTTAACAAATAACGTATGCAACCATGAGAGATGAGAGATGATTTCAACTATCGTTACTTCACATGCCTTACCTGTAAATCCATGTTTAATTTGTGTAATGATGAGACTTACTCATAGCGCTAACTATGTACTAGTTTTGTTATAATAATTTCTTCAATCCTAATTTCAACCTTTCCTGAGCTGGATTCACTTTGATTTTTAATTGCTGAATTAAATCATATATCTTTAAGGAAGGTCCAACTTTAAAACCGGTTAGGTCTATTATTTGGTCCTTGGTGAGAGTCAGCAGTGTCTTCCCATCTATTTTACGTTTACTGAAGTTATCGCAGTATGTCGCGCAGTCATTAACACGAAGGAATTGTGCAACGTCAAAGACATTCCACTCAGATGGCACTAGATCACCATATTCCGAACCTTTTTGCACACCATCTGCTAGCCTCGGTATATATTTACTACTCGCTGAAGTCACCTGTAAGCCGAATAAAATAAAAATTATTTTTACATGTGCCAATCATTTAGTTTACGTAATCATTTTGGGCTTCAAAAACACTTCGAAAAAGAGATGACACTCACATTAATGTACGATGTAGCAGTCCTTTCCTTAGGTGGCGGAGGGCTCTGTACTTCCCTTTGTGTGTCGTTCAACGCTTGACCTTGTCCAGTTGTAGGACTGGGTAAGGTCTGATCAGGTCCAGCTGGTTCTTCTGCCGGTTCCGGTTCCCTGCTTCTCTGTTCAGGTAGACTCTCCAGATCGCGTTCTCTTTCGATTTTCGTACCTTGAGCGGGCTCCAATTCTCGTTCACGTTCGCGAGCCATACTAATACGTTCGCTCTGACGAGGTAGTACATTCTTGGAGCAAAATATTTTGCTCTTCTTCAGTTTTCTCTTACTTTTACGTTTAAGGCCTCTTGGTGATTTTACTATACGGAGATATAGATATATGAGAATACGTGCAGTATGTGAAAGTAAATAAGTAAATTCATGCACGCATTCATATTTACCAGTAGGACTAATGTTTTTAGCGAGTACACGCGGCCCTTCCAATTTATGGTCAACGAGATCGCACCATCCAACGGGATAAATGTCCGGGCTCTGACAATCCAACCATTGATCATACTCGTCTTCCCAACCATCAAAGTGTACTCGTAGTAACCTGCCGATCACCCTAGTGATAGTAGCGACGCAAACTAGTCTAGGATCCATTAAATCAGCAGCTTCGAGCCTCATCCCCTCGATAAATCCATGTTGCGGAATATCCTGTGAAAATGTTGGAGACTTGGTCAATCCTACAGGCTGTAATATTAAAGATCGTAAGCTGTATCAATGAGCTGAGTATGGGCAGGAAAAATTACCCGATTAAACAACTGTATAGGAGCGGGAACGGTGTTGGTTTCCATCAGATATGCATCCCATGTAAATGTGGTAGGATCATAACCCTTTGGTGGTGTCAGCGGTAAACCATGTTGCGAACAGAAGCCGATCGGAAAGATGCAGGGCGAGCACGAATGGTAACAGAACCAATCGGCGCCACTCTTGTCCTCGTCGTAACTGTCGATGCGTATCATGATATAATCCTCTTTCAGGACTTGCATGACTGTAGCCGCGCATATAGCCGAAAGATTGAGCGGATCGATAGCTTCTATTTTCATGCCCTCTCTGAATGAGCATCCAAGGTGCACGTGATGATTCTTTGGCACATGAAAAAGATTCTCCGTTGCGTCGTCCTCGGACAAATTTGATTTGGCAACTCGATCCAAATATTCGGGATACGCATCTATCGTTTGCCCCACTTTCTTAGCCCAACCAACGGGATGTATGAGAGGAGAATCCTCGTGGCACCAGAAACCGTTATCCTCCGGCGACGAGTCGTAATATCTCACGTGCAAACGTTTGCCAACGATCTTCTGTATCGTCGCCACTTTCACTTGCGAGATTCTGTTTTTGTCTACCACTTCTAAATGAAGCCCGCATCGAAAACGGGATTTCATGCTATCGTTGACTTTGTTGTAAAAATTTGTCGGTAGCGTTCTTGCACCGGTTAACCGCCTCATCAGAAAATCCTTCCAATCTTTGTACTTATTCGCAATTGCTGCAAAATAGATCATTTAACATACGTTTTGAATTTTCTCCGCGCAAACAGTTTTATAATTGACAATTACAGATTGGCAATTATAAAACTCAACTCTACTGCTCAACATATTCTTTTATTTCACTATGTATCATTTTGTTAGAAATAATTTCGGTTACGTACTGTTAGGTGGAATAAGAGGCTTTCCAATCGTGGCACACCAACCAACCGGATGTATGTCATTAGAACAAAGCGATACCCAAAAATCCTTGTCCGCATTGTGTCCGAAACCCTCGTACCTTAACAGAGCTCTATATCCGCATATACGTAAGACAGTCGCGACCCAAAAGGAATCTGGGAAAGCCTCGCATACTTCATCACAGTCGGTATTCTCTACTTCTACTTTCATACCAACTGTGATATTATCCCATATTTCTGATATAGGAGCCTAAAATTTACATTGCAATGTAAGCGAAGAACATACAGATAAATTGCGCGATAGTACAAGATAAAGTTCAGCGGAATGGAACACTGACATGTTTGAAACAAGAAACCGGCGCGGCGCAAAATCCAGGCTCAACGAGTTGCGACGTCCAGTCGTAAGAGCCAGCCATCTCTGCTGTTCTTTTTCTTCTGATTGGTAAATCTTCGGGCATTACGGGCTCCAATTTAACCTTGTCCTTTTCTGACTCGACGGTTTCTTTGATATCCACTTCTTCTTTTATAACCACCTAGGAAGCAAAGATATTGCAGATATTTTCCATCATACATACTCTGTAAGCGGCATTAAATCCATTGGCAACAATAGATCCAACTCACATCCGTCTGCACTTTTGTTTCGCAAACAGATGCTTGATTGACGGACGTTGGTTTGTCTACCATATGAGATGGACTATAAGTTGAATCGGCACTTGGCGCTGTATGCTCCGAAGAACGGGCGCATGCTCTGCTGCAAAATCTACGTTCCTTCGTATAAAAGGCATGTTTCACCCCAATAGCACCACATTTTTCACAAACAGCTGTAAAATACATGTAAATGTTTATAGATACAAATTTCGAAATCCTTGCATGTTATTTACGAATATAATTATATTTACCTATACCATCCTTACGAATAGGAATGAAATTCAGATCAGTGTGAGGTTGATAAGCGATTGGTGTTTTTAGAACAAGTCCAGGATGCTTAATAGGCTTTATTTTACGATTGCGAGTATCTTGAGTGGTTTGAGTCGCCGCATTGCTCACAATTTGTTCTCGTTCTTCATCGCCCATATAGTCCTCTAATGTCAGATACTCACTCATTTCTGGTCTTTCCGATTGTGAATCATATTCCTTTGAAAGTAGAAAAATTATAACACGTATGGATACGCTGCACACACACACACACATACACATATATATGAGAATATATATAAAATATGCGTAGAAATCAGATGAAGATGCATTCTTTTCTGCAAACTAGAAGCAGACTTACTTGTTGTATCTCATGAGCATCCACAGCCTCCATTGCCTCGTCTGGTTCGGAGCATTCGTTTGAGAATTGCTGTGGTATATAACGTACCATGGTGGTAGGAGCGATATGATTTCTAAGGTCTTCGTACGAATGAGAACCTTGTGAAAAGAATGGACTCTCGGCTTGACGGGGATCCAACATCAACTCATGGGTAGGTTCCCCGTGCATCATCATGCTCTCTCCCCCCATCCATACCATCCCTACTTCAGGTAACCCAGGGATGGAAGCATACACTGTATTCATACACATATCCATTCCTACATTCACACGATTCAGCAATTGTTATTTTTAGCTAGATTATAGACACGAGAATATACATTTGCAAATTCTGCATAAGAGCGGAGAGAAATCTGAGAGATACTCAACAAAGTTGAGAGAGAGAGAGAGAGAGAGAGAGAGAGAGAGAGAGAGAGAGAGAGAGAGAGAGAGAGAGAGAGAGAGAGAGAGAGWAATATCCATTTGAAGGAAACATTGCGCATGCAAGAATCATACAAGATCTCCAAGATACCGTCGATCACAGATTATCCGATTATTATACAGATTATATAATAATGTACGGATTATAGAGATTATACTATTTATCGCCTCCAGAGAGAATTGTCGATTAGATCGCGATCTAATAGCGCGCAGACGTGCGATATGAACCTGCCAAACAGGCTTACAGAACGTTGCGTTAATCGCACTCGTGTCGCGCTCCTTTCCGTGAATCTCTCGACGAGACTCGCATCTGCCAGTGACGCCAAGGAACCACGGCGAACATATTTTTATTTAACCTTCCAGCACCGTGGTTCCTCACGCACCTACGATATGACCTCGTGACTGAGAGATGTGCGGACGAGAAAGCGAGATTCGATTCGGGAATCGTCGCGTCGCCAAGGGGCGACGACGCGGTCGGTCACGGACGAATTACACCGAGTACGAAAACAAGTGCGTACCATTAGGAGCTTGCATATCCATGACAAAGACTGGGCCACTGGTTTTCTCGATGTTTTTAACCGGTATTACCGTAGCGTGCGCTCGTCGCAAAACACTTGTGCCATTTCGATATTAGTACAGCGCATCGCCACCGCTTAGATCTCGCCTCGCTTTCGAAGTTAATCGAAATTCATCATTTTTCGCGACATCCCTGAACAATAGGGCAAAACATTCGGCGGTAGGCCGTTCGCTTCGCCCCCACTATTCTCGCCTACTTTACCAGGGCTAACAATTGCCGGTAGTCTCAGAGACTGGTCTGTTCCGTTGCACCTGCACCTCCTGCACCTTTTCTCCCAATCGCCATTTCTTCTCTTCTCTCAACTGATGCCCGAGCGCACCGCGCGTCCCGCTAGGTGCAATAGGTACGAAAACATCGCGGCTCATAGAGGCGACGAGTCAAGACCGATGTTGAGATTCAGCCAAATATTTCTTGCGCGATACAGGCTTCCGTGTGTATATAGAGATGATACGTCATACAAGATTGTATTAACCAATAAAAACCGCAATTTCGATTTTTTTACTAACAGGCCTGGTGCAGGAATATGTAGACGGCGATGTGCCGAGTTCGAACGGGTCCGCGCTCGAATCATCTTGTTTTGACGCGACGAACTTTTAGTCGCTTCTATTCGCGAAGTAATAAACGTTCATCGTCGTCTCTCGAGAGCTCGACGGCATCTCGTGATTTCTGACTGACGACCAGACGGCGTTGCCGCAATGCGTATCAGGCGTAACATCATAGGGAATTTGATCGGATGAATTGTCGATCCGTAATAAGAATTTGCCATGCAATCATAGTTGCGGCACGCGCAGCAAGTGATGCCGCGAGGGAAGTCGGTCTGTTTACGGTTGAATTTTTGACGGTTTACCTGCGAGTTTCTTGGCTACCCTCGCGCGATTCCGCCTGATCCAACATTATGGTGATTATCCGTTGAAAGCGTAATATTTTTCTATTGTAATCGGCACGTCGCAAAAATTAACCATTGTATAACCCATGCCCATGCATGACGTTTGACAATTGTCAACAGAATTGCAATGAAATAATAAGTCGTATTACGTATATGTATCTGTTATATCTGTTGGAATTTATCAGAAGAAGTGCTCCATGCGAACGGTGATCGGTAGATTACTTGTGTAATTTAAATAATAAATTACATTGTATATAGCATATATGGCTGATTGTTTTTTTTTTTTTTTTTTTTCCCCCCCTGTTTATCGATCCTGACAGGTATTTCCCCGAGAGATATACTAACGCTCATCTGCCCTATGGCAGTCTGCCATATTTAATTTTCAGAGCCTGCTGACCGTAATATTATTGCTGATATGCACCTGTACCTATATCAGATCGCTGATGCCCAATTTGTTTGACAAGCGACTAGGGAAAGTTGGGTAAGTAAGAACGTCGATTTATTTAGGTATTATTAAAGTAGTGATAGATGATTCACATGATCACTGTGTATAATGAATTGTTATACTTTGCAGTTTCCAGGGTACTTTTTGGAAATGTGCTAGGATTGGCGAAAGAAAGAGTCCGTATGTAGCTTTCTGTTGTGTCTTTATGGCCTTTAGTATTTTGTTTTGGTCATAAAGTTCGTAATCTGGATCAGTTTTCTGATCGAGAACGCATTTGGCTTGCTGTACCTATTCCGTAAGATTACTCTGATGTATTTATGCGTAAGGGCTGGAGATGAGAATAAAAGGGGTCGTTTTGATATCTGTTTGGTGACAAACAGCTATATTTGTCTTTTTAGTAATACATAAAAATACACTCGTTTAAGCTAGACTTAAAGATCAAAACGAACGTCATTGCTAAATGTACGATAATCTTCCTTTTTACTCTTTTTTTTCTTTTTTCTTCTTATTTGTCAACATCGGTCTTTCCCCCAAAATTATATTATCCAATTTGAGCATATTTCTCATTGTATCCTCGTAATATATCTTTCCGCTCTATAAACAACAACATTTCTTTTTTTTTTTCTTTTTCTTTTAATATAGTTATTGTAGAGTTATATTGAGCATTTTGTGATATACAGAGGGTTCATTAAATAGGTACATTCAACATGTTTTTGCTCTGTCTGGGATATGCTATTTTCATCATAAACGATATAAACGCGGTATAATTAAAACCTTACATTCCACGATGGACATTACGACACACGGTGAAATCACGTTCTCTCCTTCTAATCCTGCCGATTTTTCACTTGCCTGATATCGTTTAACGGCCGTCTTAATTACAGAGCGAGATATAGTTTTTGCGAGGAACTGAAACGATGTTCGTAACGTTGCTAGAAATGATCGTACGGCAAGTGTAAGTGCGTTTACGTGTTATCAATTCCTGATAATGTCATATATAATATATATATATATATAACGTACATGTACATATATTCCGTCGTTCCGTCGTTCCGTCATATATGTATATATGTATCATCGCTGAAATGTACAATCCTCGAGATGGCAGCTGAGTATATCATATACAAAAAACTTGGCATGATAAAGCCGACTTATCCAACGTGTCTTATTTAAAAAGCGATAGATCGGTCATTCCTCGCAATGAACGTTTTCAACATTCGCGCTACTTGTAACGTGGTCTTGCCTCATTAACGACATACAAGGTACAGTATTCGTATTCGTATCTACGAGTAATATAAAAAAATACACAAGGTAACCGAAGTGTTGATATTCCTAGACGATATCCTCCTAGATTGTTTCAATGTTACCATTATGCGCTATGGATATGATTCTTATCTCGGATATGACGGCGATAACGCTCGCTAAGATGCCGAGTACAATATCGCTCTCTTACATCACAATAAACAAAGATATTATCGTCTTATCTCTTACATACAAATTAGTATGCTAATTATTTGTCTGCGTTTGGGTACGATCGCGCAATTGCTCGAAGAAACGTGCCGTGATTCGTCGATGAGGTCATGTTACAATGGCAACGTAATGGGTGTCCGCTTTTAACCGAATCGTCACCATCCTCGCGAGACGTATCCACATTGCGATTCGCTTTCGCTCTTGTGAACGATTACTTCGTTACGCGGCTGTCTCTCGTCGATTGACAGTGACGATTCATTCGAGATAGACACCCTGCATAAGGCTTTCGACGCTAACGTTATAGGATTACTCCAGGTTATTCGTTAATTTCGCGAAAAGAAGAAGAGATAGTCGTTCGAGTAAGAAGAACCTCTTCCTTGCCTCTTTTGATTCTCGTGCAGCGGATTTATTATTATTCGGATACTTATCAAGTTAGTGTCCTTTGCGTAAGTTTTAAAGAAATCGAAACGAAGCTAAGCTTTAAAAATACATGTCTTTGGTATCATTATTCATTCCGTTCAATAGTTGCACACATCTGCTCTTGCTTTGACATTTTGAAAGAAAAGAACAGACTCAAGGACATAGTATCATAGCAAATTCTAATCGATCAAGTGAGATAAGTATACAACGTTAACAAGTGGAATTCGCTGTCCGAAAATCAAAGATATCCGCGCGTCTCTGATTCTCAAGTATCACGCAACGGAAAATCCCTCGTTTCGCTGCGGCACGTTAGCAACAGATAAAAGAGCCATAAAAAATACTCTTGTAAGCGTCTTTCCGTAAAAATCCACGGCGGTTATCTCGGGGCAACATTTGTCCGCATTAGCGAGTCCAGCTCTCTCTCTCTCTTTCTCCCCGTCCCATCCTCCGCGCGTGAAACGCCCAAGTATTTGCATCTGCACCCGGATATTCCTACGATCTTTCCTCGTGCCGCTAAGAATGTTGACTTGGCTAATTAAACCGAGCAGTCAGTTCTCTGGTTAGCCTTCCCTCTTGCCCTCTCCTCGATTCTTGTCCTGGTCGTCCTCTAAGAGTCCCCTCGCGTTGCAAGAAAATC
Organism: Eciton burchellii; assembly: GCA_020341155.1. NCBI lineage: Eukaryota > Metazoa > Arthropoda > Insecta > Hymenoptera > Formicidae > Eciton > Eciton burchellii. Next base: position 482,056 of record JAHMML010000004.1, read on the forward strand.
CCCTCGTGAGTTTTCTTCCGCTCGTTCTCGCCGCTCTCGAATTGGATCGAATCGCACGTAGAACTTCACGCTGAGAGATTACCGCAGAGCGGCGAAACTGGACAGGGTAGCTCTTGTGATCGTCGTTTTTGTCGTCGTCGTCGTCGTCGTCGTCGTCGTCGTCGTCGTCGTCGTCGTCGTCGTCGTCGTCGTCGTCGTCCTTGCCGTCGTCGTCGCGACGACATGTCTTATCGCACTGTCGAGAATAGGATTAGGCAGAGCGACAGGACAATCCGCTCGCTGACGACGATCGCGGACGCGCGGCTGTGATCCTTGAGATCCTGCGGGTTGTCGTTACGGTTGTGCTTGAAGCCGTTGCCGTGGTCCTTGATCAAGGGCGCGCGCGGATCCGCGGTCGTCGACGTAGTCGCGTATCGGCTGTTGTACGTCAATCGCGCGGTGCTCTTCTGCATCGCCGGTGTGCTCACCTGCTGATGCAAAATCCGATTGACCACCGTCCCTTGTGCCGGCTTTGATTTGCCTCGGTTCAGCCGTTTCCAGTTGGTCGAGGTGACGCGGCTGGGCACCGTTACGCGCTCGATCTCTGAAAGTACACGAGTCAGATTGAGTTTACCGGACGCTCCACCCTTTGGAGATCCCGTTTTGATGATATTTTCAGATCCTTTTGATTTCTCTAGGTCCCTACCTACGGTCTCCCGATGCGCGATAACGAACTTGGACCACTACTCGTGCTCTTGAAGAGCTTGGAATCGGGATTTGTAACGCGTGAACGAATTAGAGATACAAGCGATGATACATCTTGACGATTGTGAAAGAGAGAATCAATTGGTCAAGGAACATAACGTATTTGCATCAACGTGCTCTAACGTAAGAATGCTGCTCCAGTTAGATACCAGCATCAAGGTAATTCCCACGCAATAGCAATCGCGAGGAACCAAAGGAACTTTTACGATCGATCGTAAATTTTTCCGTAACTATGATGCGGTCCTCGCCGGCTGTCAAGAAATGATGTATCCATTCGGTTTCGTATATCGCTACCCACCGTAGACTCGGAGAGTCGCCTCGGCTTTTCCCATGCTTGAGGAGGCTGAGCACGTGTATTCACCCAAATCCGTTTTCTCCAAGCGCCTTATCTTCAGCACGATCGTCGTCTTCCATTCCTCGTCGGGGTCTCCTCGCTCGTCGATTTCGTACCTGCCTCTGCATTGACATATCACTTTACGTTCAGCGGCCGAGATAGGGAGAATGGATTCCGTTACTCGACATCTCGTTAGAATAACCGGATTGCCGCTGGGATCGATAGCGGAATCGCGATGACCGGGGGTCAGGCGGGGCGATTTGACAAAAAGCGACACCGGCCAGAAAACGCATTGCCTCTTATCGCCGGGTGAGATTGTCGAACAACGTTTCCAGCCTGCCGGAATCGCTGCATCGGACTGTCAACATCGTCTCACCCGCTCATGATGACTTGCTCCTTCCGCATCCATAAATTAATCGTCTTGGGATAAGCCTCGATTAAACAGATCAGCGACACGTTCGTGTCCAGGGGAGAGCTGAGCAGCTGATTGGGCGTCTTCGCGTTGGGTGGAACTGCAATTGCAACGGTCTCTATACGGGATATACGGGTGATACACGTGATTTCGTCTCCTCTCTCTCTCTCTCTCTCTCTCTCTCTCTCTCTCTCTCTCTCTCGTGTGCGTGACAGACCGACAGCGTTATCGAGATACGTTCTCCCGTCTGTTCGAGAAATACACGGATTAAGGTAAACGGATCCGCCGGCCGTCAATCTCGGCTATGGTCTCGATCTCGCGACGAACTCGCGAGCGGTTAAATCGTTTTCACGTACTCACAATTTACTTTTAGATTAACCCTCTTGCTGACCGCCGGAGGCACCTCGTTTTTCGCTATGCAAAGATAAGCCCCCATTTGCCTTCTGTCTACCCTGGTTAATTCCAGCCTCTCGCCGGACAGGTTGTCCACTAGAAAATCGTACGTTATATGAATATCTCGTCGAGGGAATGCTCCCTCCCTCCTTCCCTCGCCGGCCACATAAGCCGACACGTTAACGCGGTCCGAGTAATTATTCGCGCCTTCGCGGCGACGATAAGCGGAATGATGAATTTGTAGGAAAATTTACTATCGGTGGAGTTTATCGCCATCGGTGGTTGCGCTAATATTTCCGCTTTAAATTTACGCTAGGCGAGTGCAAATTTGGCAAGCGCAAATTTGTCCGGTCGAAGACTTGAATCGCCATTTATTATCGTTGTCGGTTAAACCTAAGCGCAAACGGATGGCATTTTCTGGATTTATTGTCATTACTGATAGATCGATCTCAGCGCGTTCGTCGCGTAACTGAAACCGATGATTGATCGTCGCCCGAGATAAATCGGAAGTGATACGATAATAATATCATTAAGGATTATACGGGCCGGGATTATTAACAAACGAAACAATTAATTGGAAGAGTGCCTTTACCATGACATTGAACAAGATTGTACGCTCATATCGCATTTTGTAGAAATATGCTGTTTATCGTGACGGCGTGAGGAGATAACGAAATTTTGGAAATCCGTATTTCCACTACGTGTTTACAATTTCCGTTATTCCAATGAGGAATTGCATTAGCGTGCACGTGTAGTAGACGCTTTTCAAATAACTGAAAGATAATGAATCATATTATTATCGAGCGTACGTCCGACATAAATCACAACGTGTGGAACGTGTCGTTTCGCGTTCGCGATAAAATGTGTCAGAAGTTTAATAAGATCGATCGAAAATGCAAGACACGTGATTTGTGCTGACAGCTAACGGATTCGTTGCAGCGACGCGTAGTATTAAATCAATAATTCCCCGATGTTTAATTATCCTGTCGCGTACGAAAATAACGTCTTTTTATATCGCAACTTAATCACCGTACCTATATCAGATTTTCGTCAATGCTGAACAAGCTGTACAGCCGACACTGCACAAATAAAATATATCTACGTCCTCGGGAGATAGCGTACGATCGCTCTCGTTATATTACGATGGTATTGATAACATTATAATATCAATTTTATATAAAATTGATCATTGGTATCATCGAGAAAAGAGTCTCAATGCAACGGACAAATAGAGAGCGCACATTGTTCTTTCAATCCGGCTTTTGTAAAAATTACGATAAATCTTGTACGAGAGATTTCCCTCATTCGGATGGCCAGCGAAACTTGAAAGATTGTAGCGGACTGATAAAATATTCTTTGAATCTTTACGGAAGCCGCTCCCGTCGAGACACCGCGAACATGTCTCGCATTATGCTGCCTGGAATATCGCGAGAGATGACCGGAAATTAATTGAAATTCGTTTCTCTATTCTCTCTCTCTCTCTCTCTCTCTCTCTCTCTCTCTCTCTCTCTCTCTCTCTCTGTGATATCAGCCGTCCTAACCGAATGCCAATGATTGCTGCGAGCTTTACGCTAGCTTTAATTCCGTGCGAGCTGCCGGCACCCGCATGATGTTGCAATTATTTCTTTCGATTCCGGTCGACCCATTCCACGCGATCTATCGCGACCGCACGAAATTCCTGGAGTGCAGGTGTCTCGCGAAATGCAACGCAGCCCAACGTGATTGAAGGATATTGAAAGTCATCGCGGACAAGCTAATCCCTGTTCGATAGAACGTGTCTCACCGTAATTGCTTTCGATCGGGATCGCCTACGTGTGAGAATTTACGATGTCTTTATATCTCGTTGAAAGTGGCCGGCCATTCGTTGGATCGGGATCAGCACGATTATGTCAATCGCATATTAAGTTTTCTTACGTATCAAGTTTCGCGGCGAGCATAGAAACAATGAGCCGCGCGCGCGCGCGCGCGGCTGATTGCGACAAGTTGCTTTTATTTGGCGACTGAGATGCCTGGAGAAATGGGGCATTCATTTGTGCATTTGAACTTGGAGTTAAATTGAATTAAATTAAGGTGATTTCTCCTAAATTAACTTTGCCCTTTTGAGACGTACGTAATCCAGCAGCCTGCCTGCACCTTAACCCCGCCAAGGGAGGGATTCTCTTTTTCTTTCACGCTTCTTCTCGAAATTTTTCCCCGTCGAAAATTTTTTCTCGTTACTTCGATTGCTATGCAAATGCGCGATTAAATGCACGATAGAATCGGGTGTCACGAAGATGGAGGAGCTGAGGGGAGGGAACAATGCGCGCGCTATTCGCCCGCGGGAAGGATGCACCCCGTGACGCGAAACAAGGCGTATTTCATGTCACGTGACACACGTCACCGCCACAAAGGGGCCGACGATTACGCGGCTCGGCGCGGATGACAATCTCGAGTCGGGGAATTGATATAGGAGCGATTACCTTACCTTGTATCAGCGGGTCGTGAACGCCTCTCATGAGTATGGAATCGCTTTTCTCGCGTCTCCAGAACACGCGGGGTGGCGGTCGTCCGGACGCTTTGCACGACAACGTGGCATTCTCACCCTCGAGAACGGAAACCTCGCCGTCCGAAGTGCCGGAGCTCAAAATGTCGGGCGGTACTGGGGGAAGGAGATGAGACGGCGACATGAAGCAAAAAGCAAGTAATGAAACAGTGAAAGTAAATCGCGTTGAGGCGATTTAGACCGGAAGACCGGATAGAATGTGCGATTTCCGACAAGCGGATGAAACTGTGGAGGGACCTCTCGCGCGTATGCAGACTCGGAACGCTCGATAAATTGCTCCGACTGGCAAATGGCCGCGCGAGAAAATAGTGATTTATGGAGAGAGAGGAATCATCCCGCGCTATCTGATCTACGTGATATAACATGTCGCAGCGAACTTTCTGCACCTTTCTGGAGGATCCGCGAAGAATTCGCGCTGTCGGGGGATCCACGGCGGTAGAATGCGGATATTCCGACGTGATCATTTTTATATTCCTTGTGGAAATGAATTCTTATCTTATTTCTTGTCAGTTGTTCGAGCGTCTCAATGCAAAATCATTTATTTGTACTCTGACGAAGATTCATGCCAGCGTCTCGTTCCGTACCACGAAGAAAACAATCATTCTGTCGGTTAACGCCTCGCCTCGTCTCGCCTCGCCTCATAATTCATTATCGGATTCGTTATCGAATCGATCGCTGAAAGCGCGCGTTAGAGTTCGATGACAAAGCGGCAGGAATAATAAACCGGGCCAGCCATGACACGGATGCCGCGCTTTTCCGAATTGTAGTCTACGTGCCCGAAATGCGGTATGTACATGATGTACGCGGGCTTTGTCGGACTCGAGATGAGTTTTCCGGTGTCGCACGCGCGGCCATCTATCGCGAATTCAACACGTGGAATTATGATTGTGCAATTCTGCCGGACATTGCGCGCCGTACGGCATAAGGACAAAGTTTAGGAATTTCGTCGAAATCGCGCGAAACCTTACGCGAGCTCTCGTCCTTCGATGAACGGAGCTTGGCGAACGACCACCGGAAAACGAGCAGCCGGTATCGCTCTGTCGTGCTGATTTAACCGAGAACGTCGCTGGGACATTGACGACCGGGAAATCATCCCAAAGTCATTCCCCTCGTGCCTCGACGGAAATGAGATATCGGCGGGACATCCTCGCCGAGGGAAGAAAAGCCCCGCTGATGGAATTTCGTCCGATCGGAAGAGCCGTTCGATCCAGTTCAACTACGAGTGTACCGCGGCGCGACACGCGCCGACTGTCGCTTTACCGGACAGTGTAAGAAGAAAAAAGAGAAGAAGAAGAAGAAGAAGAAGAAAAAGAAGAAGGATATTTTAGTATTTCCACAAAGGAATTCCAGAGGAATGCGCCAGTGGAAGGGAACGCTCTCCCGTGCTTGAACGGGCGCGCACGCGACGCTAGGTATCCCCCGTTCATCCCTTGGCCCCGACCTTCCTCACGTACAAGGCAAATGATATCGTTGTGGCGCTGACGGTGCGATATAAAAGTGAAACTTGACGTGCGTTTCATGATGCGCGCTCCCGAGATTGTGCGCGATTGTGCGGGGTATCGCCGCCGCGTCTACGATATTGCCGATGCGATGCGTAATAAGCCGAGCGAGCCAAATATCGAGCATGCACGTGCGTCAGGCCGCGGTGCGAATCGACGTTAAAAGGAGATAATGCAAATTTAATAGCAACAGTTCGGTTTGACGTTCGAGGCAAAGTGCGAGCATCCATCAGTTGACGCACCATCGGCGAACGCTAGTAGACTTGGGAACTTTGTTATCGCGTTTAATTAAACTATAAATTAAAGCGCGGCCGTTGGCGTTTCTTGTATGACCGATAATGTTTCCTTGTAACCGCCAAAGTAAGCCAAGTAACCGAACCGATATTACATCATCCCCTCTCCGCGCGGGGGTAAATGTAACACGCGTCGAAGTTACTCTGGAATTAATCAGATCGAGGCAGCTTTCGACAACACGCCGTGCGCCACATTTCTTGGATTCTTCCAACGCGATCGAGTCGCAACAATTCTACAATTCTCACGTCGATTTTAGCCTCGAGCTCGCCAGATGCAAATCGATCGCCGCCGGTGATGCAACAATCGCCACCGCAACGGCGTCCGGGTGATATCCGTATAGGCGCGATGTGGAATCTCCGCCGTACACGCACGCGGTACACGCACACGTACGCGCGACCATCTATTCAAACGCACTGCTGCAGCAGCATGGCACGCACATTTTCCGGCCCCAAAGCCGGCCCTTGCACGACCTAATCGAAACGCGGTACGTGCGTACGCGCGCGACGTCTCTGCCGAGCAGCCGCAAAGCCCGGCCGGAATGCGGCGTAACGCGCGCAATTAGGCATACCTAGGACGTCCACGCATCCCAGTTGGCTCAACATGGGCTTGGTGTTGAGTTGGCACATGTAACAGCCACGGTCGGCCTCCTTCAGCGCCCGAATATGCAGCTGCCAAGTGGCCTCCTCGTCCTCCCGCGACTGCGTCTGGTTCTTCGTCTTCGCGTTCTCCAGCATGACGAAGAAGCGGGGCGAGTGGGTGACCCGCCGTTCGCCCATGGACAGTATCGTCTGGTCCTCGGCACGTAGCCATCCCACCTGCGGATCAGCGCGAATCTTTTTCGGGATCTTTCCCCTCTTTCGAGAAACGAGAGGCCTCTAATTTAAGCCTCTCTCTCGAGGCCGATCGGATCAATCGCGATGCGCGAGGCGGCTTGCTCGTGGATTCGTGCGAGCTGCGAATCGATCGGGACGGTTTCTCGCTGATTCTCTCCGGCTTTTCTGCCTTGGAATCGAAATCTTACTCCTCGCTATTTTACTCCGCCGAGAATTTCCGAGAGTTTGCAGATTATTTCCTGATAGCGATACTCGCGAAACGCGATATACGTCGCCGATATTGCGATATCCGTTCCGGTTAATCTGACATCGGCTTCCCGACTGGGAAAGTCGGCGAAATTTCCCAGCGATATACGAGGCTGATTCGCGCGCTTGAAAAAATAGCGGAGGCTAGAGCGCCGAACGGTACGAACGATGTTATTTTACTTAAGTCGCTCTCCCACGGCGGGATGTTATTCTTACACGATTCTAATGGATCTGCGCGGATGTCCATTACATCTTTCAGGTACTGTCGAGGCGAACGCCTCGCGGTGAAACGCTGAAGAAGCGTCGTTGACCAGATCTCCTGGTAACTTTTCCCTCGAACCCCATCATCTTCGAGGAAAAGAATATCCAGATTGCTAACGCGGAACGATCATCCACGTCTGCCGTGTCCAATTTATCAAAGCCTTTACGCGGCGAGGCCTTCATCGCTGAACGAAACGCTCAGCGGACCAATCGAGCGCCTCCTCCCTTATTATCTTTCGCCCCGCACGCATCCGGTGGAGTTACGCGCCCCATTATCGCGCGTCTATCGCCCCCAACACGAGCGGCCGAGCGCGCGACACTACGTTACGTGAGATGAACGGCCGAGGGATCCGCTCGCCGATTCTCGCTCGCGCGTGTACTTTTACGAACGATCGGTCCGAGCTATTAACTCGGTAGGCTAGCTCGGGCCGTGGTCCACGGCTCGTAACGATACGCGACAAGCGCGTGCCGAGATTAACATCGGGTATCGCCTTTCGCTCGTGTCCCACTAGCGAGATTTGACGAGAAGCCCCTTTCCCGAGCGAGAAAGCCCCTCCGAGCGATATTATATCGCGGGTTGCATCGCTCGCGTCGGGCGCGCGCTCGCGTCGACATTAATTGCTTTTAGGCGAGCGCGCGCGAGCGCGCGCACGCACGCTTCGCTACATAGGCACGCTACCGGAAGCAAGCCGCCGCTGCGGGAATCAGCGGCGGCGAAAGGTTCAATTTAACGTCGTATCCGGGCAGCAGCCGCTTCACTTAATCGTCGCCGGCCTTCTGCCGGCGCGTTATCTCTAACGATGCACTTGGTAATTAATCTCAAGTGACTGTTGTGCGCGACCCATACAACCACCTCCGCGCGCTCGTACGCGCGCAGCCGGCTACATCGGCCGGGTCACCACCGGTCTACGTGCGGCGGGTGTACGTTATACTCGTATACCTGTCCGACACTCGTGTATGGCCCGCCGCAACCTCAACGGCGAACTCGGGGCTGCAAGACTTGATCGCCGAAAGCAGGGTTAATTGGCCTTGAGGACACACGCTGCATCCGCTTCATGGGCGTTCATATCGAGTCGATCTCAGGACCGTGGGGCGCGAGGAGGAACGCCGAAGGGAGACTCTGCGTATCAACGGGAAGTCTCGGCGACTCTCTGCTCTCGCGTTCGTCGGTAGCGGCTTTCGAGATACGTTAACGAGATATTATGAAATCGCATTATGAAATCCGGTAGATTCCGATGCGGATTTCGTGCACAATTTGAAGGCTGTAAAAACTGTAACTGCATTGGACAGATATTTTTACGAGACTCGTCCGTTGCATCGAAGAACAGATCCTTGGTTGCTCGAAGATCTGAAATCAGCTGACGCGATCGCGGGGGTGGGACAATTTTCACATGGAGTCTCTACTCTGCGACGATGAAACGAGAAGACACGACGAGCGGCAGGAAGTGCGAAGGGACTTTCGGGAATCACAGCCGGAAAAATCCTCACGGAGATTCCAGCTTCTCTAGCGAGCAAGTGGCTCAGCCTTTCTTCGTCTGTTGTTATCCGCGATCATGGTAATGGCGAAGCGGCGAGCCGCACGGCACACGGCTTAATCGAATCGATGCATGAGTAGTCCAATAAAAATTGAGTTTCCGGAGGCGGATTGTTCGCGCGAGGAGCGAGACGCACGTGCTCGCAACCACCGAGAAAAATAGAAAGAGAGAGAGGAAGAGATGGGAAATTCAGTGGATGACGACGCTCCCCATCCTCGAACCCTTTCGTTGTCGGCGTACAATTGACGGTGCTTCAAGCACATCCTCGCGCAAGAACAACAGTTTGTCCGGCATGAAAGGAGAGCAGGCATTACCGGCACTCGCTACCAAAGTCGTTATCCCCGTGGAGAGGATAACGATTCGTTCGACGCTATCCCCGGGATAATGTCGTCTGCCTCCCTCTCTCCCTTTCATCCTCATCCCCGGCGGCGAAACGGCATGCTTATCGTGTAAAAACTTCGCCGGGAACTCCGATGACTAGGTTGGGAATTTTGCACGATCACGATCGATGAAAAACTGCCGGATATCCGTAATCTCTGATTGGAAAGGGTAATTAATGAAATATAGATCTGAGATTTCTATTTTACTGCACGGATGTTTAAGCGGGCATCTGTTCGCTCCGTCCTGCGAATCGGAACCTCGATGTGCCTCGATCCTTCTCGACGTGCGACGATTTTCCGATCGGATCCGATCCGATCGGCACTCGCGCGAGGATAAAATCCAGAAATTATATCGAGCTCGTTTCGCTCGGCGAGGCTGAGAATGGCGCGTCATTAATTTACGATCCCGATGTTTGTCGGCTATTCCGATAACAGGGGTTCTGGAACTTTTATTATTTTAATGGTTTATTAAAATTTAATTATCGGCGATTGCGTCGTGCTCGGAGGACTGATGATTGCGTTAAACTCGCATCAGGCACTTTGCGGATGCTGCAATAACGATAATCCTTTTCATCAAGAAGACTTTGATATTAATTAGACCATTACAGGTACAAACCGTCTTTCCCGTCTCTATAAAGGATACTTTTCAAAATGAAATCTTTAACTAGACGCGCGAACAATAAGTAAAAATATTCTAATGAAATTTATTGCCGCATGGCGGCGCACGAAGAATCTGATGCAGAGATAAAGGAGATTGTCCCTTTCTAATTGGCGTTGAGAGTTAATTAACGATCATACGGCGCATCTCGATTTACGTCCGATTTGCGAGTACGGTTACGATCGGTTATCAGGTTATCGCGCGTTGGGAAACGGATCGCTTTATCATATAGGGATACGTCTACAGCGTAAGGCAGAGCACATAGATTACGCAGCGATCTAAATTTACTTACTAAACAATACCTCCTAGACAATTATATCAAATAAGCGACTGTTTGAATAACTCGATCGCGCGGAGCGATCGCGCCGACCGATTGCACTGCGGGAGTGAGTTTGACGAGATTAGACGAGATATTCGGGAGCGATGCGTAATCGGCTCGAATCCTTTGAGCGGGATAACTCGTCGTCCGATGGAGCGCCGCGCGCCGATCGCTCTGCACGATTCCTTGTCTTTGTTCGAGAGTTACTTCTGTCGAAGCGTCCAGTTTTATTGCGTCCCTTAACTTAATAAATTAAGTACCGTACTTCTAGTTACCCGTGCCGTCTGTACGTCTATATATATATATATATATATATATATATAGAGGTGCTATCTCCAACAGCATCTCTCGTCTCTTCGGTGCGCTTTTATCCAGGGATTTTCCGCGAGTTCGTTGCAACAAGAAGGGTTCGTAGCAAGAACGGAAAGAGGTGGAGAGAAAGACTCCCTCTCCGGCTGATAAATTAAAAACGAGTTCTATACTCTTCCCCGGACGGAACCGCTCGACCGCCATTTCCACCGCTGGCCTTTGTAAGAGTATTAGCACCTTGAATCTAAGGCTTACGTTCCTCCGTCGCCCCGGTATAAATCTCCCTCCGTGAATCGTCCGGTGACGGATCCGCTGCCGGCGGCTACGTTGCGAGTGCCTCATCCGCTCGGCGTTTCTCCGTCCAAACCTGGTGCAAAGTATCTTCCCCGGGAAAGCCGGGATCTCCCGGACGGCCTCGGCTGACACACATTACGTCGCGCCGCTTACGAAATTCCCCGGTGGGCACGTCGGCGGTCGGTCGGTGTACGTCGCCGTAATATTTCGAGGGAACTCCGTCCCACGAATCTACGTTAGCGCTAAGAGATTGCTCCTCGTAGCCCCGTTAGCCGCGGCTCTCCGCCACCCGCCGTCTCTTCCTTTCCATCTCTTCCTCTCTCCATTGTAATCATGGAAACAATCATTCTTCTCTCTCCCTGCTTCCTCTTCAGTTCGACCGCGTTCCCTCCCTCGTCCTCTCGTTAGCCTGCGTTCGTCTTTCTCTTCCTTCCCACCCCCCCTCTCTCTCTTTCTCTCTCTATCTCTCCTCTGCTTTCTCGCCATCTCGCAGCGAGACAACCTCCACAACCTGCGCATCCACATCGTGTTCGGTCCTTCTCGTTCTTCGCTCTGCCATTTCCGTTCTCCCGCGGTCGACGCGGCCCTTCGTCTCTGTCGCTCTAGTTCTCCGCGTCCGCGGAGGATTTTAGTATAACGTCTCTCCCTCTCTCCCTCTCTCTCTCTCTCTCTCTCACTCTCTCTCTCTCTCTCTCTCTCTCGCTCTCGCTCTCTGGTTGCGCCGATAGGAAACGTCTGCGACACGGGGTGCCCCGGCGCAGTGTGCTGATGGCGAAGGAAATGGTCGGCCGGTAACGGTGGTAACGTTAGTGAGGCTGCTCCTGGTGCAGACGACGTCGGTGATGGTGGTGGCGGTGGTAGTAGTGGTGGTAGTGATGGCGGCAGCGATGGCGAGCTACCCTTTCGCTCGCCTCTGTAGCAATCACCGATTTGTCTGAATAAGCCCCGAGCAAGTATATGCTCATGCTTACCCTGGGGAAACACTACTCTGGCCAACTCGCACCCCCCCTCCCTACCGATTCTGCCACGTCCCGACAATCTGCTACTACCGCTTGGCAAGCGTGGCCCTCCCGTTCCCTCCTCAGGGAACAGCAACTCCTCGAAAATGTTCAACGTTCATCGATGCTCGATTGGAACGTCAGCGGAAACGACTGGAAATACGGCGATAGGCTCCCGCGATGGTGGATGGCGAAAGCGGGGTGGCGTAAAGAAAAAGGAGAGACGCCAAAGTTTGCCATCCCGTGTACCGTCGACAGTGGAGCCGCTGCTGCTGTTGCAAATGAGAGGCAAGAAGACGAGCTCGGAACAACGAAACTCAGGGACGATGGCTTCTTGCCGGTCTCCGTAAACAGAGGACACTGTATAACTTTTCCCTCGCAAAAAGGACCTCGGTCGTTATTGCCGGCGGTTCTAACTCCGGCGACCTGGTATACAAGCCTGTTGATCTCGAATACGACAAACATCGTCCGAAATGTATAATTGATCATCGACTGCACTCTAATATTAAAGGGACTGCGCAAGCATTTCGTCTACAAGTTAATTACTTGCTTTTTCCGCCGATTTTATAAACCATTCTAAATTAAAATCTATCTATCAATCCAACGGCTGACATTTATATGTCTTTGAAAATACTATATGAACTAGTAGAGTAATATAACCTCCAAAAACGAATTGTATACATGGTTGCCTCTGATAAGGAGTATATTGGCTGCGTTCTTTTCGCGTTCCAAAAAAGAATGCGTTCCAAGAAAGAATTAAAGTTATTGAAACGATGTTGTGCTCTCGGTGAACGTGCAGTGACTCCTACAATTTGCAAAAATTAGTGTAAGAAATTTCGTGAAGGCAACTTTAACCTTGAAGACGGAGAATGCTAATCTCAAAAATTTGAGGACGACGAACCGCAGCACCCATCGCAGTGAGATTCGTCAGAGGACTCGTTGCCCGATAAATGACTTGGGGTCATCGAAAATGATGAAGATTATTAATTATAATCTTTCTTTTGTAAATAAACTTTACAAAGAAAAACAAGAAATTAATTTGCACACCTAATAATCAACGTTGATAAAGACAACGTCGCCTCTGATCATGAAATTACACGGCTGTGCACCGCGAAACGCCTCGCGATCGCGTCGGCATCGGGACGCGCGCAAGAGAGACGGAGAGAGGTATTCCCGTGTCACGATCGTGTTACGTAATGCGTGTTAAGTTCACCGAACAACAGGAGGAGCAAACGTTCTCTTGAGCGGGCAGTGAGATATGACTTGGTAAACTTGCAACTTCACTCAACTATAAAGGCGATATCCGGTGCGCGCGCGCACGCGTAAGAAGGAGAGAGAGAGAGAGAGAGCTGACGATGATAGATGAGTCATCACAAACAAGTAAATCGTCTCGAGGCGTTCTTCGAAACGCCGTTATTCACATTACTGCACCCGTATTGATCCGCGATCTTTTCATCTCCGCGTCGCGTCCTGCAGTCTTGGAAATATAATTGACTCAAGTAGCGAAGATAGCGATAAACTCCCCGGCCGGATTTATGTTTGCTGGATATCTGCTATTATGTATCGTAAACGTAATCGGTCGAAGCTTACGCTGACCTATCTCGTTTCACTATTAGTCTTCGATAATTGATGATCCTATGCGAACTGGTCTAAATCCGTCTAAATCCGAGCTCGCCAATAACCGTGATCGCGCGATTAATCGCGTAACGACGTCGAGAGCGATCGGTAACTCGAGCAACCCGAGTTAAACCCGATTCTTACCGGGATGGAAAAATGATCGTCGCTGTCCGAGCGGCCTTTAAGGAGGGACGGAATTATAACCAGATCTCCCCGGCTGCATCTGACGCGAGATCGCGACAAAAAGAGCCGACGAGAAATGGCACGAATATTCTACTTGAAGACTCGCCGGTCTCTCGCGCTCTCGCGAGAGAATCGCTTTGACTTTTCTTCCTCCCCTCTCTTTTTCTCTCTCTCTCTCTCTCTCTCTCTCTCTCTCTTCGTTTCTTTTTCTTTCTTTTCTTTTTTTCTTCCCTTTACGAACCGGCGTTTCGTTTCTTTCGCGATAGCGCAAATGAGAGCATTTAAAGGATCAGAACCGTCACGCACCCCTCACCGACGAAGAGATATTCTCGTCCATTCTTTCTTGTTCTCTCTCTCTCTCTCTCTCTCTCTCTCTCTCTCTCTCTCTCGCTTTTTCTTTTTTCGATCCGCCTTTCGCGTCGACAGGGAAGAAGAGGCTGGAGGGGGCAGACATTGCCGCTGCCGCGCTGCATCTCGGTGATTTGCCTCGTTTTACTTCCTTGAAAAGGTGCCGCGGATACTAAAAGCTTCAGGCTTGTCGGTGCCTTTCCCTTTCTTTTTTTCCTCCTTTCGTTTAGATGGAACGCTTTAGAGAGATCGGTCGGGACGAGCGCAAGAATAGTAAGAAAACACTGAGGAACTCCGCGAAGATAAAGCGCCGAGAGAAAGAGCCGCCGTTAAAGTATGGATCGATATGTGCGCGCTCGCGCGCACTCGTCCGCGCGCTCGCGCGAATTTTTATCTACTTGTCACGGAAGGCGTCTTATAATCTGCTGAAAATTGCACGCTTTTAGGATCCCACTTTTGTGCCGGCAACGGCTCCTTTCATCCGCGTTACGATCGCCTTTCAGAGCCATTCCTCTCTCTGATTGATGCGGCGTACTGAACCGGATGAAACTCCGATCGGAATAGCCGATAAGCCTCGTCCTCATTAAAACGCGCAAATGGCCTGGGCGATACGCAAGCATATCGCGCTCGCGAGTAATCCCCTCCGCCGTTGATGTCTGAAATTTTAATTCGCCGGAAAGCCACCGCGAGTCAAAGATTACGTATTCCGTCTGATCGTTTTGAGATTCGACTACTTGCTGAAGCCTCGCCGTCCCAGGCGGGACGCTTACTCGCGGATGAACTCGAATACAAACGCTAACCTCCGGCGTGAGCTTCCCTCAAGAACGCACGCTCGCAAAACTAAACTAAGCCACGGGATATCAAACGAATCGCGGCTGTAGCTTCGCGCGCGCGCGCGCGCGCGAAAGTAACTCGCTCGCGCGGGATGGGAGCTCGGGATTCGATGCCAATTCCTGTCGAGTTCGACTCTCAGGGAAACGCGCCCCGTTTTCTTATGGATACGCGGCCATTGCGCGCCGCTTATCAACGTTGAGATCGCGATCGGACGTTATTTGCCTGCCGATCTTAATCCTCGATAACGACACGTTATGGGCGTTCTTTCCGCCGGCGCGAAAGTTTTTCAAGATCCGCCAAAGTTCGAACAGCGCTCGCGCACTCGCGAGAGAGTTGGAGCATTTCGACCTCGCGTATCTCGAATCGCTTCGCTTTGGCGCGAAGCGCGCGCGAGAGCAAAGCGTAGAGCGAAGTTTTGATCAGCGATGCGTTAGCGGAGTCGGTCCCACGGTGTAAATTACATTCCTGCAACTCCATTCTGCAACGAAGGCTAAGTTCTCGGTCACACGAGCACGCTGCCGCGTCGGTGTTTTGCGTGGCGCGTAAACGGAGGCGCGCGCGCGCGCGCGCCATTTTTCGCGCCATTTTTCGGAAAGCGCAATTTACGGGGTTGCAATTTACAGACATCCTACTCGAAACTGTTGCGAATCACGGGATAAATTTCAATTTTCGCATCCACGCTCGCTCTTTTGTCTTTTCTTTCTGATAATGCGCAATCTCGCGCGTCTAGTTATTTCACTTTAATTGTACTTATTTTATTATAAATCCTTTTCCCTTTCGCGTTACGTTTCTTCATCCTTGACCTCGAGAGTCACACACGCGCGTGAATGATTCGAAATGAAATTAAAGTTACACTTGAAACGACTGCGATTGTTCCGCGACGCCCACGCACACGTGGGAAATACGTCGCGCGGAAATTTTATTCTTTAATAAAACCGGCAGCACGGAAAGATCCCTCCCGCGGCAGGCCAAGAGCACGCCATTATTGCGATGTTTCTTTGTAACTGCGGAAAGGAAGTGCCGTAAAGCAGCTCTTATTACTATCCCGCCCTGATACACAAATATACGAGTCTATTTGCCGTAGTTGCCGCGGCGCGGCGGCGGAAAAACGGCAAAATACGGATATATGAACGATACGTGCCGGCAAATAACGCACCGCGAACCGGGCGATCTCAGGCCGCGTTTTCAGACCTGCGATCGATTCCGCCTATAGGATGCGATTGTACGATGAGAGAAAGAAAGAAGGAAAAAAAAAGATAAAAGGAAGATAAGAGGAAGCTGAGGACGGATCGTAATCTATGTCGCTGTCATCCGCGTGCGCGTCTTCTTGTATCCCGGAACGAATTAGCGGATCGGTAAACTACGGCGAGATGTCGTAGATTAAATTAAACGGGATAATTACGCCGACTGAACATTAACATCGCGAGCGCGTCTCCCGTTTAATTAAGCTGCTTAGACGCGATTCGGCTCTTCGCGTCTGGAACGCGAAATCTCGTTCGCAAAATAAAATATCCGGGAGGGGTCGGGAGGACGGAAGCTGGATTCGTCGCCGTCTGTTCGAATCGCGGAGTCGCGAGACGAGACGTCGCCGACGTCCCCGCGGATTCCCCGCGATAATTCGAACTGTCGTGACTATCAAAGCCGCATTTCTATTTCTCGTCCGGCCGCTTCTGTCTTCCATTCTTGTGCCTTTTCCTGCTTTTTTTTTGCGTTTTTTTTTTTTTTGTGTTTTCGTTTCATCCGCATTTCTCGCCAGTCGGTTCAGTCCGGCAGTTCCGCGCTCGTTTTGTTTAATTAAATAACGCGTCGAAACTAATTACTTGTCGAAATATAATATATCTGGTTGTTTTTTTATATCTGCCGTTATCGCTTTATGGCCTTTGAGCAGTGTTAATTGTTTCATGAAACTGCTAATTAATATATGTTCTTTTTTATTATTTTTTCTTTTTTTCAATGTTTATCGCGTTATCGTGTCACATCTATGGATCAAAGTATTTTCTTTTCGGAAATGAATGGATCATGTACGAACTTTGGCGTTATTCGTTCTACATTGCTACATTGCGCTGACAGTTTGCATATTTTATTATCGGATTACTAGATTAAATTTGTATTATTATCATCGCTATAAATTAGCATTACATGTACCTATACATAATATCTCTCTCTTTCTCTCTTTCTCTCTCTCTCCCTGCTGTCTCGTTTACATGCAAACACACACACACACACACACACACTGTGTGATATAAAGGTAAGCACAAATTGGATCTCTATCGAATAAACGAAATTTTATAAAAGCTATTAAAATGTATTGCAACAGGGCTTTTATTGTTTATTAATGTTAATCAGTATTACACGTTTTTCGTATCGTTTTAGATGCACGGTTTCGGGCTTTTATTTCCGGATCAGCCGGATTGCCGTTGTTATGCGCTTCGTTTTGCGCGGTTCTGGCTAGCGCAATGCCGACATGACACCCCGCCGTAAAATCCGCGCGACTCTCTGTCGCGTCGCCGCGGCTCGCGCTGTAATTAGCGATCAATTGACAAAGATGCATCCGCAGGTCGGGATTACAGAGCCGGCGGGATCGATCCGGCCGCATACAAATTTGCGGTTATCGAATTTTATTTTACGGCCGACCGCGCGTACGGATCGTGCGTCGAAAGCGCCGTAGCTAAAATAACACAAAATGATGGCGGCGCGCGAGCTTTAACGCGTTTAATCGCACATCAAAGCTTTATCCCGGCGGGATAGAGGGAGGGAGAGGGAGGAAAAAAAAGAGAGAAGAGAGAAAAAAAATCGCCGCGCAGGGCGGCGCGCGCGCGCGTCCACCGCGCGTTTACGGCCGTTCCGTGAAAAGTGAATCATCGTGCGCGCGCGATTCGTGCTCGCTCGCGATTTCGAACTCTAATTAATCGATTCCCGTGCCGCCGTGTTATTATACGCGCTCGGTGCCAGCAGCGGGTTAGCTGCCGAGATAGCGAAAAGTACGGGAACGCGAAATGGCAATTTTCGATATCCGCCGAAAGATAAACATTTGCACGAGCTGCCATGGTAACAGGCGTTTATGCGTGACCCACTGAATGTACAGCCTCGTTGCATATCTCACCTCGTCGCAAATTGCTGCCGAATGCTGCCGCAATCACAAATCGCGATCGGTGTCTCGCTCTGTTTATTTGCCGGATCGGGAAAATGTGGCGCGCCGCGCTTAGAGTCGCTTCGGATATTCGATGCTAGTCGCTCGCTTGTGCAACTCGAGCCGCGGATCGTTTCCCGGATACATCCGCGAGGAAATATTAACCCTCTCCCGAAGTAAACCAGGCGTTCAATAGGGAGTTTTGTCGCGAGCGGCGCGACATGGAAGGAGTTTCCGTTTTGCTGAATTTTTGTGCGAATGAAATTTATTAAACCAGGAACGCAATTCAAGCGAAACGTCACCGACGCGACCGCTCCCAACGTCCATCCGCGATTGCACGGTTATCCTCGGCATTAGCAATCCGACCCTGCAAGCCCTTCTCCTTCCGGATTCCCGATAATTACCCGATGTGCATTAGCCCGAGTTGTCTCAAGCGGACGGACGCGGAAAAAATACGAGGAACCGCGCGCGCGCGGATGCGCGCCCGCTATCCTCTCGGCATCTGCCAGAGCCAGTCCTCATGCCGGAATGTCCCATTCATTTCCGCGGGATTATGGGAATTCCCGATTCCCTTATCGCGCCGTTAACGCGCGCCTCCAAGCCGGCTAATTAGCGCTCGCGCGAGTCGAGCTCCGGCTCCGCGCCGCGTCCCTCGCGCGTCGTTTCTTGCCGAAATCTCGCCGGCTGCTTACCTTGTAGTTTCCCACCTTCCTGATGGTGCAGGAGAGGGCGACTTCCTTGCCGATGGCAGCGGTTACATTGCCGATCGGCTCCGAGAAGCTTGGCACATCTGCGAACCGAAAGAAGCCTCGCGTTATGTTTCTTGTCGGTTTTCCAGAATCCTTCCGAAGCGACTTGCGTTCCATGTACGAATAGTCAATCCATCGCTATTTTCTTTCGTTGGATAAGCTTCCGATAAAGTTTCAAGGGTGGGGAAGGGAATTTAAAAGAGAAGAGAAAACGATCGCCGGTTCACGTTTGGAAACTGGATTATATTCGGATGAGAGAGACGCGTTACGCGGTTCGCTGATCCCGCGAGCGTGACGTTAATAACGTTCTCTGATGGAGAAAGGTAATTTTTCAAGCAAAATATTTGGCAGATTTCAGCGAGCGTTTGTTTTGATATCTACTGCCTCGCTAATACAGTGTCGGATATTAAAATGCTCCGCTGCTTTTCCGGCCATGATGAACCGAGCACGAAAATTGCTCCTTGGATTATTATAAGTTACGGCACTGTTCGTTCGTTGTTGGATATGTCAGATTGAAAATCTGACGGAACAAGCGAAAAATCTAGGGCGGTTTATTTATGTTACTATTACGCGCTGACACGTATGTGCGTGTGTGTATACGTACAAAGCGAAAACGTCAAGGTAACATCGAACAAGCCTGCAAATTTCTCCGATCTGCGAAAATGGAGAAAAAAAAGAGAAACATTACGCTTTCTCTCTCTCTCTCTCTCTCTCTCTCTCTCTCTCTCTCTCTCTTCGGGCTGGCGAGTATCGCAAATTGTAATTATCGTATTGCTTATTATGCAGGCGAAAATTGAATGCGCCCCATAATGGGCGCGCTTGCCGCGCGCGATGATTAAAATAAATATTCCGCGATGCATTATTGATGCCTCGGTGATAGGCTGCAAACGCGAGCGATACGTCATGGCCGCAGATTACCAATATCGCCGGTGTGTAACTTTCCATTCCGCCATGCGGAATAATGTTTTAAATATTCGGACTCGCGATAAATCGAGGTTGCACGAGGCCTAGCGTGCGCGCCTCGCTTTGACAAACATTTCATGCCACTCGAGGTGGACGGCGGTGCTTCGCTCATGATTCGTTGCTCTCGTTAGAGCGCACGTGACGGCGCAATAGCGACGATTAACGGTTGACGCGTATAATACCGTACTTCGAACGGTGAGCTATAGTTTTCATTTCCTGTCAGGCTGCCAAATTGCAGAACGCTCGGCGTTGTACGTGTGACGGAACGTCCGCGCATGAGGACGCGCCGGACGCGCGTTGCAAGACTGATATAAATGAGGAATATAATAACGAATATGCAGGGAGAAACGTTGACGGGTTCTCCGTTACAATAGCGTTATAATAGCGTTAATCTGAAATATATATACGGCGGATACCGCATTCGGGGCTTTCGTCTAGGTTACAATGAGCTGGCGCATATAACGTCGCGCGCGTATCTTTCTGAATGTTTCCGTCTCGTGAGTGATCACGCGATCGTACTTTGTACGCGTATATTCATAAATTATCAGGCGCACGAAGCCGACGATAATGCCGGAAATTACGCCTCCTATTACGATTACGATGTAAGAATTATTAGATGTACAAATTAATTTCTTGCTTCTCTTTTCGCCGATCTTGGAAACTATTTTGAATACGCCGATGCTTTCGAAACACTAGTGGATTAGATAGTGGGGGGGGGGGGGGGGGGGGAGGTAACATAACCTCCGAAAACGGGTGTATACATGATTGCCTCCGATAAGGAGGCTACTGCATTTCTTTCGCGTTTCAGTTAACAGAGAACTGAAGCTCCTGGGGATGATTCGTATTCTTTGCGAGGATGCGGCTCATGCGACTCGTAAGAATCGGTACAAGGGATTTCGCGAAGGAGATTTTAACCTCAAAGGATATAGAGAACCTCAAGGATACGGAAACGAGGAACTGCAGCGTCTACTGGATCGAAACTCAGGAGGAAACGGAGGAGACACTTGCTGTTCAATTCAGACTCTTGCGCGGTTATAAATAAATAAAATAAATTTTGAAAACACTTACGAAAAAGAGGCAAGTAATTAATTTGTACATCCAATTAATCAACGACGGAGACGACCGCGCCGGAGACGACCAGTCGCGTTGAGGGATCGCTCGATTTTCGATCGCGTCGCTAAGCGAAGAGAATTCTAATTCCTCGCCCCTCCTCCTCCCAGCCCCCCYCCCCYCCCMTTTCCCCGAGAATTCTAATCGCCGAATCTGTCGGGGGTTATCGTACAATCGTTAGCGAACTTGCTCGCTCGCCGCTCTCCGGACTCGTTTGAGATCGCACGTGGGCGTCTCATTGTTTAACGGTGAAAGAAATCGAGCGCGATTTCAGCGAGTCCCGCGCGGGGATTCTCGCTTATCACGCTCTCCGCGCCTGTCTCTTCCCACCTCCGGTGGGAAATTACGTAATTGATCTCCCGAGTTGTCCAATTTTCCTGTAATAAAAGAGTCTGGATTCATTCTTCTTGATTCATCCCACTCGCTCCCGGGAACAATGCGCCGGCTTTATTTTACGAAAGCACCGGCGATTCTTCCCATCGGGCAGCGCCGTAAAAACCAGGTCGACGAATACGACGAGGTCGGATGGACGCGGGCGAGGAGACGAAAAAAAGTGCAAATCGAAGCGGAAAGTATTACGAGGCGCTACACACTCGAGTAAGAAGTGAGCAAGAAGCCGTTTCTCGCTTCGGGGGGTCAGAGACGTCAGGGACGGCAAAAAGAAGAGGAGGGGGAGGAGGAAAAGAAGAAGAAAAGGGAAACGAACGGAGAGGGCAGAGGGAAAAACGAAAAGTTTAAACGAACAACGCCCGGCCGCACGTGGAGCAATATCGGGAGGAACATCAGCGCGAACTCAAAGTTTGCAAATACCACCCTCAACGCCGAAGCCATGCTTCTCGAGGGTGTCCCGAGATATCCGGCGGCCAGTTGCATCGAACGGAAGAAGCGACGATGTTTATGCATGGCCGCGAGCCGCGCGTCCGCTTCCGTCGAGACACGTCGAAAATTTCTTCCAGTCCGCGATCGGTCTTTCATGTCGCGGACGGTTCCGATGCTTCGGACAAAAGCTGAGGACGCGCGGGAAGGGACGGATGCCGACGAGACCGGTTCGCGAGTCGCTGCGCTGGTCCGGCAATCTCGCGGAGGCAGTGCCGCTGGTATTATGATAAGATATTCACTGACAGAAACAGGAGAGGAAAGGAATTTTCCGCTCCTGGCCGCTGTCGTTCCCACGATCGTATCCAGAATGTAATATAAGGAGAGGCGGGGGAAAATAGCGACGTTATCCGCCTCGAGTGGCCTCGTCGGCGAGGCTGAGATGGGGAGAGATAGCCAGAGAGAAGGAGAGGAGGGAGATGGAGCGAGGAAAGACGGTGGCAAGAAGCAGGGACGAAAACGCGAGGCCAAGACCGAGGAAGACGAAGAGAGGGCAAGAGATCGCCTCTCTCGGGACTCGGTTGATACCGCGAGTGCGGGGTATATATGTGTGCATAGGCGTATGTGTGCGGCTGCGCGTGCACTCGTACTGGGACTGGTCTTATTTTATGGCGAAATTATTCTGGGAGAAAAATAATTCAATCTCGGTGCGGCAGCGACTAGACGGTATCGGGCATCCGTGCTACTTCCGTGCCGCTGGCTTCCAGAAGTTAGCATCCAGAACCGTCCGATCGAAGAAGCGGATCGGCTTTCACTTTCCGATAGCGAAGGCGCGCGGGTCCAGGCGCGCCGATAATCACGTGAAGAGGCATCGCCTCGTCCACGAAAATTGATCCCGCTGTTGTCGTTTTGTCGCGTCGCGTCTCTCACTTTACGGCCACTCGGCGACAAATTATTTACGCGATGCGGTTGTCTACGCTGTTTTTACGCGCTCCTTTTTAGATAGCGCCGCTGCGACGGATGTGTCTTGTGCATTTTTCAACCGGAATTTCAAGCGGCCGCTTGGGACGGTGGCGCAATCGAAATAAGAATTTCTAGCTCAAAGAAAGTCAAGACTCGATATTTCGATTTTACATAATTCATCGCGAAGAAACGCGCCTGTCGCAAAAATAGAAGCTATAAAGCGAGTCTTACGAAATGCCTTTGCAAGGTGTCGTCTCATGTCGTCGTTGCTGCAGCAAGTTCAAGTATTATAGCATTAAAGTTAAAGAAACGATCGAACGTGGGATAACTGTGTAAACAACGGAAATTGTCCGCTCGATTTATAAAAATATGTCTCCGTTTTTCCCACCGTGGCAAATAAAAGTTCGCTAAAACGCGATCGGGGACTGAATTACACGCGGAAAAGTGTACCAGCGGTTATACGGTTAAATATTAAAAAGGAGAAAAAAGGAAAAAGAAGAAAAGAGAAAGGGAGAAAAACAGTTCCCGTTACCGTTCGCGATGCGGAGACTGGCGTTTATCGAAATGTTTCGATAAAAATACATTCTTAAAAAATACAAAGCGAATTAATTCGCGTCAACGCGCACGCGCGCGTTGACGCGATGGGGAAAATCTCCGAAATATTTCCGGATTTTACCGAACGTGCGTTTTCTCTTCTCCTATTTTCTTCTTTTTTTCTTTTCTTTCTTTTTCATTCGTTTTCTCCCTCCCCTTCCATTTTTTTATTCTTTATTTAATTTTTCAGCGCGCGGCGGTATTCCGCGGAATTTGCGCGAGATACGAATCTGGACGCGCGCGCGCGCGCGCGCGCGTCCCGGGAAACCGTTAACGCGGAATTAAGCGGTCTGAAATAATTAACGCGCGCACGCGCCGAATGAGAATTATATCTGGCTAATAAATCACGATGCGGTTTTAATCCGGCTCCACGACCGGCTCTCTTTTCAGCCTCGCGGAATCGCGGGTTCCAGAACGTAGCATCTCGCGAATCACATCTCCCCTCCTTCGCGTCGCGCCGCGATCGGATCGCGCAACGGATAAAGTGACCGGGTCAGTGGTAGGGGTAAAGCACGAGCCCGCCCGACGCGGAGCCGTTACTTCGTCTCGCGTCGTAAAACATATAACTACGTTAGCGGCTTTGAGCAATCGAGATCCGAAAGCGATACGACCGGTCGTCTCTTGGTGGCAGCGTCTCCTGCGCGGGAAGCCTCCGGCGAGAAACTTGATATCGGAATAAATGGTGGCGCCGTATCGCGTCGCTGTAAAGAATCCGGAGAGAATTCGGGCGTGTACGACGACGTTAAACCAAACAATACCGTGGCGGTGATAGACGGAGCGCATTAAGTGTCCCAATCGAGCGATAAATCGGCAAGTGACGCCTCTTAAGCGCGAGACGCGCCATGTAGCCGCGAGAATCGCGCGATCAATTTTTACGGATTATTCCGCGCGACTTTCGCGCGATCTCCCGGTCTTTATCGGCGCTTTATGTGAGCAACGAGGAATGAACTCGAAGGAGCAAGGGCAGCGCGAAAGATAATTTAAAAGTTGAGGTCAATGCGATTCGCGGAACTTTATGAATATAATTTCAGGCGTTAGAGAAATGAGAGAAGTTACCGCAAACGATAATTGTACCTTCCCGTCCTGTTGCGGAAGCGCGCGAGCGCGCGAGCGCGCCTGCTTTCACTCGGCGAAATATTCGCTTCCGTTATTCATGAGTTTTGCAGCCGAGCTCATCGATCCGACGAATTAAGAAAATTATGTCAGACGCGTCGGCCGAGAAGTTGGCCAATGTTTCATCCAAGGGTGTTTCGCTCGATCGAGAACGATCTCTAGCGCCGCTCTCTAGCGCTGTTGTTTAAAAATAAGCAAATAAGAGAGGAGCCAATCGCCGTCGTTGCGTACGTCCGCGCAGCCGTAATAACTTTATCCAGTTACTCGCAATTTGCATCGATCGATCGTAAATTTCGAAGCGTCGCTGAAACGCCGTCGCGGCATTCCCGAATAAAATGGACGCGTTCGGCACCGGGACGCCCGATCGGCGCTGGAAAATAAGAGAATCAATCGCGGCAGGCGCGACCCCGACGCCACACCGCGCTTCGAATCGCTTCCCTGCGCGCTAATAAATCATTATGCGCTCTACGCGGAATTCTTCCTCCGCCGAATCCATCGAGTCGCGACGCGGAAGAGGAAAATGCTCGCCGGCGTATCGACGGTGTAGCTGCCCTGCAGCGGGGGTCGGGGGGGGGGGATCTTGGCGCGCATCGATGTTCGACAGGAGAAAATATCGCCCTACCTAGCCCCTCATGGGGCGATCTTGCACGGGCCAGCCTCGTATCGCACCGGCACGTACATACATCCGACGTACCGGCGAGAGATCACCGGCGAGGCCGAGGAGTGGGGGGTGGAAGACCTTTTCACGTGCCGACGCAGCCGCGTGGGGCCCGCGCCTATAGCGAGAAGAGTGGGGGGGTGGGAGGGGAGGGGAGGGGGAGGAAGAGTATGTTTCATGTGCATGTGTCGAAAAAATGATCCTCTTATTTTCGGCAGCGCGTTATCTCGCCGCCGGGTGAAGCGCGGCGCGGATGAATCGGCACGGACCCGGCTTTGCAAAGTGGGTTGCTCGAGGCTCGACGCCGTCCATCGGTGTCGGGGATGAATAAGTAAAAATCCGCGATGATATTCGATGACTTTGCGCATACTTGATGGTTTCGCACGAACGATGCACGGCTGATGTGATTCCCGTTGAATCGTTAATTCGTATATTTTATTCGCGCGTAAATCCGCCCGCGTACGTGCCTGTCGGTGTATCAAGGAGGTGTTGAGAGGATTTCAGTTTACACTTACGGACTTGCGCGCAAGCGCGGGTTATGGCGCGAACTTAAATCCTCTTAACACATCAACAGGCCGACAAGAAATATCGTCGGTGGCGCAAGTGCGAAATTGGCAACGTGCTAACGCAACGGCGAACGTGCCATGTAAAATCGATCGTTTACCGCGTTATGACAGAAAATCGACGACGTTGGGGTTATTGGTTAGAAGTGGACATGAAAATAGCCGCACCGCTGTCACGCGAAATTGGTTTAGCTCTTCGAGAAGCGCGACAGTAGGAAAAACACGTCGGTCCTTTAGCGATTCGCCATGTTCATTCGGTGCGCTTAGATTAGATTTCTGCATAAGAAATTATCTATACGTATTTAAAGTTATCCGCTCTCGTCTCTCTTTCATGAAACGGATTTTTACAGTGAATGTAATGTAAACAACACGTGTCTCAGAGAGTGTATCAGATATTCCTTTCACGTGTCCTTTCCGTACGCGTAATTAATGCACATCGAAACGGGTGTAATTGAAATACATTAATTTTTCGGGAAGATGGCGCGTCGCTTTCAGGAGCCAATCAAGTTAATCGGTCCGCGATGACTCGCGAAATCCGGCGTCAGCACGGGTGGAGGAGCGTTATTGGACGTACGCGATGGGGCGGTGTAAATCCGCACGGCGAGGGATTTACTAATTCCGGAGGCGCGGAATTTGAATCTTTATCTCAATAGAGCGAGCAGCGAGCAGCGATCAGCGACATTGGCGGAGTCTCTGTTCCACGTTCCATGCAAATTTCATCGTACTTGGCATGCTAACGTCCCGGCTTAAATCGGACGACGATTGTCGCCGGCGACGTTAACCGCCGGCTACCGGCCTCGTCTTCGAGTGCCTAAACATCCCAATTATACCCTTGCTGACGCGCGGCGCGTTAAGTCGATAGGGTTGGTTGGTCGCCGCGATATAAGCCGGGATGAATCGCGCCCCCGTTAATGCGCCGAAGGGGCCCTCCGGGAAAGCGAGATTTTCCTTAAACGAGACTTTAACAAAGTTCCCGGTTATTACGACGGGATCGCCCACTCGCCCGACTGATAAGGGGCACAGAGGGTACGCAGAAGAGAGACAGAGACAGAGAAAGAGAGAGAGGGAGAGAGAGAGAGAGAGAGAGCAGCCTCTCGCTCCCCGGAAGGGGAGTAAATATTTCTCTTTTCCTTTTTCGGTACGCGCGCGCGAGGCTCAGCGCAATTTTTATCCCGAGCGGCAGCATTAATTCGCGAAAAAGGAAAAACCAACAGCCGAAAGTTCGGCTGCCGCTCTCCACGGGGGCGGGGTGGGGGAGCCCTCGCTCGCTCGCGACGTTCTACCCGGAGACGCTTAACTTTCATCGCGAAACTTCGCTATCATCTTGCATTTTATTAAATGCCTCCGGCGTATTCGGCGAATATCTCGCGGTATCGCCGTGTATCAGCGGTACCGCGTCGCTTCGTCCCGCGTCGGAAAATGCAAATGGATCTCTCGATAAATTTATTGGAACGATCTTACGGATCGACGTTTGCGATGTTTGATGATTGTGAAATGGCATCCCTTCTCTCTCTCTCTCTCTCTCTCTCTCTCTCTCTCTCTCTCTCTCTCTCTCTCTCTTTCCGTGACTGTGTCTCGATTAGCGTCAGCTTCGAGAGAAATGCGGGGAGAAACTCGGCGAAGGCTCGGCAGAGGGCAGAATATTTTTGAGCGACGTTCGCCGCACGCTGATAAACGTCGCCTGCACTTTAACAAAATGTTTGCGCGCGTGTGCGTTATGCAGTCCCGGCGCATTAAATAGCCAACGTGCCCGCTGCCTGGCCGCTTCCCTGCCAGGGGAAGGTGTCCGTAATGCCCCGCGGTGAAACTGAAGCACGAACTTTCGCAAGGAACCACGCGCGACGCGATGCGCATACTTGCGCGCTCGTGTGCACGCCTGTGTACGTCTGTGTTAAATAAATTAGCCGCCCCCCCCACCCCCACTCCCACCCCATCCCTCCCCGGTGCGCGCCGCGCGTGGCGATTACAGAATGCGCGTCCCGCGTCCGTCCGTCTTTTCAAGCGAAGCTGCGGATTCGGTCGAAAGGCTGTTCTCATCGCTGGCAGTCGCCAGCGAATTGTTCAGTCGCGCGTGCCATGTCGTTTGATGCCATGTTAATAGCGCGTGGCACTTGGCGTTACAATGTAACCACCGAGCATGATTGCCCGCGATGCGCGCGATCGGCGCGTAAAGCGCGATTATACGGCGCTGACGATTAATAAACGCGCGTCGACAGCGCGCGCGAGGCGGCACCGCGTCCGCGCCGTGCACCGTTTAAAGTCTCGTTCGATCTCGTTGTCGGCCGCTTTACGGCCGCTTATGAAATCCATCGCGGCTCCGGGATCTCGTCTGTCTCGTAACGCGGCGTCGTATCCGCGCGCGTGCGACGCCTAACGACGCGTACCGGCTGAGCGCTTTTTTCGCCGGCAGCAGCGAGCGGAAGCGCTTCGGGTTTCGCGAATAGAATTTTTTCCGTGTCGCACGCCGGCCGTATCCAATCTGCGAGGTTTTTGATATCAATGGGATTTGCGAGAGAAAAAATATGTAAATAAAAGAGAGAGAGAGAGAGAGAGAGAGAGAGAGAGAGAGAGAGAGAGAGAGAGGGAGGGAGGGAAAAAAGCGGGAATGTCGAAGGGATTCGTAAGTGCGTCGCTAACGATGGAATTTTCGGAAACGTGAAATCTGATATCCGAAAGCAAGCGCGTTCCTTGATAAATGGGATTCCTCTGGGACACGTAATCGCAATGTGAAATAGATACAACGGCATGCGCGCGCGCGCACGTGCGCGTAGTTGTCAGCAGTTTTAGGGAAAGTACCGCGAGGTGCGGTACGAGGAAGGAACAAAGGAAGGATCGTACCGATCGGTATTTCGAATCTCTCGCGATTTATGTGTACATTTTTCCCCAGGATGATTATTCTTTATGCTTTATGAGAGCACCCATAATCATCTCGCTATCTGGCCTAGCTGGCCGCTTGAACATTTCGGTGGCTTCGGAAGCTCCTGTACATATCTTCAGGTTTCCCTTAAGAGTCGCATTCGCGCGAAGACTCTTATACACTTATTCCGAACTTTCCTCGGCGTAAATATAATCCCGGCAAAGTTGCTTCTTGAACTTTCCCTCGTCTCTTTTTGCCCTTTTCAACAGAGAGAGAGAGAGAGAGAGAGAGAGAGAGAGAGAGGGAGGGAGAGAAAATACTTTAGGCGTTTTTGCAATGCGATAGATTCACAGCGTCCTCATGAAGGCGTCGTCATAAAGTTCACGAGCGTGCCGCGCATACTGTATATCGCGAAAATAACGCGGAACCTCTCACTTCTACCATTCTGCAATTCGATAGCTGGAATTTCATCGGTCCAAGTTAACGTCGATTTCCCGACGGACGCGCGTGCGCTTGCTTTCTTTCCTCGCGCTTCCGCTCCCAACACGCCGCGCGCAACGCGCACGGGCGCGCGCGCGCGTGTGGCCGGAGCTCGATGTTTTATGCAGAGGAGGATTTATTTGATATCACCATAGTCGGGGCTAACTGTTTATGCTGGAGGAGTAAATAGTTAAATAATGCTCTCTCTCTCTCTCTCTCTCTCTCTCTCTCTCTCTCTCTCTCTCTCCCTTTCTTTTTTTTCTCGAGTCAGCCGACAGCGAAGCGCGCAGCGCACCTCAAAGCGAAATGGCGGCTAGCGCGGTGCGACGAACGGTTTAGCATACGAATATCCGATTCTCTGTTTGTGGGCTTGCTACGTCTGGTCTGGATTTACATAGTTATTATGATATTATGCGGCAGCAAGAGGATTTTTATTATCAGCCCCGTCTGCGCCGTCCACGGAAGGAGGTCACAAACCGTGACACGCGCTTCACCTTCGCCCGACCGCCGCCGCCGACCTTTGCCGCCCTGATTCCTTGCTGCAGGCGGCGAGGAATCAGGGAGACAGAATCTTTCGCGCTTCGTTCTAATCCCGCCCTCTGCGACAACAAACTTCGGTTCAACTTCGGCACATGAGAAGTCGCCTGATCGCGGCTGCTTCGGAGGAAAAGATTCGCTTCGGTAAGGCGCGTTTCTCGCTTCCGGCTCCTTCCGATTGTCCGGCCGCTCGATTCGCGCGATGGATAAGGAATCTTTTTCCGCTTGGTGTATTCTCCCTTTAAGCTCCTTTCCATTCTAAAGCGCAGCTTTTTTTGCACGAAATCAATCAGTACGAGAAACTCTAGGGTCTCCGCTTGGAAAGCCCTTGCCAAAATATTTCCATCCCACCGGCGGCAGGGTGAATAGAGTTGGATAACCAAGTTTCCGGGAGCTTTTTTGTCACCGACGAAAGGATGACATAAGCGGATTATCCAACCGTCACTGGAAGTAGAGAGGTTTTATAAGTTTCCTCTTCTTTATTCCGGTTCATCGTAATCTCGCCGATCCGTTTTCTTATTCCTGCTAATTACGCGATGCGATCGTCATACATAGTATACACAGTACATACGTCAGCTTCAGATCGCACGAGTGGAAGAAGAGAGAGAATACACGAATATCCTCGCGCTAATCGACCTAGAGACAATGCGATCGTCATACATATTTATCCTCGCTAATTGATTCGTTGCTCGGTCATTCTCGTGGAGAAGATCGTCGACACGTCACGGGCAATTTTCCAAGCAACTTTCGGCGCTCACGTACGTAAGAACGGCAAGAGGAATCGCTATTTCCTCTCGCCGCAGATCGCGGGGGAATGTCGGTGATCGATCAGCGGCGGAGAGCTCGGCTTGAGAACCTAATAAACGCCTGGCCGACTCTTCCTCGCCTGGGCGAAGGCTAAATGGCGCGCGATACCAAAGCGGATTATTGAAACGCCAGCCGAAGGGGCGGAAAGGAAAAGTCGGTCCGCCGCTCTTAGCCAGATTCGCGGGACTTTAAATTCTCACGGCTACCGAATATCCACCGAAACTTTTCTCCGCGCTGCCGGGAAACCCCCCCAGCCCTGCCACAGCGCGGATCCCGGTAAATATATATCCGACCCGTTAGTTCGCCATTCCGCCGCCGCCGCCGACCCTCCCCCTCCCCCTCTCTCGCGTTTCCACGGTTAGAGGCGCAAGCTGTTACACCGCTCGATCTCCCCGCCCGCCCGAATACTGCATCCCTCGCTGCAGACGCCGCAGCCACCCTCCCCGGCGGTGGCGGCTCGCTGTCGCCGATGCATTTGCCGCCTAGGCCGCGATAATTCCATTTCCGCGAAACGGCGCGAATCCGAAGTTTAATTAATCGAATTCGCGCTCGCGCTATCCTCACCCATCCGAATTTCGCCGAACCTCTCTCTCTCTCTCTCTCTCTCTCTCTCTCTCTCTCTCTCGTTCGCTTTCTGGCTTCTAGCCGTTCTCGCTCGCCCGGCTGCCGGCTTTCAGCCCGTGCCCTCTTGGGACAGGCTTCGATCCCGGAAATTAGTAAGATCGCACATGCGGAACACGGAGGCTTCCCCGTCTGTGGGGGTGCGCGTCTCTACCTACCTACCTAGTGTGTATCTAGCCATCCCCTCGCGCGGCTCGCAGATGCACATCGATGCATATGCAGAGGTCGGCGCGCGTTGCAACGAGCGTGGCGCGTACTCGCGCGATCCCGCTGTTTCGTTTCACGCGCCACCCGGAGAGAAGTTTATCCCCTTTCCCCCTTTCACGCCCATCCCCTCTTCCCCCTGTTCGCCAAGTCGGCGAGATATTTACAAGCACGGCTCGGCCGGGCCGCGAGACGCTAGGTCGCGGTCGACGTCGAGCGATGCAGAGGTGACGCATCCAACTGAATCCATTATTCCGGCAGGCGAAGTGCTGCTCGCTGGAGGAGGAAATTAATATAAACAGCTTGTCGTGCGCGCGCGGGGGGATCAATTTTCGATGCATTTTTCCTCGGTGTTCTTCCTCGTAATAATCTTCTGCCCCGCAGCCGAGTTCCATTCGATTGCAATTTCACTTGTCTTTCATCTCCACGCGAAATTGACTGAGCCTCCCCCTCGCTCCCTCCTTCCTCCCTCACCCCCTCGACGGCTTGTTATTAAATTGTATTGGTAGTTTGGTAGTTTAGTTTGTGTTCAAACCGCTCGCGATTAACTTGAGCGACGTTGCAAGCGTAATGCGCCGGGGGATAATCCGCGCGCGTTTCAGCCGCGGCGACGACGCGTAAAGCGCAAGAATTATCACGTTTCACACGGCGGCTCGATATTTTAACGCGGACATTCGTATCTGGCGTATCCGAATCAGTCGGCGCGCACGGCGGGGGGAGGGGCCGCAAATTTTACCTGTTGCGATAAATACGTCCGCCCGCGAGGCGCGCGAAAGACGCCGCCGACGCGCTCGCCAACGCCAGCTTTTTTATCAGCCGCCTGTGAACGCCGCGCGGTAGGACGAATCGTGTTTAAAAGTTCCCTCGGGCCATAGCGGGGACACGCGTGCACACGCTCGCAATGTTATTCGCGCGCGCGCGTGCGCATATCACGCACTCACGATTCACCTCACGCTCGCTCGTCCTTTAATGCGAGCCCGCGCACGTACGGCCGCGCCGGAGCGTGTCCTTAACACGTAAGAAGATTACTAGTAGTACGTGCGCGCGAGCGGGAAACTATGCTTGAAACTGTTCCTCATTCCTCACTGTATAGACGTATATCACACATTAATATTAAGCGCGCACCGCGCAAACACGCGCGCGCCGTTCGCGTAAAGGGAGCGCGATACGGAAACGCCCTGCCAGTTACGCGCCTCCTGCTTCTCCCTCCCCCACTCATCCG
Source organism: Eciton burchellii (assembly GCA_020341155.1). Lineage (NCBI taxonomy): Eukaryota > Metazoa > Arthropoda > Insecta > Hymenoptera > Formicidae > Eciton > Eciton burchellii. The sequence continues at coordinate 514,476 of JAHMML010000004.1, forward strand.
CTGCACGCGGATCACCGGAAGTCGAACCGCGAAGAGCGGCTGGCGTTACGGCGTCGCCGATAGCTCCGCCGGATTATCCGCCGTTGAGCGGCTCGAGAATCTCCACTGGATCGGATCTCGCCTACGTCGCGCCGCATCCCCCCCGCGGATTGCGAGGGAGAGTCGCTCGCGCGCGGAACACCGCGCGCAACCCCCGGCGAGCGTTCATTTTTTCCTCGCAAAGTACACGGTAAGCGGTTTTTTGCGCAACTTTGGGTCGCAACGGCTTTCTAATTAGCGCGCTAATTAGCGCCGCGGAGCGCGCTAAACGCGACAATCGGCGCGAAGGCGGAGAAGGCGGAGAGGGTGCAGAGGGAGGAAACGAGACCCCCGCCCATTCCTTTTGGAGGACAGCGCTCGGAAACGCGAGCAAAAAACCCGCGGCCGTTAAATCGCGCGCTTATTAAAGCGCGCTTCATTCGGCGCGGGGAAATAATGGCGGACGGGGCGGCAGCACGGACGGCAGCAAGAGCTTCCGTTTCTTCGGCTGGAGCGATCCAATCCTAATGACGGACACGAAATCTCCGGCGAGGGGAACTCGCTCTCGAATTTGTCCGCGACAATTCGGCGCTCGATGGCGGAGAGAACGCGCGCGCGCGCGCGCGCGATTGCACCCGTAGCCGGTAGCAGACGTGCATACGTGTATAATTGCAAATGTAATTGCTCCCATACGTGTTCCACGTCCTTAACGTTACAGGCTGCCTCGCAGCTTCCGCGCGTTAGCGGGAGCCGACCGGGACGATAGCCGGGATGTGTCGTGTAAACGCGGTTAACTACGGTAACGAAACACGTTTCGCTCGCTGCGTACGTTCTGACACGGATACATGTACGCGGCGCTACACGGCGCACGCTAAAGGGTCGTCTAAAGGGTCTTTCCCCGCGGGATCTGAGAGAGGGATCGCGCGGTGGCGCCGTAGCTGCGACGCGAAACCCGAGGCTTTAATCTCGCTCGCGTCTTGAATCGCTTGCCGGATATCTCTCGAGTTTCGACCTCTCGCTCGACTCGCGTCGCAACGCTCGGGATAATCGGACGGTTCTTACGATCCCGCACGGTCGCGGCGGCCAGCGGCGGTCATCACCGTTTCGAATCGTGCGCCTCCTCGCATTCGCATTCTCGATTGGCTCGATATCGCGATTTCCTCGCGATTCTTTTCTCCTCGCTCGCGAGAATCGCCGTCAGCGCGAAACGCTCGACGTATCGCCGCGCGAATAGGCGGACGTATTGCGACGTCACGTCGCGCGCTGATAGACACGCGCGGGTATATCACGCATGAGATTTCAGCATCACGCGCGTGTCATTTGATAGATAAGATCATTAGGCCGGCCGGAGGGAGCGATAGCGGCGCGTAACGCGTGTGTCGAAATTGTATTACATCGTCGGTCGCCGATCGCATTACGCGAATCAACACATTCGCTATCGACCGCTCCGTCGCTTCATTAGCGTGTCATTGCGCTGATCCCTTCTATAACGACGTTCGCGCGTCACGAGGACGTCGAAAGAGCGGGAAGCCGATCCTATCGCACCCTCGCTTGCACTGAGAGCGCAAGTTGCACTCTCCAAACGGATACTACTTTTATACGGAATACTTCAGGTCCCGTCCCCGGGACGGGAATGCCGATATCCGGCGGTATACTTGTACTTGCCGCGCTATGAGCCGTAATGCTGAATTCTCTTGCTTGCAGCAGCTGTCATCAGCTGCCTTATTTATGACTTCATCATTTCTTAAAAGCTGTTACACGCGCGCGGTGGGTGAGCGAGCGAGCGGTGGGGTCGAGAGGCATAAGGTCGGCGAAAGTATCGACCTCCACGGAGGACGGAGGTAATTTTCTTTCGGCACACATGATCTCGTCCGAGCGCCCTCGAGAGGGCGAGATTACCTCGGCCGCTTAATTCCTTACATCGACAGCTGTAACATCCTCCTGCATGTGACTATTAACGTGACGTTGCTACGTTGCTACGTCCAAGATATTTTCCTTTGTACGTTTAGAGGCATGAAACTTCGTCCGGCCGTACACGGCGCTGCTTCAAAGGATCGCCCTTAAGCCAATTTTCCTTTAGGGTCCATTCTGCCCCCATCTTTGTACGCGCTGTTCCAGTTTCACCCATCGCCTATCGACTAGCAAAGTGTCGAGCTTAACTATCGTCGGTCGCACCTGAGTGTGTCTCGTGAGCGAAGCTAACTGAAGAAACTTGACGGCGGACAGGTGCGGCGTGAGCCATTTATTACGCTCTCCGCGGAGAGCGTTTGCGTTTAAACGGCGGAACGGGGACACGCGTGAAAGAAAGGGGACTGGATTCGCTCGACAAAAGGACGACGAGGGAGTCCGATAGCAGCCGGATTTGGCGAACAAGGTCTCTCGCGTTGGGAGAGAGAGAGAGAGAGAGAGAGAGAGAGAGAGAGAGAGAGAGAGAGAGAGAGAGAGAGAGAGATCAGAATACTCCCTTTCCCGAATTTAATTCGGCCAACGTTCGCGTTTAATTCGACCGCACTTTTTGCCGTTCGCAAAACGTTACGTCGCCACGAGGACATCTGTGCGCGCGAAAGCTTGCACGTGCAAACGCGGCGGCAAATAATAAAACGCGCGCAACAAGAAAATGACAAAGGGAGGGAGGGAAAAGGGCACAAGCGGGCTGTCTTCAGCATGCCGGCCTACTTACTGCCGTAATTACGCAAGTGTGCAAATGTCGCGCGTTCTCGCGTGCCCGTCCCGTTGTTACCTGTATCGCGCGTTCGAGCCGTAAAAAGATGACTTGTAGCCACGTCCGTCCACCCGCTCGGCCGCGCACGCCGGCACCCCTAAGTGGTAAACTTGTAAGTGGCGAAATAAAGTTGAGCAGGGGTTCCGCGCGCGCTGCCGTGTCTGTGACAGTTTAATTAATATCTTTCATCCTCAAAGGAAAAACTTGGCCAACTAACCAGCGTGGACCTGGTGCTCGCAGTGCACGAGCTAGAACCACTTCAACTTTGGACGCGGCGGCGACGACGACGACGACGACGACGACGACGACGACGACGACGACGACGACGACGACGACGACGACGATGGCGATGACGAGGATCTCTCGCCAACGCGAGACCGTCCATTCTTCTCCCAATCCTCCGTTCGCTTCCTCGTCCCTCGCGACCGCTCCAAGTTCCGTGTAGTTTCCCTTCTTTCACGTTTCGTGCGATTTTGCGATTTCGGCGCCACCGAACTGTGAGATACGCGCGTCTCGCCGAGCGAGATCCGAGATAATGGAACGATTCGCGGGGTAACTCTGCGATTCGATCTCCTTTTTAATCTCGTCGGCGACGATATCGAGGAAAATGAGTCGATTCAAGAGAGGGGGCAGGCAAAAATTCCCAGAGCTTCCGGCGTTTCCTTCGAGAGCCGACGATTCGTCGTCATTTCGCCGGCTGGCGAATTACCATCGTTCGCGGGCGCGAATTTTAATTCGCTCTTCTACGCGAAACCGGCCGAGGCGGAGGCCGTTACCTCTTTTTTTCTTAGCCTCGTCACGACGCTTAAGGGCGACTACTGTACAGGCTCCCGGTCGCGTATCTGCGAATGCACTGACGATTAGCTTCATGAAATATCGCGCCGGAGCGATAATGCGCCCTCGACCGCGGAAACTGCGGAACGGCAGGGAGATGGGAAGGAAGGAGAAAGAAAAAGGAAAAGAGAAAAGGAGCAACGGTGTGTCCGAGTACGTTGTAAACTATCGCGGAACGATCCGCGAAGATAAATGAAACGCCAATGAAATCCGCATTCGCATGCGTCACGATGGCAAGCCCGCGCCCAGCGCCGTTATTACGTATTTCTTCAAGTGTTCCGTATGCTCTATAATGAGCTCATGACTCACGCTCTCATCCATTAAAAATCGAGCGTTTGCATTTGTGCCGTTGCATTTGTGCCGTTAAGCTTTCCTGGGGGGTTAAAGGTGAAATAACAATGGGGGCTTTCCGAGAGCGGGAAGCTGCTCGCGCCTGATCCCGCTGTTTGATTTGCAAATATATATATAAAGGGAAAAAAGCACGAGCGTTCTTCATTGTTATCGTTGCTCGCGCGGGCGTACGATATAACGGCGAGCTTGATCGTCTCGCGCGAGAGGCGGCGCGTAAAATGCTTATTTCATTCGCGCGAGCGACTCCGCGCGCGATTCGATGGATCATCGAGTTCTCATTGCGGTGCGATGCAAGCGTCCTCGAATCGCCCTCCCGTAATCTCTTCCCGACTCCGATAAGACGCTGGTCCGAGATTTGCGTGAGGGAATTCTTCCCCTTTCATTCGCGAAACATTATCGACCCTCATCGATAAAGGGGCAGACGTATCGCGGGCGCAACAGCGCATAAATCCAGCGCGTATAGATAATATTTCATGATGCATTATTCAGATTTTCTCCGTTGCTCTCTGCACGCTCTCCGCAGGGAGGGTGGAGAGGGTATGGCGAGGGGGAGAGAAACCCTCCGGACATGGCCGGGATCTTCGCTCGAACGACGTTACGCCGTTTGCTTGCTATTCGACACGCAAAACGCGAGGAAATCCCAGCGCCGGGTCATTGCCGGTCAAATAACTCGCCCGATCATCCCAGGACACGCGATCTTATCAGATAATTGAAAAACCACGCGTCTCTCGGAGACTCTCGTAGCTCCTCGCCAATCACCGGGATCAGCGGATTGATTCCAGAGGGATGAAATCAGGATCGGAGTTTAATGCCCGAGAGACAACTTGCCGGATCATCTTAGACTCGGCATATATTTATCTATCGACATCTCGCGACATTATCTCTTTTAGACTTTAGCTCCTCAGCGGCGACTCGACCTTGGCGGTCGAGCTTGAAATCGGAGAGCGGTTCGAGATCGAATCGCGAGAAAACATTGCCGATGCTCACGAACGTGAGTCGCATCGCGAGATGTTAAACAGCGAATACGAGATCATAAATATCAGAGATATCAAATATGAAAATTTCAATTAAACGCGTAACAAAGAAATCTCGTTTCGAGGTATCTGCTGCACCAAGGTGGCAGCAACAGATTGTTGCCCATTTTCACCTGTCCCTCGCATGCTCTGATAGAGCTCAATGAGCGAGTAACAAGCAAGTCGGAGCAAGTCAGAAATCATCGTAATCGCCGGCGATGCGGCGAGCGATTCGAGCCAAAGCCGAGAGAAATCCAAGGGCGGGTGCGAAAGACGCTCGACAAAGTCGTTCGTCGAAGGAGTCCCTCGTCACTCTCGTCCCTTAATTTTTCGGCGCTTCCGAGGCATCCGCGCGTGCGCGTGCGCGTGCGCGCGTTCTTCGTGCCATTACGAGCCAAACAGAGGAATTCCCGTTCGCGCGATCTCCTCCGCCAAGGAGCGAAGAAAGGAAGCAGCCGACAATATGCAGATGAGTATGTACGGCTATGTGTACCTGATAGCGTCGGATTCGTTGCGGACGAGGGGCCGTCCTGGCGCATGGCGTCACTGGTAATTGCCGTTCCGCCGAGATTGGTGCTGTAGTCTTCGAGAAGCACGCAGCACAGTAATAGCCGTGCCACCCTCATTCTGAAAGAGCGAAAGAACAGCTGAACGACTAATAACGACCGGCGTCTCCCCGGTCGTCCCGTCCCCCGCCCTTTTATGTGTCTCATTCTTCTCGTCTCTGTCTCGGCTGCCCTTCCGCGAGCGGCGTTTATTGCGTTTGATCGTCCGATTAACGCCGACGATCGTTATCAAAGAACGCAACGCGCACGCGACGGGCCGACACGCGGCCCGATATGTCTGATTATTATTTCAAATGCGCGATAATTAATTAGCTAATTAATTATTAGATAAATTCATTAATTAATTCTGCGGAAGAGAGCGAAACGAATTGAAGTTCGGAGACGGTAATGATGTAGCGGTGCGCCTGCAAATGTTTGCGGATTATTTCGAAATATTTGCGTCGTCCGCGCGTGCGCGATCGAAATAATGTCGCTTCGGGCGATAATTCGAATCAAAGCGCGTGGCTTTAATTTAGTCGCGTTATCTCTCTGCGCAAGGCCGCAGATATCTTCATCGCGCGCGCGTAGGTCAATTTCGCGCGCGACCGAACGGTCGCGGCAGGTGTTGAGGAAGCTCTTTATATTTTGGCGTTTTCGCGCGGCACACTCTGTAAAAATGTGTATCCCGTTCTAGCAGCGGGCAGATCCGTTAAAAAGCCAATTTCCACGAGGAGAAACAGCGTTTTGTTCGACGATGACACTCGAGGGCACCCAATTTCGAAAATCTCACCGAAATCAATACGTCGACGCTCTCCAGTGCAGTATCCATTTCTCTTCGTATCGCGCTGCTGAGGCTTACGGCATTACCGGCAGTTTCATCAGTTCCGCGATACGCGAGATTGAGCGCAGGATCGTGACGGAGAATCACCCCGCGATCGGAAGAATGGAGAACGAGGGGTTGACAGGGCAGGCACAAACCTACGCACGCACGCACGGGCGCGATGTGTAAAATCATCCAACGTGGAACCACGAGAGTAGAGAGACACGAGCTCAATCGGCCGTGTCTATCGCGAGGGAATGGAAAAGCTCTTCTAGAGTGGAGAACACCCCCGCTGGGCGATCCGGAGTCGTCGAAGGCTACGGCGGGCGAGCCGGTTAACATGTACGAGACAAGTTTGCTCTCTTCGTGCCTTCTTTCCGGTGCTTTTTCCGTCACCGTTTTGCCCGCCTCGCCTTGTCTCCCCGCGCGCGATCGATACATTTGTCAAGCAGGAGGCAGACGGAACACTGTCGAGTTTGCGGCAATTCCGCGCAACGTACGTGCCCGAAGAGGCTGGATCGGCCGCCAAAGTGTTTCGCCGGACTCGGACCGTACATCCTGCGGGGGTCCTGTCGCTCGTCCTTCGGCGGAAGCGCACGCGATGCAATTATCCTCTACGCCGTCCCGTAAATAACTATCTCGGCCGTTTAGCGGCGGAGATTTCAGTCCACGTGCGACGCAGAATTTAGCGTTCTCCTCTGCGCGCTGTGCCGCGAGTAACTGCTCCGTTCTTATTTACGACAGGACTAAATGAAAACCCCTCCTGCCTCGTCCTCTCTCGCACCGATCCCCATGCTCTGCCCATCTCTCGGCTCCTCCGCCAAGGCCTCCACCCTTCCCCTATTCTTTTTCTTCCCCGCGTCAATCCCGCCCTCTTCTCCGACGAGGCTCTCCCGTCTTCGCGCGCCGATGTCAGATTACGGCTTCCTCGTCGCATCGCGCTTTACGCGTGATCGATGACCCTCGCGAGTCGAGCTTCGAAGGATCCGCCGCCGAAAGCGGCCCGATTTTGCGACATGGAGGTCAAGAGCCGCAGTATCGCAGCCGAGATATCGTGCCACCCGCGTCACTTCCACCCTCTCGCGTCGCGCAAGAGATACTCTCGTTTTTCGGCATCACCGCGCCGGAATMCCCTCCGCCCCGTCGCCCCCGCGCTACATCGCCGTTCCCGCCCCGCCCACCCCTCTCCCCCCTCCCCCCTGCGACTCTTAATTTCGACCTCGCTTCCCGGGGGTTCTTTCGGCTCCCAGGCCTTTAGAAGCAGCTTCTGCTCGTGCAATTTTATCTGATGGAAGCCGAGAGAAAAACTCGGGGCCAAGCTGTCGAGTTTAGCTCCCCGGCCCGGCCTCGTTCGGCTATCTGCGCGTGGAAAGAAAAGAAAAAGAAAGAAAAAGAAAAGAAAAAAAAAAAAAAAAAGAAAGGCAAGCCAGAAAAATGTATATTTCGGATCGAGGATTTTATTTCCGCCCGACTCCCCGACTCCCCGCCACTTCCGCCATTCTTTCGTAATCGTCGTAACACGCGATCGATCGCGATCCCGCGCGATAAATCCCAGCCGGTCCCAGCCTATCCTAGCGCGCCCGTGACACCTGCTCTTTATCCCTTCCTTTCATTTTATGAATTCAACGATACCGTACTTGCTACGAAGAGACGAGCGAGGAGAAGGACGGAGAAGAGGTTCCTGCGCGTTTCCAAGGACCGCACGTATATCACGGGGCGCATCTCGATCCGATAAGATACGGGAACGGAGGATACGGAGGAGCGGATCGACGAGAGCCTGATTTATTCGAGCACGGCGAGAATCTTTTATTCCTCGATTATCGCCACGTGAAAATATTTTAATCCGCGCCACGGACCTTAATTCCCGCTCCATTTCCGCTGCAATAATTTCCGCCGCTCAATCTCTCCCTCTCTCCCTCTCTCTCTCTTTCTCTACCTTCTTCCCTCTGTGAAAATATTTTTTCCCCAGATCTATCCCCCGGATGCCTCATGTCCCTCCGATCGAATTTTTATTATTCTCATATGTCTTTATTGAATCTATTATCCCAATTCGTCATTACTCGCGGCGTCATTCCTGCCATCGTTTCAATACGTTTCCCTCGTAACGCCCGCCATATTCGTCCAACCGTTAATTCAACCATTTTTCTCTCGCCCATCCTCTGTATTATGATGCTCTCGACAAGAACACAAAACAGATCAATTGGATCGTAGATAATGATCGCGTGATCCGGAAAATCGACAACCGGTGTCCGACGAGGGCGAAGTGAGACAAATGATGATGCATGAGTCGTCGCGTTGGTTCGCTCGTCGATCGTTCGGTATTCGTGCCGGGATTCACAACATTCGCTTATTCAGCCTAATTCTAATTCATACTCTTTCGCTTTTCCTTCTCACGCTCTCGTATTGTCAGTGTAACGGCGCTACAGTCTTCTGTCTTCTGTCCAGAGATCAGTTCCATCTTGTACGACTACATAAGCGGAATATACCCGTGTTTGTTAACTAATAATTTCCTCGAGTCTTTCATCGTGATCCTTAAGAACAGACCTCGCGCCGCGGGCTAGACCGATCAGTCATCCCGAGGACGATCGGCACGACAAGCTGCGCTTGTCGATTTCTGGTGAGTGTAACGAATCTGCACTTTCGTCCCGAGATATGCACGTGAACGCGGGAATCACGCGATTCGTTAACACCCGAAGCGGTCTCGTGCTTTCAGCCTGAATATCAACAGTCGCGATGTTGTCGAGACGCAACGCTCTTTCTCCTTCCACCCCTCCGACTTTTAACGGTCGGCGCTATCGCTTATCGCGCGGGTAATTTTCAGCGTCGCTCTCGCGACCGCCTCTAAATCTGATTTCCGCCATTATCGGAAACCGCGGCGGGATTGGCAATATCAACATCCATAAAGGCGGTTCGCTGCTGTACAAGTAAAATTCCATTTCCTGTTCTCTTAGGCGTGTTTACCGCGACCCGGATGTTTGCCCGCAAACAATCGCCGCGGGAAGAACCCGGGCAAACGCTACCACCGATCCGGAATAACAGCGATCGGGACACGACGGCTATCGCGTGCGGGCGAGGGGGGAATGTTAAAGGCCGCTACGAACGCTAAAACGAGAAACGCGGATTTATGCGCGGCCGAATCTTCCAGGCTGGCGAGCGCGCAGCAGATTCGGCCGTGAAAGTTTCACTGCGCGGATTTCCGGAAAAGAAGAAATTTGCGACAGCCACGACGTACGCGGCATACGTGTACCCTCCCTCCCTCCCTCCATCCTACCCTGTCTCTCCCTCTCCCTCTCTCTCTCTCTCTCTCTCTCTCTCTCTCTCTGTCTCTCGCGGATTCGGCGAATCGAGAGCGAGCGAGAATCGAAGCTGCGTCCCGCCGCTTGTTGTTCTCGCCGAAAAATGCTTCAGGACAAGACGAGTAAACGCGCGCGATGATGGAGAGTAATTTCGCTGTCGAATCTAAAATCGATATATGCCACGCCGCCATTTGCACGCCATCGTATCATGCTCCGTTGACCGCGCGTTAAAGATCGAGATTGACGCGCATTGTAATCGACGCGTGTTCGTCCGCCTGAATTCTCTAATGTTCTCTATTCCGGCGATACACTCGCCTCGAATGCGAAAGAAAATTCGGCCCGCCCGGTCGTTTTTGATTTTCGGAACCGATCTCATCGACTTGCCGATCGTCGACTTTTCGGGCGAAATTTTCCCACTCGGCATTTTCCCATTCGGCGTTTGCACGCGCGCGGTTTATCATTGTTCATCGGCGTGATCGATACCGAAGCTTCGGCTGAATAATACGCGACGATTGCCAGAAAATACGACGGGCCGCGGCGACACGCGCGGAACACCGATGGAGGGCGGGAAAAGAGGGGGCCGCGATGCTAACCCGAGGTGACGTTGATCCCTATCGCGCGCGAATCGCTCCGAATGGGAGACGTAAAAAGTGATATACGACGAAAGAATTTACTGGCTTGCCTCGGCGGGCTTAAACCCGTCCCGTTTCCCGATAGTTGTTTCCCCCTTCGCTTTGCGAGGGGCGCGATCCTTGCCGATCTGATGGACCGATCCTGCCGACCGGAAATCTACCGCTCCGAGCAGTTAGCGGTCGCGTCTCCCGGAACGCTCTCTGCGTTGCGCGAAAAACTCCCGGACGACGGCCGGGATCAATTTACCGCCGGGACCTTATCTCGCCGCGGGGGAGCTTCTCGATGATCCTTTTTCTTATGATAATACCCGCCCCGCCGAATGCCGCAGATTTGATTCCGCCCCGCAAACCGCCGACGACGTTATATCACTCCCCGAATGAATTATTCCGGCTATCGCGTCGCTCCTTCCTCCCCCTGCCCCCTGCCCCCTGCCCCCTGTCCCCCTGCCACCCCCCAGCTTTCTTCTTTCTCTCTCTCTTTCTCGCTCTGTCGTAATGCGAAGAATAATTCCAGCGTGCAATATCGCTGGTTGTCCGCTTTATGAGTGAGCGGCGTTGCGCGAGGAAAGGGATAAATTCGGATTAATATCGGTCAAATCGCGCGTAAACGTCAATTCGTCGCGCCGAATAATAGAAACGCACTAACGTTTCGCGACAGTGAGCTCGCATAATCGCGAATAATTGTGAAAGCGCCGCGCGACCACCGTAATGCATTTAGAGCATTATGAAGAGAACGCCGAGTCGGAATTTCGACGGACGAGAGACACGCGTATACGGAGAGAAACGCGTGTTCAATATTTATAACGGATCGGCCGATATTCCGGCTGCGATGGGCACCGCGAAGATAACATCGTTAAAGGGATCATCCCCGTTCGATGGAGCGGTCCAAAGCGCCTCTTGCGCTTCCGCCTTGTAAGTTGACTTTTCTTCGAATATATGCAGCATCAGCGTTATATCTTTCTGTCGCCCTCGTATGGAAATATGGGAGGGGGGACGGGCTGGAGCTGCATGTTTGCCTTGCAGCTTGACAAGATATGAATGAATGCATTTTTAATGCCCACATTCGCGCCAACACACGCCAAGTGCTTCGATGTGCCTCGCGCGACACCATCGTCGAGAACTGATCCCTTCTCGTGAGAACGAGAGGCACGCCGTTAATTATGGAAGCTTGCGATTCGATTAAAAGAGGGGTTTTGCATGAGGCACGTTTCATGCTGAAATTGATGATGGAGGAAAAAGGCTAACGGGATTTCTGCGGTGATTTCGATTCGGGCGCGGAACAATTGCGCGTTCGACAATATAGCGTATAATCGAAGGATCGATGGTCCTCGATAATTATGAGGAACCTAATTATAAACGATTGCATTCTCAGAGACGAGGGCATTCCGCCTTCGGCTTCGAGCTTCCGCTGCGAGGCTGTTACATCAACGGCGCTTTTCCGCCGGCGGTTTTCCGCCTTGGCGAAATAAAACGGAAGCACAGCTCGTATTCGTGATCGATCCATCTTGGCGAGAGTTCCTTCGAGTTATTAATATCGCCGTCGAGCACATTCGAGCATAAATTATCTCGTAAATGGCATCGCATTCGCGCGTGTACACGCGCGTCGTAACGCGATGGGAGAAACAGAGTGTCCAAGGTACGCGATACTAAGGGACGCACAGGGCGAAAGATAATCCGGCAGCTCACAACTCGTTGCGGAACGTTCTGTTAATGATATCGTTCGCATCGATATCGGCGGCATCGATCTCGCGCGTGCTCGTACCGGTCGACTTTCTCATCCCGGCTGCCATGTTCCGCGCCGGCAACTTGCAAAAGTTGCACAAAGGAAGGAGATTGGCACTTGGTCCAGATAACGGGACAGAGATATCTTCCTCTCCCCCTTTCCTTCTCCTCTCTCGATTTTATCCCGATTTTGCACGAGGTGTACACACTGCATCGTCCAATTTCAACGGAGATCACTCGCGCGCGTCAACGGCTCGCTAAATCTCACTCCGATCCACCAGTGTCGGTTTGGTCACCCTTCGACGAGGCAGGCTGGACTTTGAGACGAGTTTTCTCTCACTGGCGACGTTTTCCCACCGGCTATGCGAGCGAATATGCAAGACAATTACGCGGGAACGATCGAAATCGCTCCCGAAGTAATCTCCGGGCGGCATTACCTCGCGAGAAAGGTGTAGCATTATACTGGCAAGAGCGAGGCACGACGCGCCGTACGCGTCACATGCGCGCTTCCCCACGGCTGCCTCGTTCGTTTGCACTTTTTCCGGCTTTCCTCTGCGAGCGAGTTTTGACACGGAACCGCGTCAACCGCCGAACGATCGGCGAACTCGCGCGGCGCAGCGCGAAAGCTACGGCTCCGCCGGCGGACGCGTCCCCGGGCGTCGGGACGCGCGTACTGACTACGTCGAGCTGGCCGCGTCGTCGAGCGAGTCGAGAGAGCGGCGTCGGGACGCTCGCCGCGACGGGACGCGCTCGCATGGCGCAGGCCCGCGGGACGCTCTCGCTTTTCTTCTTCTGTTCTCTTGCCCCTCTCCCTCTCTCTCCCTCCCTCTCTCTCTCTCTCTCTCTCTCTCTCTATCTCTCTCTCTCTCTCTATCTCTCTCTCTTTATCTTCGTCGCACTCTCGCTCACTCTCGCTCGTTGGATATAATATTCAATTTATTATGCACCTTTGATACATGCGGACTGCCGCGCCGGAAAAGTAGGAGGCGCGAATGCACGACGGCCACGAGCTGCCGGTTCTCCTTCCGGCGAAAAATAAAACGCGAAGAAATATGAGGGACAGGAAAACGAGGAAGAGGTAGCGGGACAGGGGAGAGGCAGCGCGGGAGGACGAGGACGCTAGGAATCGGCAGCGTTCCGCTCGAGGGTGAATTGTCGAGATATTGTCGATCGGGCAGCTCGCCTCTCGATAAAGCGCCTCGGTCAAAACGTCCTCCTTTTTGGTGCTGACGAGAGAAGAGGGGGGGGGTGAGGAGGAGGAGGAGGAGGGAAAGAGAGACCCGAGATTGAAGTGCCGATCGCTGCGTCAAAGACGAAAGAATGAGGGAAAAAAGCACGACGACGATGCACGGCGAGGAGATCTCTGCACGCGCATGCTTTCCCGCTAATTGTCGCCGAGAGAGCCGCCGCTAATGCTGGAATTTAATCCTGCGAGCTGAAGCCCTCCTCAGGCTTCGCCTCGACGACAAAGCAACAATTACTCTCGATAATGCGATTAACCACTCGCCCAGAAATGCGATTCGGTTATCGAGAGATCGAAGGCCGCCCGTCTGATTTTTGCGCGCAGGGCGCGTTCCGCAGGCGACGCCTCGCAGCCAGTCTCGAGGACCGACGAGATGGCAATGAATCACATTAGAGGGCAAAAGCGTGGATTTCCAAGGAGATAACATAATCGCGTGACGCTATGTAATAAACTTTAAAATATGCCACCTGGCGGCAACGTAGGACGAAGCGTAGTCAAAAGGGCGAGCTGACTCGCGCAGCTTCGTCCCGCCTGGCGTTCTAATGAAAATTTCACTGCGAGTCCATCGAATCGGAAATTTGTTTAGCGGGAATTAAGCGCGAAGACGCGTTAAATAGAGGCCGAAAGGGCCAAGGTGCAAGTAATATAATTAGCTGCTCGTCCAGCTTATTAAAAGTTACTTTAAGAAGTACTGTCTAGACATTGCGAGATATATCTGCTCTCGATTCGCGATGCGGCCGCCGAGAGAGATTGTTTTCACTCGAAAATCTCATCCGCGAAGGAGGAGTAAACGCATTTCACTTGGCGATATCGGACTTGTACATTTCTTCGGCGCCAGAAGGGGGAGGAGTACGTTCTGGATGGTCTCGTACAAAGTTAAATGCTCGTCGCGATGAGGAATACCCATTTTTCCCCGTCATAAATTATACGTCGCTTACGACGCGCTCCTTTCTCCGAGCTCTTTGAATAGGTGCTGCGAGATATCTCGAAAGATGCCTCGCAATAAACGTCGACGTCGCATTACGCGAAACGTGACGAGCTCTTAATGTCCCGGGTCACGCGGGGTGAACTGATGCATCCGCCGCTGCTAATGATCGACGACGTTTACCGCGAGTATCGATAATACCAATTGTGCCATTTATGCCGCCTCGCCTGCCGGTTTTTCGGTGTTTGCGATTCGTCGTTTTAATTATCTCGCGACGATGCGAGATGATTAAAGCGCACCGTTACCGCCGCGAGCGCCGCTCGTGAAAGCTCCCCGCAATTATGGGAGACAATTATTTTTAATTAGCCGCCGCGATAGTGCGCGGCCTCGCCGCTGGTCTCTGTAGCCTGGCCTCTGTAGCTCTGGCTTTCCGCCCATTACCGGAAGCGATCGCTGACGAATCGCGAATGATTCGGCAAGCGCGGCTTAAGCCGCATCCCCGACGATGAATTAGCTGAGAGTACACGACGCTTACGTCACACGCTACCGTGCGCGACGCACGTCGTGGGAGGCATGAAAAATCGCGAAAATTTTTTCTAATATCGTAACACGAGGCGCGCCGCAAGATACAAAAGGGCGCGCGCACTTGCGAGACGGTAGGGTCGGAAATTTATGAGGGAGGAACATTCCCGGGGATAGCGCCGCGCGCGGTCTCCTCCCCCGCCATCTCCTCCTCCTTCTCCTCCTCATCCTCCTCCTCCTCCTCGAACGGCTCCTCAATTATGACAGTGAGAAAAAGTACACATTAAGGGGATTGCCCCCCTTGGGGTGGGGGAGGGAGGAGGGGACGGCTGCAGCGAGCATATGCATAGCGCGCTACAAAATTGCCGCTTAAGCTGCAGTGGGCGGTGATAAATGTAGAGAGGCTAGAAGCGCGTTTCGACGCGAAAAAAAGCGGATAAAAATAAGAAAGAAAAGAAGAAGGAAGAAAATAAAAGAAAGAGAGAGAGAGAGAGAGAGAGAGAGAGAGAGAGAAGGCTCACCGCGAAGCTCGATGTGCTTATTAAAAGAAAGGCGGGCTGATGAAGTGCAAGCCGAGCATCCCTCTCGTCTCCTCGCCGCGCGTCGGTTGCTCCGTGATGAAGGGACGCAACGAGATTAACCGTATTCATTTGCGATGCTCGTTTCCCTCCCCCTCCCTCCCCGTACGCCTCTCCCTCCCTCCCGTACCGGAGGTTGGGAATTTTTTAGACCGTGCGCTCCTCAATCATAAATCCATTAAAAACCCAACATCGAGCAGGACTCTCTCTCTCTCGCTGGCGCGCGAGTGTGCGGCCTGCTCGCCGCGCGACGAGGGCACGCGTCGTGGGGGTTCGCAGGGGGGCAGGGGGAGGGCTCGTATGACAAATGCATTAACTTTTAATAGGGGCCCACCCCGCAGGTGGAAACAGCGGCTCGAACTGATTTAACGTCGGCGATAATTGGACGCTCGATATCAGGAGTAACGACCAACTTTTTCGCCGGCTGATTTAATATTAGCGGTGGACGGCTCCGCGAACGGGGATCGGCACTGGAAGGGCAGAGCGGAGAGGGACGGGGGGGGGCTTATATAACGCTGGTAATTATCGAAAAAACATACTGCAACTTCAGCCCCGATCTGTCCGGGAGTAATGGCTCGTTACTTTGGAAACGGCGCTTCGGAAGCTTCGCGCGAGACCCGGCGTGCACGAACGATGCGGGCTACGTCGTTATGCAACGACGACGAATCACGTCCCTGTACCTGACAAGCGAACAGGTCTAAGTCCAAAGAGTGATCCTTCTCAAGGGAGGATTTGCTAAGAACCAGAATTATGGTCGTGGCAACCTCAGAGGAGATTAAAGAAGCATGTGAATGAAGGCAACCCGATTAAAATTGGAATTTTAAGTAACACGCGGAATTCCGCGTTTAATCGGGCAGTTTTTATCGCGGGAGACAAGTCTTATGAATATTATGTCGTCAAAAAGTGTCGTAATTTCCTTATCGAATGTGAATTTCGTATAATTGAAAGCTCCGAAGGAAGGTTGGATTTACTTCATATAGTTCGTTATCTGCAAAGCTACAAGTACGTCGAAACATGCGTCCATCGGCTGTACAAATTAATTTCTTGCTTTTATTTCGTCAATTCTGAAAATCATTTTGAATTGGAATACCTTCCGACCCTTTTGTTTTTATAAAATCAAAGCTGAAGTGCTTCTATGCTTTCAAAACACTGTACTAGTGAAACGAATAACATAACCTCGAAAAACCGATGTATACATGATTGCCTCTGATACGTAGTGTATTCCGATAGGAGCGCTGCATTCTTTTCACGTTCAAGCCGAGAATGAACGTCGCTGAAATGATTTGTTGCGCTCTGACAATACAGCGATACGACTTGCAAGAATTCATACAAGAGATCTCGCGAAGAGAACTGAGAACTTTCATCTTGAAGACAGAGGACAGATCCCGGCCAAACTGAAAAATTTAAAGACAAGGAACTGCGGTATCCCACCTCACAGTGGGATTCGCCAGCTGTTCGAAAAAGGATCCAAGCTCATCGAAAATGACGGAGACTTCCATTACAAATAAATTTCGAGCTTCAACGGGAAAAGCGTGGAATTGATTTGTATACCTGACATAATCTCTCGTCGAGTGTCTGAAGCATGTGGCTGTACGACGGGTGTAGTTCGCCACGATCGCCGACGTTTCACAAATTGCCAATAAGTTAATGGACGACACGCGAATAAAGCGAAGCGAACGCCCGCGTCTTTTTTTATTTAGTACGGGGAACGCCTCGCGGAACACGAATCAAGATATTGGACCGTACCGAATAAACTGCAGCAATTGCTTTTGCCTTTATTCGTTGAAGGAAATGCCCGGGGAAATACGAATGAGGATATCGGAGCGTATGCTTATTTCAAAGCGTATGTAAAGCATTTCTTTCTTCCGGCGCGGGGCAAAAAAGTTGCGGTACATGCTGTATAAACGTACGGTCGAGAAAGGGCGCTTACTTTCGCCGAGGAAAAGAGCGGAAATACAAAGCAAGATAATATATAATACATAACACACGCGACAGCGAAGGAAACGCGGACATAAATAACGGTATTTATTCGCATATGCATATTACAAATAATAAATACATCGCGCTAAACATCGCGCGCGCGATTTATGTGACAATAACAAAGTCACAATGCATTAACGAGAGAAAGCGCGTTTTACGGAGATTTACATTTTGCGATAAGAGCGAACATTTTAAGGAGAAAAGGGGGGAATTATTCATTTGCGCAGCGACTAGATGGAGTGGCCAATTAAATTGATCTACTTTATATAAATAACGAATAAATCCTCCGCGATGGCGTCCAACGCGTTCATAACGCGTTCAATAATGCATAATGTTAATCGATATGTGGCAAAATATGGCATGATTAATATAAAATATCAATGTAAATATATGTCCCGGCGATCGTGCCCTCGCCAATTGTGGATATTTTTCTCGATACAAGCGCACTCTGAGCGATCTCCGCGCATTATCGAAAACAAAGAAAGTTTTCAGTTATAACGGCAGTTCGCTCGAGAAAACCGAATCGATCTGAAAACCTGGGCTTGACGTTTATGAAATCGATCGATTAGACGTTTTGCCGCTATCTGTAATTAACAAAATAACGTCCGTGCGGAATGCGGTCGCGGCAGCCGTAAACCATTCGCGGACGCGCGTTTCCGCTTAAATTAAATTATATTTTACTTTCACCGCTCGTGATGCATCGACCAGGAATTATCGCAAAACGCTGCCCATTGTTATTCTCTCTCGCGCATTCGCGGGCGCTAAGATCAAACGGGCTGAACGCGCGCATCGTAAACGAGAAGCATCTCCTCGCGATGACACGTGCTCGACCATTCGAGCAAATTGTCGAACGAAATGGCAATAGAGACAGCAACAGCAACAGAGAAAGATGTAAACTAATCGAGCTGCAAGCAGGCGGAGAAAAATGAAATTGCTCCGAGAGACAGAAAAATCAAATGACAGTCGGGAAATGGACAGTCGGGACGCTCGTTCTGAAAACTTTTTCTTATTCTACGAAACACGAGCTTTAAGTATATTGCACGGCAGTCATCGGGCGAAACGATCGCAGTTGCGCGATACGGCTATACCGTATCTAATACCGTTATCGACTATAATATATCGGGGATCGTATTATATCTGGATGGGAATTATATCGAGTTATGGCGGCGCACAGAGAGAACTTGGGAAATAATGGTCTTCAGAAATGCTCGAATAGTGATAAAACGGTATGTACAGCTGAAAGCTCGGGCAGTCGGGGGGACTGGAGGGGGGAAGCGGAGGGGAGGCGGGGGRGGCAGAAGGGGTCGAGGGGGTGGCTGCAAACTTCATTACAATGCCGCGCGCGCACGATGTGAAACGGCGGTAACGCCGGGTATCTTCTTTTGTAACTTTGCTTAAAGAGCGTAAAATATCCGGTCGGGGTTACGCGGATGCTTTCTGCCATTTCCATAAAACGGCGGAGAGCCGGTTCCGCGAGAAATGCGCTGAAACGCGTGCCCCGCGAATGTTAATTAAGTCGAAAACGCGAAATCGTTACAACCTGCCCCCGCCAATGAAGGGAGAGCAGGAGGGAGAAGGGGAGGAACAATGAGGAGGACTGCATGATCCTGATCACGGTGCCCCGAAAGTGTCCCTTTTTTTCAACGGCTTACCCGCTTTACATGCTCCGATAAACGCTACGTTGATAACTCCGCTCGCGCCCTGTTCTGTCGTTTCTGGCATCGGGCGGTAGGCAGCCGAAATAGCGCGTATTATGAAATCGTAGGAATTTATATTGGACGTTTGATATTTGCAGCGCGGAGATGCGAAGGAAATATTCGTTACAGATACGCGAAACGCGCGCCGAATTAATTTCGGCGCGGCGCGGCGCGGTATCGCCGCGGCATCGCGGCCGCTCGTTGCCTCGAGTACGTCCACTGGACTCAATAACGATGTCTGGTCGATCACGTTTTGGAAAATAAAAACGCGCACGCGGAAATATGCGCTCGGGTGCAGCGTGCAATGCGAAAATATTTTGCCGGGCCCATTGCATAAATCCGCCGGTTGATTTATCCGGCGAATTTAATATCGAGCTTCGTCACGTCCGCTCGCGTCGCCGTCGACGTCGCGATCGCAATATACGCGATCGCCAGGAGGCATCGCTGATTTTCTAACGCCGGTCGGATGCGCGCTCGTTGCTAGCAGAGCTGTGACATCGATACTGACGGCAGCAAACGCTACACTGCGAGATGACTTTCCGCTTTGCCGTTTCGAGCTGTTGAGCTTCTCTTGCGCGCGGGATCGTTTAGAAATCAGTCGGCGCATCCCGCGGAAAAGGACCGTCTGATTGATAAACTTGTTTCGCGTTCCGCTTGCGCAATTATGCACGTGATCGGATGCAACAAGTACTGCTGTGAGTCTTTGCTGGTGAATCTTTTATTTCCCTGCCGCGGTCCCCCGGCGCTCCGTGCTTGAATTATGCGCGAATTCTCGTGCGCGCGCCACGATGCACGTAAGCCCGATGCACGTCGCCGAATTCCTCGCGTCGTGCCGTTTCCGGGCGCAGATCCATCCGGAAAATGCGTTTACCTTTCTCACGCGAGCTGCTAACGCAGTAGGAATTCAACGCGCGCTCTCGCCGGATACGCGTGGACGCGACGTATACGCGCGCGCGCGCGCGCGCGTCCGCCGTACATATTTCATGAAATACGTGACTTTGCGTATTTCCGCGGACTTACCTCCGCCAGCGCGCACGTGCGATCAATCCGCACCACCATCGTCCGCGGCGGTCTTAAAGATAAAAGTTTATCCGTCCGCGTGGCTTATGTGCGAGGCTCGCGAGCGCCTGCGTCTCTGTCGCGGCGGTCCCGATTATCGATAATCGCGGGAATCGCGTCGCGTGACACAAACGCGTTCGCGCTGAATTTTCAGCTTCTATTGCTGTCCTATGAGCGCTCCGGCGTTCACGCTAAATGTGCAATTAAGCCGCGCGCCGCGTCGCGTCCCGTCACGTCGCGCAATTTCCACCCTCCCGCCCCCGCCCCCCCTCATCCACCAATCCCGGCGCGCGCTTCCCCCTGAAATTTTCAGCCGCCACTTTACTGCGCGGCAGTGGGAATGACGCGTCGTGTTGGCTATACAAATTAATTTCTTGCTTTTTAAAGCGAAGTTCGAAATCTACTCGTAAACGGGCGAGATCAAACAGTCCGCATCATTCCCGATGATCTTGGACGTTCTGCCGTTCTGCTGCCGTTTCGCGTGCGCACGAGTATCCGGTACGCGGGTATCTAAAGCAAGAAATTAATTTGTGCGCCAAATACATTGGGATCGCGTGTCGCGCGAGCGTGCGTACGGTGCGTACGTGTGACGTGCACAGATGCGGGACGGCGAACGCCGCATCGCGCCGGAATTAAGCCGCGGAATAAGGCGCCGCGATAAAAAGACAATTCGGCAATTGCGGCTGCGAGGCCGCCGGACGACTTCTCGGCGATCGTAAAGCGCCAGGAACGCTCGTTCCCGCTCTCCGTTCCCCCCAGTTCGCGCCTGGCCGTTGCGACCGTTTTACGGGTAATTTCGCGCCGGTGTATACGGTTACCTTAGTAACAGCGGGGATTTCGTGGTTTGGAGAAAACCGAGAAACGAACGTGGCTAAGATCCGAACGGAATATTAATCGGTTAGGCGGACACGCCGCGCCTGCGCTTCGCCGCATCATCGGACAACGCGAGTTCGCTGCGGCTACGTCGTCCTCTTCTCTTTCTTCGTTTTTTCCTTTTTTCTTTTCCTTCCTCCTTCCCTTTTTTTTATTTATGAGATCGCGACGCGGCGGCGGTTCGCGGCGGCGTTGCGCCACGCGATTATGAAAGATAAATACGAGTTATGCGTTCCAGCGATGCGAGCGGATAACGCGGATAACTTGATTTCTGATAACTCTCGAATAATCTCTGGCTCCTCTCTCCCTTTCTCTCTTTCTCCTCTTTTATGAAAGATATTTTATTTTGGAACTTTTATAAAAATCGTTGCCCGCCGAGCGCGGATGTGTAACGTACGTGTATGCGTGTTTGAATACGCGGCATTCAGTTGCATAGCGGCCGCAAGTCTACGAAGTATCTCGAAACGAAATATTAACTATCGCAAAAATAACTGTTCCTGACATTCAACTGTTTTTGACGTTGCCGAATGGATAACAGAGCGACGTGTTTGATTATTTATAGATACAGTTATGGAGTAATTTTAGAGTCACTCTAAGTGAAGTATTATCGTTTCCATCGAGCCCTGAAACGAAATGCTCGTAGGAACAGCACGAACGACGAGGGACGTCGACAAATACAAACTTTCATTGGTTTAGGCGTACGCCTAAATGGAACGCTCTTGAGAAACGATCCGATGATTCCGGGCTTTCACAAAAACTGATTACGAAATATGAGTTTCGCGAGAGGGAGGAAGGATATTGGAGTCATAGTGGCGAGGCATAAATATCGCCGAGCTTTTACGCCGAGCTTTTCTAAGAAATGAATGCGCGCGTCGAAGTAATGAAATTTACATTCGCATGCGCGCGCGCGTGTGCGTATGCGCGCGTGCAGACCCTTTGGACACCCCCGTAAACAAGATATTAACTGCGGGATTGGATGTTTCTGCCGTTAATTTAATTATATCGGTTTACTGATAAGCGGACTACAGACAGATTTCCACCGAAATGCAGGAATTGCAAAATCAAATTTCCCGTGGAATATTTATAATTATCGCGGCGGTTACCGTTCGCGTTACGTCGGGACGCAAACAGGTTTCAGCCCATTAAAAGTTGCGTGGGTATCGGTAGAGCGTTATGTGTATTAATATTGATATTACATTTAGTTACGTGTACAAGCACTCATTTCGCCGAATACGGAAATAAAGTTGGCGCGCAACTGTTCAATCAGATATTAAATCCGCCAATCATCCGCATTGCCGCGCGAGAACATTACCGATGACTTCTGGCTATCTTTTCTCTTTTTCCTCGTTTTTTGTTTCGAGCGAAAAGATGCGCTCGGACCGCGAAGGCGCGGCCACTGCTCGGCCTGATCCGCGAATCCTTTTTTATCGGTATGAGTCGTACGCGATGTACACTCTGAGATAGAGCGACCTCTCTGGTAATTGAATGAAGCGAAGGATGAAATTAAATTACGATATCTCAAGTTCCTCCGAGCCGATAAACAACATGGAAAATGGAAGCAGCGGGTCTAAGGAAATCTCACCACGCGGAGCATCGGTGTCACCTTTTATTCGCCGAAAATCTACGTTCCCCGCGAATGACGGGGCGGTATTGGCGGAAGAACGGGAGAAGATCATCGGAACGCACGTCGGAGACCCGGAAAAGGTGCATTGGAGCATGCGCGCGAGCGGTCGCGCGTGTTGATTTCTAAATGCATCCGTAATCCCGGTGAGAGATCGATAGTTTTAATCAAGAGAGTGTCTCTCCCCCGGCTGGCACTCTGCTGCCTGCTCTCGCGGGGTAACTCTCTCTCTCTCTCTCTCTCTCTCTCTCGCGATCTCGCATTTATTTTTGAAAGAAAAGGGTAATGCGCGCGCGATTCAATGGTGAGAGAAGCAGAGAGGAGAAGCGGATTAATACGCGGTGATTTCGTCTTGCAGCGATTGCATTTCCGGCCATCGACGCGCATCGGCGAGTTCTCCCAGGAAGAAGCAGAAGGGGATCAGTCCTGGCGTATCGGCGCACTCCCGTGCGACCTGTGAACTTTGTCCGCATCGCGGGCGAATGAGACAGCGATCCAGCGCGATCGGATCGGATTAAATTATCGAGATTATCGATTCGCGTGGAATATTCCCCTGTTAAATTCGCGTTCGCTTTCGGACGCGATGCAGATTAAAGTCGAGGATTTCGATCGACCTGCTTGGACCTTGCGTTTTCACTCCTTCAGCTTTCCCGCGACCAGGACAACCGGGATTACAAGCTTTTGTCCCAAGTTTCATTCTGAAAGGCGAAAAAGGGCTGATCGCGCGATATCCCCTCCCGAGCCACGAGTCGCCCGAATCGCCGGTTCGAACATTGAACACGTCCGAGCTCGTCGCGGTCCGCGGCGGATTACGCCGTATTATCCCGTTTATGGTCCCGCATCCGAATGAATAAGAAAATTGGATCGGCGGCGCGCTTTTCACGCTCCTCCGTCCATCGATAACACCCGCGCTCGGATCGATACGTTAACGTGCCCCGTCCGATCGAGGGACGACGAGCGAGTCCGCCTTCCCTCCTTTTCTCGGCGCTCGCTCCCGTCCGTTCGTTTTTCCGTCGCGCTCGCGTATTTACGCGTTGTTTTACAGCGAGCCCGTAAAATTATCGGCGCTCATAATTCTCGCAGATAAAAGGGCTCCAGCCTCGCCCTGCGGAATCTGCGGAGCTGCGGGAGGCGAGCAGCGGATACGCGAGCGCGTCGCCCAAGTTATGGCACCCCCGGGGGTTTTAGCTCGTCATGCTCGTCCCTCGCACCTCCGTCTTCTTCTCCCCCTCCCCCCCCCCTCCTCCTCCGGAGGTAGCGGGAGGGCATTGGCGCGATAATTGTCTCTCGTAATAATTGAATACTTTAATTACGCTAATTAATTAAGAAATCCGCCCCGGCGACGTGCCGCGAAGAAATCGCGCTCGAGCTTTGCCCGTGTCTCCTCGAGATAACGTCGTTATCATACCTTAACGGCCGTTCGCGGATGAAGCTAACTACCACTACTACTTACCCTCTCAATAAGCGGGCTCGCTTTGCCGTGAAAATCCCGCTGCCGTAATTGCCGCGCCGTTCTATGGGGCGCCGGCCGGCGCGATCCGCAAACGAAATCCCCGGCGCGCGGGGAGAGGGATTAACACCGCGTCCTTCTGCAAGCAGAAGAAACGAGGGGAGGTCGGCGCTGCCCTTCCGCCGACCCTGCGTGACCCGGGCGCGCTTCCGTGCAATCACTTTGCAAGTATAAGTTCGGAACGTCGCGGCTGGCGGCACTCCGGCGAACACGCACGGAGATACATACTGGAGATGGAATTCGCGGACAGTCATGTCAGCGATGGCGACGAAGACAACGCGGTCCCGGTCCGGATGTAATTCGTGATATCTCCGGATATCCGCTGAAAGTTCCCCGTTGGCCGCTCTGTCGTCGCGACGCCGCGCGCTCGTTCGACGACGCCGACCGCTTCTCTGCTCGCGATCGTCAGGAGCGAGACCCAGTGATACTCGCGCATTCTGATATCGCGAGATGGAGACAAGGAAGGTCCCGGTTTTGCTTCCGACGTTTTCCCTCTCCGCCTGCTTCCATGAAATAAAAGGAAACATGGAGGAAACAAGGTAAAACCAACTGCCGCGCTGGGAGAGTTCAGACTCGCTGGTGATCCTCGACTGTAATGCTTCGCTCTGTAATACGCGGACGGATTACAATTTGATAATTAAATGGCAGCCAATACATGCCGTTAGTCAAAGACGCTTTGAAATCAATTAATAAAAAATTATCTCTCGTCGTTGCCTCCGGAGGGAAAGCAGGCCGGCAGATTTTACGAATTAATTTTAACAAGGATATTAATATCTTAACAAGGATGTGTCAACACTCTGGCAGGATAGAATTCTCAATGAGGACATTCGTAACGTCCGCAAAGTTCAAGATGTCATAAGACGGAGTCAGGAGACAAGCATGGACAGCTTGGGACAGAATGGATGATAATCGGCTGGCAGAACTCGCTAGAAATGACAAAGCAGGTTGCCGCGAAAGTTAGACATCAACATGACACTGGATAAAGTACACATGAGAAGAAGGAAAAGAAGAAGAAGATACTAATATCATCGTGCGTGCGGTGACTCGCGGCCTCTCCAGCGGAATCCCGAACCGAAAAAGGGATCGAGGCGATGATCGTCATACTTTTCGCGTTATGCGTTATGCGTTTGCCAGGCTTCTGGCAAACGAAACAGGGGACGTAATTCTGTAACGCGGCGCAATTTCCAAACGGCCGAACGTACGTTACGGTTCGTATGCGCGCGCGACATCCGTGCCTCAGAGAAAGGCGCGAGAAAAGCGCGAGCCTCGTATTTCCGTGCTGAAACATATACGGACGTATATTAGCAGCAACAACGCTCGCGCATTTGCCATGGCGCTTTCACGGGCGTGAAAGGCGGCGAGCGACGTGCTCGATAAATCCCGAGGTATTATAATAACGTGCAATCGCAATCGCGACAAAGAGCCGGCAGTAATGTGCCGATCGATCAGTCGCCGGATCCCGACGAATCCGTCTATTATGCCATTACGCGTCGTTCACGCTTTACAACGCCGAACGATGTAATTGCCCCCGATGGCTCAGCGACATAATAGAGCGATAACTTTCAATGAAATTAAAATCGATGGCGAGAGCTTCCCGCGAAGGAGGGTGACTTGTTTCCTCTCGCTGCTCGTTGCGGGATGCTGGATGCCGCGCGATGGTCCATCATTGTTCTTCGCGGAGCAGGAGGGGACATTGGGGATGCCACTGTCGATCAATCGAGAGGCTGATCTCAGTTTGCGGACGTAAACGAACGCTCGCCGCCGCGTGCTTGCGTGCCGCTTCTTTATCTAATATGCAGGATTGGATGAATATAACATCAGCAGTTGGGCCACGCGGCAGTTGGTTGGGCCAGCGGCCGGCTGGTTAATTCCTCCTCGCCGCAATTACATTGCGTTTGCCGCCGCAATTAGCCCGATTGACCCGCACGTATAAGCCTATTACATATAAATCGCTGAAGCGCGATGCAAATGCCGAACGAGATCGCGGAAGCGCAAAGGCATCCGTGCGTGGCGAAACGAAATTAGAACGGCGACGGCGGCGGCGGCGGCGGTGGCGGTGGCAACGACTAATATCTTTCCGTGGCCCTGAAAGTCCATTTAAAGTTAAAACAGAGTTAAAATAAGCGCAGGCGACCGCCGCCTGCCAGCTCGGTGGTGGAGCTTGGCACGCCGTTTACCGGATCAGAAATTAAGGAGAGAGGACTTGGGAAGCGGGGAGGTGGAGACGCGTGAATCGCAGCTATTTACTGAAATTATTCGGGCCACTCGCCCGCGGCGAGAGGCATTAACATTCCGGCCATGTACAGCCACTTCTCCCTCCCCTGAATGAGGGAAAAACGCGCTCTCTTCTCTTCGATCGAGATGCATGCATGGGCGTTCGTGTCGACTGACCGGGAAAATCCGGGAGGAGCGTCCGCTTTTCCGAGTGTTCGCGGTGTCAAAGCGGTGAAATTCGCTCGACCGTTCGCCAAAGCAAATCCGAAGAAGCCGTAGGGCTGGCGAGAGACAACAATGAAATTCGGAAACGAGTAAATAGAGTGCACGGGAGCCAGAAGCAAATGGAGCGAAATGGAAATAAGAAACTTGACGAGATAGATTCACCGGTAATGCTGGAAGTGCCATTTTCCCGCATTGAAATATTCATGCGTGCTTTGTCTCGCGCTTAAATAGGGGAAATCTCTTTAGCGCGAGAGCGCCGCGCGCTCGTATGAGGCGACGCTGCAATCGAAAACACGCACTCGGCAGCCGGGGGTTTAAATATTCGCCGTGCGCCACTCGGAAAACGTTCCATTCGCGCGGGTCTGGCGTTAAGGGATTATAGTTTATGGGAAAGGGACCCGGAGGATGAGGAGCGAGCGGACGCGGGCGCGGGCGCGGGGACGACGGCGAGGGCGGGGGGGATAGGGAGGGAGAGAAGAGAAGAGAGGAGCCGAAGGAAAATCACACCCCGACACCGTGTCGACGCGCACGAGGGATTTGAAAGCCGTGAATTTCCATTTCGTCTCGTCGCTTCGAGTCGTCGTCGTCGTCGTCGTCGTCGTCGTCGTCGTCGTCGTCGTCGTCGTCACGGTTGGCGAACACGACGCGATACAGAAGATCGAGGACGGACAATTACGCCGATTGGAGGGTATAAAAATGCATGAGGTCGCCGTCGAATTCCTTGAAACTTTGCGCAGCAATGACATTACTGATGCGTCCTCTCTCTCTCTCTCTCTCTCTCTCTCTCTCTCTCTCTCTCTCTCTCTCCCCTTGTCTCTCTCCGTCTCTCTTCCGCCTGCGTTTTACTACTCGCCGCATGCCGAACGTGTCCTCCAAGTGCTCGCACGTATCGTCGTCGATACGGTGAAATCGATTATTTATCGATATCGATTACAAGAGGTACTGCTGTGAAGAGCAGCGTAAAATAGCGTCGCGCGGCGCATAGCAATACGATTCGGCTTCCGCGGCTAAAATACGCGAGATACCGCGCGAGCAGCAAGCCAGCGGTATGTCGATTCGACATAACTTCATATTCGCGAGGAATATAATATTCTAAAAGAGGAATATAATATTTTATTTAAATATTTTTCGGGTGGCTTCATGAGAGCCAAGAATCGAATCAAACGAGCCGAATCATCCTCTCTCAATCAATAATGAAAGAATCGCTCCCTCTCTCTCTCTCTCTCTCTCTTTGTCGATGAGAAGTAGCCGACTGTTTCAAGTTTACAATCTGAACGTCCATCGTCGTCATCGTAAACGTTATTCGGCGAGGGCGAGAGGGACGCAGCGACGCGCGACTAAGCGCTTTCGCATTAATGACATTGGTCGAAGAATCAGACGGGATTACAATTCTGGCGTGGCGAAAACGCCGTCGCAGAACCGTCGCAAATCATCCCCGTCGTCGATTCGCAGCGCAGCCGCAGCGATTGAGGGTACATCGCGAAAATTTTTATCCTCCTTTCGCGACCGCCTCCTCGTTTCCCTCTTCTCTCTTTCTCTCCTGCTCTCTCGTGATGCGTCCTTATCGCGCGAGCTCGCAATTTGCGGAGATTCACTCCCGGTTTGTCCCTTCCCCCCTCTGACGGATGTGACGGCTGCCAGCGTGCCTCATTTCTTACGTCGGACAAGTGCATCGGCGCCCGGCTTGTTGCCGGCATCGCCGGCTGGCCCGACCGAGTGTCTCGAGAAGTCCAATCATCGTTATTGCGCCGACACGCGGCTGAAAAGCACCGGCAAACGCGCGTCGAGCGACCCGCAAGGTGAACGCTTTGAGAAAAGCCGATGTTGAAGCCCATCAACGAACCCACGTGTGCGCGAGACGTATAAATAGATGCTGCATCGGATGGATGCAGGACGTGGACGTTATCGTAAAGACGAGTTGATGTGAATTGATGGACGTCTCGGATTTATCGGTTTTCTGCTTTCGGCGGCGAGTTAAAGCGCTTAACGCTTTGTTAAGCAACATAAATTACATAAACACTTCGCTCGAGCTTCGATCGAGATTGATGATCCGCGCGCTGCTTTTTATACAGCTTTTTATAAATTACTCAATCTTGGTTGAGAGAAGTTGCCGAAAGAATTCCGGTATATCGCCTTCGCCTGCCGCCACTGGACGGAAGCGCGGATCTGTGGGGATATTTCAGCCCCGGAAGCTGACCGAGTTGGCCGAGTGGAAGCCGGGCGGCTTCCGGTTCCTCCGTGTACATGTACACGAGAAGTGCGAGCGTACAATGGGATTGCCACCGACGATTATTAGCCGCGAGGGCGACGAAACAGGCACGTCGATGGTGGTGAGACAGGAGGCGACCGGGGCAGGGGGGGGGGGATACAGGTAGGCAGGCAGGCAGAGGAAAGCGGATCTCGTCCTCCTCGGCGGTGCGGCGACGCGCGTCCGGGTAATATGATCCTTTCGAGGAACAGCGCGCGCGCGCGCGCGAGAGAGAGAGAGAGAGAGAGGAGTCAAGCAGGCACGAGTGCATCTCTGCGCATCATCCTGTCCTTCCTCCCCCCCACCCCCACCCTCTGCCGCTCCTCCTTGCCGGCATCCGTCGCGCGTCGCCCCGCAGCCACGATCTCCGCGTAACCTCGTTACCCGAGAACTCCCCGAAGACGAGAGACGAATGCCGCTAAGCGTGACGCGCCACGGCTGATACGTGCCGGCGTGTGTCGTTCCTTCCGATAATTACATCTTCGTTAGCAGTCGGCGCGAAGGAGGGGCGGRGGGCGGAGGGGGGGGGGAAGGGACTTGCAGCGCTGCAGGTTGGTCTCGTGCCGCGGACCGGGGTGGGAGGGAGGGAGGGAGGGAGGGCGCCAAAGGATAAAGCCGTTTTAAGGGGGCGATAATGCGGGATAACTTCGCCGGAGGCTGAAGCGTTGCACGCGCGCGCACTTTATCTCGGCGCCGCATCGAATGACGCGAGAGACGCGTGTCTGTCGATTGCTCTTCGGTAATTATCGTCGCGACGATCACGGCGATGTTGAGTGCAACGCACCGCGGCGCGCGATAAGAAAATTTCGGGTGGCGCGTTTTCACGGGAAAGCGCGTCGCGTTATCTTCGAGAGGAGCGCGTCCTCTCCACTCTTCGGAGAAGGAGAAGGAGGAAGAGGAAAAGGAGCGCGGGAAACTCGACGGATCTCACCGCCGGGACTATTTTAATCGACGATTTGAAGCGAGAGCCCGCCACCGCCGCCGCTGCCGACGACGACGACGACGACGACGACGACGACTTGCGCGCCGAGTTTCCCACGCGGCTTTTTGTTGCTCGCGTCGCTGCTTAGAATTAAGCAGAACTTTGATAAAGTTGCAGCAACTTCGTTACTGCGCCGAGTGCATTTGGCATATTCGGAGCGATATAACTCGCCTCACCGAGGAAGACAATTTGATCAGGCGCTATTTACGGCTAAACGACGGAGTAATTAATAATATAATGCGACACCCGAAACAGGGGAGAGAGAGGTTCTCGTTTCCAGGTAGCCCAAGGGTTGAAAGGCGATCGCCGAGGGACGACACTACTCCTGCAGGAGCGTTACGGTCAATTTCTTTTTTTTCCCGTTCTTTCACGCGCGCTTACGGGCTATTCGAAAATTGCTAATGCAACATTCATCGGCACATTCGGATCGATTTATCTGCTCGCGAAATTTTCACCGTCCCTCCGGACAGCATTTTCAGCATCGTAGCGGTTATTTGCCGTTACGTCGGCGAATTATTATTGATAAACGCTCCAGCCGGCGCTCCTCTTCGTATTTTCGATTAACCGTGTCCTTTTTAACAGACAGCAATGGCGATGTTAACATGCGCATACAACCGCTGATCTGCACATTTCACGCGGTATTCTTCCAGCGTTAACCGAAACGCTCGCGATTATTCGATTGCACGAGGCTACACGCGTTCGCATCGCTGGCGTCTGATTGCCGACAGACAAGGCCAGCTTAATATCGCGCTTCCGATGACGCGCGACATCGGGTTCAGCGAGTTAATCTCGAGATTCCACGGAATCCCCTAAGTAATCCGTAGATTCACCGAGACGACGTCAAGATTGCGCCGATCCTTTCCGCAGTCCGAACTTTGGCGCGCGTGCTGCGCTAATCGGCGCGGCCGAACACCCTCGTCGGACACCAACCCCGACACGCGCGCGGTCGAGAATACATCGTAGAAAGAGGAAGGGAGGATGATGGGGGCGGCATTTGGGTCCCATCACTTCCACACAGGGTGATAATGTATGCGCCGCGACAGAGAGAGACAGAGAGAGAGAGAGAGAGAGGGGGGGGGCAGAGGGGGGAGGGGCGGAAGGGGGCGTCGAAGAGGAGGGGGGGAGCGGCGCACGGCAGCTTTCTTCTCGCAGCCGCAATCTCTTTGCATCCACTCCAGGCGTTCGGTTCTCCCTCGACCCTTTTCTCTTCCCCCCTCGGTCCACGGCATTAATGCAAAGCGGGGACATGCGGCGACGGCGGCGGCGATGGCACGACCCCATCGTGGACCACTCCGAGGATGCTTCTTGCAAGAATAAGAGAACAGGATCGCTGGGGATGTCCCGGGATTCTGTCCTCTATCGATCTCCCGCGTATATAGACACTAACTTGTGCCCTCCGCAAGCCGTGCTATGTATCTGCCGTATATACATACACCACCCCTCGCGCATCCTCGATCTCCTTCTCGTTCCTCCATCAGCCACCCCCGCGGTCCTCCGCTTTCTCTTTCTCCCATGGTTTCTCCCTTTCCCGTTCCCTCTTCTTCCCTCCCGTCGGCCTCGCGTTCCGTCTCGCTCTCAGTTGGCGTCCAATCCGTCCTGCGACCAACCCTCTCTCGCTCGCTCGCGAGTCCGGTGACGGCGGCGGCGGCGGTGGCGGCGGCGGGTTTCCAACACGCATACATCCAGAAGCCCGAAGTTTGCGCCCGTGTTTGCGTTGCGCCACCCTCGCACCGCCACCGCCAGCGCCGTTGCCATCCCCCCGTCACCGATCGTTCCTCCGCACGCGGGGCGCAGTACGTGTCTGCGGGGATCGCGGGAGAGGGAGGCGGGAGCGCGCATAGCTGTGCGCTCGCCGCTGAAGAATGTGCTGGATGAAAGCGCACAAGCGGCGCGTCGCGTGCGCACGCGGGGTCCGGCACGAGACGAGAGAAAGCGAGAGGGAGGCAGGATGTGTGTGTGTGTGTGTGTGTGTGTGTGTGTGTGTGTGTGTGTGTGTGTGTGTGTGTGTGTGTGTGTGTGAGCTGAGGGGAAGAGGGGAACGGGGAGGGGAGGGGGGAGGAGAAAGAGAGGGAGAGGCCAGCTGGCAGGTCCTGTGTCCTAGCGCATTATCGAGAGGCGCCGTACCCCCTCGCTCCCTCCACCGTCTGCGTTTCCTTCCGCGAGTGCGTCGGATCCCCCGCGTCGTCGCGGAATTTCGGAGCGCGAACGCACAATAAGCGCATGCAGGCCCGCCCGCCGCGCGAGTGGTCGCAAGGATGTAACGGGATAACGTACGCGGCATTGCCGCTGAACGAGCGGAAACGCAGCGGGAGGGAAGGGAGAGGCGTCCGCGAGCGAGAACGGGAGTCTGGAATCTCCGTTCTCGCCTGCCTCGCCGTCCGCCCACTGATTCCTCGTTATCGCGGATATTCGATGTTGAGGGGAACGCGGTCCTCCCCCCCTCCCCCCTCCTCCGCCCCGTTACGGGCTCGAAACGGTCGGCGGGACGAATGTCTTGCGCATTATCCTGATATCGTTATACCGTTGTGCGTCCCCATGGATTTCGCGCGAACAACGGCTGACCGACGAGCAAACAAAATTGCGATCGGAATTGGAACCGCGTGCCGCGCTTGTCGCTTCCGCGCGCGCCTGTGCACTCGAGCAGAAGTGGCAAATCCGGCGATTTCCATATTACCCCCCCCCCCACCCTCCCTCCCTCTCCTCCCATCCGACCGTGTACCGACATCGAGGAATATTCGTTCGCGCGCTTCGGATGCGCCCCCGCCGCTCTTTTTCGATTTGTTCATCTCCCCTGCGCGCGGACATTGCGTTGCTTTTATCCTCCTGCTTCGCATCTTTTGTTCCTGTGCAGCACAGCAGCAGCAGCAGCAGCAGCAGCAGCAGCAGCAGCATCGGCGGCGACAGCAGCAGCCATCGATGTAATTTAGTCCCGTTCTGCATGCGAAGCAGCGGCAAACGTAACTGAAGGTACTCGCCGGTCGGCGAATAATTAGTATCGCGCGACAATTGCGGTATCGATTGATACCATTCCGTGAATGTCGCTTCAACGGCGGATCGGCGTTCCCTCGTGTTGAAAAATAACGATACGCGTGCTTTTCAGAGGATGGAACAGTTTCTGCGACGAATAATGCGCGTCCCGTAGGACTTTGCATCGCGTAGGATTAATCGTGCTACGTTTCTGTGTTGGAAAGTTGTAGAAGATGCGAATTCTTTGGAAACAGGAAACATCGTCGTTTCAGCCGACACACTGGATAACGCAGGAAATGTTATGTTACGTTATCGACACGCCTCGGCACTCTGAGTATCCGATAATCCGATTTTACAAGATTTCACGAGTTCATTAACAATTAACAAACTCGTCATAACAATTATCTCGCGTTAATTACACAAACATAGCTCCGTGCGTTGTGTGCGACGGCGGGTTCGTTCAAAGTTTGCGAGGCCTTCGCTGCGTCCGTCTGTTTTTCTTTTCCGAGAACTCGCTCGCAAATTTTATTAACACATCATGCAACTCTGCTCGCAGTTGCACGAAATCTTTCGCAGATTGTCTTAATTCTGAGAAGAGAAAAGAGAAACGTTACGGAGGGGACATTATTCTTGATGGGACAATTGAATAAACAGGAATCGGCAAGGGATTGCGAATGCAAAATGGAAATGATGACTCTTATTGAGCTGTCCGTGATGACATAACGGAGTGCATTATTAAATTAATTAATAATGGCTTAATCATCCAATCGATTAAATTTGATCCAATTGGATTTCATCGCGCTCGTAATGTTAAATCCCTAAAAAAGCCACGATTCTTTTTCCATTTATCCGGATTGCCCTTTTGCATCGGTCTCCTCGTTAATCGCGAATAACTCGCGTTTAATTCGCAAAGAAATTGATTTTTCTGCTATTTTCATCAATTCGCTCACGCGAAATGGAGATACGGCGCAGAGTTGATCGTGCAAATAGATACAGCGTGCGAATCATATTCGATCGGACGAGAGGCGAATATGCTTTTAAGTAATTGTATTAGCGAAATCTGCAAATTCGTGGGTTGCAAACGAAATTGCACACGGATTTCTCAATTCGCGGATTCCGCGCGAGCTCCGCGGTTTATTATCGTTTATACGATGAAACGCAACAAATTATAACTCAATGAAATTAAATAAAATACCGCGCCTGCTCGCGCCCGAGCCGGATAACAAGAGAGGAAGGGGGGAGGGAGGCCAGAGGACTTCGCGGGTGAGCGAAGTAGGCCAATCTCGAGCGGATTACGCTCGAGAATGATCGTCTGTCAGTGTTGAGGAATTTGTACGCGTCATCTCTGGTTTTTGGAACAGTTTCGACGTAAACAACTTCTGTCGAAGCTTATGTCGAATATGAGTCCCAAAGCCAAGAGATTAGGGGTCGCAATCGTTGCCGAAACAAACAAGGATCGCACGGCCGTTACCAAAACGGCGAAAAACAGTGTCTTCAGCGTCTTGCGAGAAGCCAGGAGCAAGGGTCGGACGTTTGTTACTTAGATAGTTGGCGAGTATCCAGATATTGTAACCGTTAAGTTGTCTGACGATTAAAGGAAGTTGTTTCGTTTTCTGATGATGATTCTCATCCTTACTGAACACACTCTCTCGAACCGGCAAAAAAGAAATATCTAAACGGTGTTTCGCGAATCATCGAAGGGGCGCGTTAACAATTAGTGTCAGCATTAATGACCGTTTCCGCGCTCGTTTGATCTCGCTTGGTCTCGTAGAGGCGGCGCGATCGTTCTTTTTACGCGATCCTGCATCCTGCACAAAGCAGCCTACAAAGGCAGCATTCTGTTTGCTGCATTATTTAGAAGTATGACCCACTTCCGGAAGTCCATTAAATCCCGGCCAGGGCTGTCGGGAGCTCGGAGCATATCTCGCTCTGAGAAACTGGCTTAAACGATAGTCACGTAGGAAATAGTACCGCTCTGCACGTCGGAATTGCCCCGTTTGGTGCCGTTGTTCCGCGTCAAGCGACGTCGAAGAAAGAATTCGCGAAGAAATGCGAGATGTTCGAAAGCGCGCCGCGCCGCGTTCCGCTCCTCTGCGCTTTGCGATGTCCGCAAATGATTATCGGGGATTTTATCATGCACGTTGCACATGTGTGCCTAGTGCGGGAAGGTATCTTGTTAAGGGGGACTTGTTGAACACGCGTCACGTTTGATAAGAGTAAATATACACGCCGGCGCGCGTGCGAGTATAATATACACGCCAGCGATGGAGAAGCTACCACGCGGTGGCTTGCGCGTTACGCATTCACCGCCGTTTAATACAAAAACTGCCGTACCGCGCCGCGAAATGCACGCGGCGTGTGAAACGGCTCGTTGAAAGATTCAGCGTGCGCGCTGAATTTAGTCCGGCATTATTTAGATCCCTCCGGCGCGGCACTGGTGTTGCTTTTTTCCGACGTCCGGTTTTCCGCTGCGTCAGAGAATGGCATCGGTGGTGACATCGGTTTAATCGCCATTAAGCATGCTCATCCGCGAGACGATATCTCCCTCGCGCGCCCTTAATTCGCGTTCGATGCACCGCGGAATCCATCGGGCTAATAAAATCAGCGGCGACCAGCGGAGTCTGTCGTGAACCCCTTGCTGTAGCACGCGATGGCACGCGATGGTCGCTCGTTGCGCTGCATAATTGCATAATGGATTCATCGGCATGGGTGAAAGAGCATCGCCGGCGCCGCGGCGACCCATCGATGCGATGCAATGTTTCCATCCCCCTCTCCGCTAATTGCTTGAATTATTTTTCCAGGGGCCATTTGTACGTCGTGCATCGCGTGGATGCAAGCGCGACGGATCTGGCGTGCGTTTCTCGCCAAACGCCTACGGTCCTCTCGAACAGCTTAATGTTGCCCTTCGACGTATGCCCTTCGACAGCGTAATGAGAACGCCTTCAGCGTCGCATGAAAGGGCGTGCCTCGGAGGGGAGGCTGAGGAATAGGCCGGCGTTAGAGATTTTCTCCGTTTGACGCGACGATTTGTCCGAGCAACAGGCAACTCTCATTAAAGCCTTTTCGACCGCCGCGCGAGTATTCGCTCTCTCTCTCTCTCTCTCTCTCTCTCTCTCTCTCTCTCTCTCTCTCTCTCTCTCTCTCTCTCTCTCTCTCTCTGTCATGTACCGATCTGCGCGAGGGATAGCTTTGTGTGCGCGTTGAATGCGCGCGGGATGTATGCACAATGCGAGAGAGGAATGCATCGTGCGTGCGCGCGCAGGCGCGCGTGTGCGTATCGAGGGCGCGAGAATGGCCGGGTCATTCACGGGTCGGGCGCGCTCTCGCATTCGCTCTCGCATTGTGCAACGCCAAGAATTGCCGGCGGCGTATCGGATACGATGCGCGGGCACGATGGCGGGATGCCTCTCGTGTGTTTAAGCGCCGCGCGCGCGTCGTAATCCTGCTTCGCGTTTTCGCGCGCCGCATCGTCGCCCGTCCGTCGCGCTCTCAAACGTTAATTAAAGCGACGCAAACGGGACGACGCCGTGACAGGAGCCGTTGACAGGTTCAATCTCGCGGGCCCTCGCTCGCCTGCGAGCGCCTTTCGAGAGCGCGCCGGTTACTCGCGCCTGACGGCGGCCACGAGGGGCTTGCCAGAGGGTTGCGAGTGGGTTCCGAGGACGGGGGATCAGCGATCGCCCTTCACGGTCAACCCTGTAATCAGTCATGAGCGGGAGTCATCCTCATGATTGGGAACGCAAATACGGATAGTCCGTTTTCCCGCGTGACGCTTCGCGCCAATCGACAGATTTCATTCGCGAGCATCCCCTCGGCCAGGCGCCGAGACATTTAATTCCTGAAGGAGGAAGCGGAGCGAGCGGAATAAACAGTTTAGCCGCTCGCTGGTAACTTCCTTAAGCAGATGACACTTTCCACTTCCAGAAGAGAAAGAGAGAGAAAGAGAGACAGAGGCGAATCGTATTAAAATATTAATCGCGCGCTCGAACGCGTCCCGCGTGCAGGATTCTCGACTGCAAAAATGCGAGCCGGCGAAATCACGCTCGCTCCCGCTGCGTATCGCCCAACCAGGTCTCTTCCCTCTTTCTCCCTCTTTCTCTCTCGTTGCAGACTTTCGGTCGCGCAAGTTTTTCCCCGCACCTCGTCTCCGCCCCGCCCGAGTCCTCTCGGCGGATTCGCTCTGCGTCTCGCAGTCTACGCGCCGCAATCTACCTGCATGCGGAGCAGAGCGGACGAAAAGGGAGATAGTGAAGCGGCAGGGGGGGCGGGGGGGGGAGAGGGTGGCCTTTTTATCTGTTTTCCATCGGACAAATCGAGTTGCCTTTCGCACGACGATCGATAAAGGGAGGAAATGATGATCGCCCGCAGGATGAGCCGCGGCGCCGGCGGAGCCTTCAGGCGACGTCGGAGCGACCGCTCGTTTTAACGACGTCGTCGGATTTGTGGCGGCGGTAGCGGCGGACCGCGGGCGACCGGGCAGGCGGGGGGAGAGGGGGAGGGGGCTACGGAAAGAGTATGGTCGTTTTACCGTGCTCGTATAACGAATTATAAGGCAACGGCCGAGCGCGATCGAACGACCACGGGAATCCGGACCGACACCGGAATAATCTCGGCGGTTATATAACGCGGGCGCGCGCGCGCGCGCGCGCGCGCCATTTCGGAAAATCGCTTGCACGGCACCGCCGCACCATCGGCCCGCATATTATATAGCCCGGCCGCCCGTACGTGCGAGACGAAATGAGGAAATACGAGGGCGAAGTGGCGCGCGCGGGTGCTGCGGCTGATGGCCGCGCGAATCGCTAATTAATTAATAATTCTACGCTCGGGAGATCCGCTCGGCCGGATCCTCCCCGATCATTGCTATCCTGCCGATCGTTATTTATATCGATTTATTTATTACGGTACTCTAAGTTGCGGCAATCCTCCGGTCGAATCCGGTATTCCTCCGCCAAGGATCACCGTCCAAGGATTATCAATACGCGTGCACGCGCGCATGTCCGGATAAATTTTCATCACGGGCGTGAGTATTGTTGCCGGGTCGTTTAACATAATTAAAAGTAATTAAGGTATACGTTCCGCAGCGGGCTCACCGCGCCCGAGACACCCTCGGTCGCCCCGCGGGACACTTCTACCCCGCCAGGGCGACGGAGAGGGAGGGGAGGGAGTTTCTCCGGCGGAACTGGGAGTTTTCAGCTCACCGGGGTGTAAATAGAGTTCGATCGCGGATGAGCAATGAGATCGTAGACGTAAGCGTGCAAATACATAAGACACACATATACGCGATATCATCTGCGCGATATACAGAGAGGGAGGGAGGGTAGGATAGGTTCGAGGGCGGGAGTCGCGCAAACACCTCGTCTCGTCGTTCCTTCGGCAGGATTCAATATTTGTCCGTGCCGATGAAAGTGTATTATCGCGTATCAATCAAGAAGAACAAATGTTTGCCGAGCAGCGGAAGTCTGCGACTCCGGCCAGCCGTCAAGCGGGAGGAGGGCATCCCGGCGCCGCCGTCGTGTGGCGAATCGCAACCGGGGGATTAATTATCCGGCGATTAAGCATCGGCGACGAGATGGGGTGGATGATCGGCGTTACTGCGACTCAGACTTTATGAAAAACCATTGGTCGTCGGCCAATTTAGTCGGCGGCCCGTTTCATCTCGCGGGACCGAGCCGTTTAAATTGCATCACGTTACGCCCATGCAAAATGCAAGCATTACGTGAGCCGAATCCACCCGCGCGCCCGCGCCTTGTACGGGATGTTGCTGAAATACCCGATCGGGTAGTTTCGCGGCTGTATTCCCCGATCGAGCCCGAGTCGATATTTACTTAAGGAAAACTCGCCGGGGCGAGAGACGTTTCTTCGGTTCTACTTCGTGATCTTACATCTTAAAATATTAAACGGCGTTCGAGATGGCTCGCGACTCCGTCGTCGCTCGAGGAACATGCTCGTGATCGCGAGCGCGCGACTGAGATTTCTCCGGCTTTGAAATTCGGTTCGCGACTGCGAATCGTAGGCGTCGAAGGCGTCGTGAGATGTTTCTCCCGACAGAAAAATTTATTAAAGGATCGCATACTCTCCGTTCAGCGGCGACACGGTAGAGCACGTCGGAAATGTAAGCGTCCCTTCGAAGCCCCCTTCGTTTATCTCGGCAGGCGGACTTCAATTTTGAATCTCGCGAAGATAGACGGAGTGGCAAATCGGATTTCCTGAATTGTCCGGATACCCGCTTTTCACCGGCGGAGCATCATCGAAAACCAGTTTGTACGGCTGGGTACACGTGGTCGATAAATAGTCTGACGAGCGACTGGCGCGAGTGTGAAAGTCGAAAGATTCGCAACTCGCGAGCTGCTGCGATAGATTTGTCTACACTTGTCGCGTTCGCCCTCTCTTCCCCGCGCGTGACCTCCGGCGACTCCGTGTGTCTCAATTAGGAGAGATTGGAGGAGAATGGACGCTCCTCGTCGGAAAGCATCAGTAGCCCGATCGAACATTATTAACGTAGGACGTAACGTTACCG
The DNA here is from genome assembly GCA_020341155.1 of Eciton burchellii. Taxonomy (NCBI): domain Eukaryota; kingdom Metazoa; phylum Arthropoda; class Insecta; order Hymenoptera; family Formicidae; genus Eciton; species Eciton burchellii. The sequence goes on from JAHMML010000004.1 coordinate 553,590, forward strand.
AAAGTCTGATAGTAGCCTGTCGGTATTCACCATTGACGAAGCGTGTCGATTCTCGTTTCCCTCAATCGAGGACTACAGATGCTTCACGACGTAAAACTGTCCCCTTCCCTTCCCCCGCGTCGATTTTAATTCGCGAGACAGCCTCGCGTCCAAGAACACCCTTATTCGCGTAAAAACGCGTTCGCCCGGTGCGATCTCGCCTCTACCGCGTTAATCGGATACCAAGTGAGAGAGAGAGAGAGAGAGAGAGAGAGAGAGAGAGAGAGAGAGAGAGATCGAAAACACGGCACGGTCTCTCGAGGCGCGTCTCAGCCGCTGAACGGCTGAAAAGTTTCCTTAGACAGTTTTGCCATGAGGAGCAGCAAATATTGAGACACGTCTTTCCGTGCGTTCAGGCGACGATATCATCGTCTGTGCCAGCCGCGCACTTTTATCGGTGTTTACAAAGTTTAATTACTAACCCGTTCTCACGGCAGTGCGCAGATATACGGGGCAAACTTAAATTAGCATGCATACGAGGGCTTTGACACCGAAGGCACAGTGGAATTAATATTCACAGCAAGGCCAGTGAAATCCGAATCAGGGCGCAATCACGCCGGCTGAATAGCGGACGCGGAGTTATAGCGTTAATTATGTGCCAAATAAATTAGCAACTTGTTGATCGTCATTAATACTCGATAAACCCGGTCAAATGTCCCTTGTGAAGCCCCGAAGATACTTATAAGCCTCTCATAATGACACGCGTAATGCCGCTCGTTCTCATAGATCAGATTCAACACCGATATGTCCTGATCGGCATTGCGAGTCGCGTTTTAACGCGTGCAAACGCGCCTCGTCGGCGGCATGCTGAAAATGCCGGAGGTGAAGAGCAAAAGGATCAAGAGCAGTCGGTATCTGATTCCGAGGAGGAAGCGATATGACAAAAATATTAAGCACGAATCGTATTATCTTTCGTCTGCTTGGCTTCTGTGCGTCGGCTCCGCTCTTTGGCCCAGTTCGCGTTGCGCCTCGATCTCCGCGCTCGTATCATCTTTGCGAAAGTTTCCGCGAATCGTTGCCGCGGAAAAACTCGCGAGCTGCACCCCGTTATGTACGCCATTATAGCGACATGTTAATTAATCACGCTAGTGCCCACGTTGCTCGCATCTGTTTCCGAATCTTTGAATTTTCCGGTGCGTGATTAATCGCGGAAAGTGAAAGAAATTTTCGTTGAGTACGAGAACAAGATCTTTTTTATTAATGCAATATATATATATATATATATACATATATATATATGCATATGTGTATATATATGTATATAAATCGTTCAACATTTTAAATAAACGTGATAATACATTACATCAAGGATCATGAAGATTTTCAGTGCAGACATACATGTACATATGCTTCTTGGTAATTGAGATATCACTTTTTTCAACAGAAATATACTCTTTTCAGCTTTAACGACTTTAACAGTATCGAATAAACGAGCATGTCATCCCTCGTAGACAATAGCCATTGTGCCTTTTCGTGTTCCATTACTAGATCCCCATACATCCAGCCTCATCGTGGACGACTCGCTTATATTATATCATATCTCGTTTACGAAACTCCGGCGTATTGTTGCACTATCTTGTTCCACTCCTTCGGGAAGGAGCGCTGAATGTGAGAAAGGACCTTCTTGATCTGACGCGTCTCCTCCGGGTTGCACTGCGGGCAGGAGCCTCTCAGAACCAGTGGCACTAAACCTAGGATAAAATAACGACGTGGGATTTCAACGGAATTTTCGACGGTCGGTTTTACCGTTGACCTCACGTGTGCGCGGTACTTCCCTGCCCGGAATTCGTGTGTGTAACATTATCGCGGAGATTTACGGTATGTGATGTTTAACATTTTCATCCACGAGTACGTGCAGTCCCTAGCGGAACTCCTCGCGCTAATTTTAATCTTTCACGAGCGCGGCCAAGGGGAGAAACGGAAAAGCAAGGAGGGGATCTTCCGGCGAGGAAAACAAAGGTCTGCGAATCGAAGTAGCGAGTGACGAGCCAGAAAGAACACATCCGCTTGATCAAGAATAAAGAGGCCGCGGTCCGTGTAGGTCGGAGGTCCCCGAGCTTCAGTCTCGCGTAGACACGCAAAAGTACTCGGTCCCCTCACCTTCCCGACATATCCCGCTTCGCGACAATTAAGTCCGCGTTGAAGATTGACCTCCGGCGGGGTTACAGCGGGTTCGCGGATCCCGGCGCTGCCGACAATCGTCCCGTCAACTATTCCGCCCTTGGGAGTTCCGAGCTGTACTGCCTTCGTTTCATACGTTATTTCGTCGTGTCAACATCTCGTCTGGTCGAAATACCGCGTCGAGATATCGAAGGAGATCCCGACGTGTTCCCAATAAACGTCCTCTCCTTTCCCCGCTCCTTCCTTCCCTTCTCAAACTTCCAGACGGATAAAAATGTATTTTCGGCATAGACGGGCAAAGGAGCGGGGAGAGGATCCGGGAATCCCGCTTTGAGTCGGGTTCGCCATCGAGGATAATCGCCATCCAGGCCGCTCGATCTATCTGTAACTCGGACATACTTTTCAGACGTCGGCCGACAGGATCGCACGGTGCCTCTCCCAGGGCGCACTTAAGCTGTCTGGTCAAGTAACGCTTGTCGCTCAGGGCTATGTTCAGCTGTTCGTCGGAGACCCGCGACCTGCTCAGGTCGCCGTCCGACTCGTTCGCCGCTGCCGTGGCGGCGAACAGGGCGAGGGCGGCGAGGAGGAAAACCTGCAACACAATTGCGCGTATATGCAAATGCGTGCTATATAATAGTTGGCGGCGATTATTACGCGGTTCTTACGGCTCCAAGAAGAACCCGCACGGACGGTTTTCCTGGACTCTTTCCCTTCCCCCTTCTCCCGGAGCACCAACAGCTTATTGTCCGCTCGGCTTGGCCGGCGTAATGCGGCGGATTCGCGCGCGCCTAGAGCCAGGAAGGGAAACGAAAACCTTTTTACGCGAGAGCAACGAACCGCGCGGCTCGCCAGCCCGCTAAACTTATTAATCCCCGACGGCAACGCAAGGGCAACGCGATATCCCGACGACGCTGCTTAATGTGATTATACCATCTGCAAGTATTACACGGCGAAACGGCCGGACTGGCGGGCTAACGCGACAATGAGGGGAGCGCAGAGGAGGCTGCACGGTGCACGGGGTGAAATTAGCTGCGCGGTGGTCCGACAATAAAGGCGGAAACATGTCTGTCATGCGGTAACGAAAGCGGATAAGGAAGGTCCGCCCTGCAGTCGAGTCTCTACAGTGAAGTACGCCAAAGCTAACATGGCTAAACAAGCAGCTACCGCATCGTGCTGCCGCTATGCCACGACGGTATGCCGTTGCCTCCGATTTCCGTTTGCTCTCTCTCTCTCTCTCTCTCTCTCTCTCTCTCTCTCTGTTGCGCGCGCGCTCTCTTTCTCCGCGCCCGCTTCGCCGTCCGCGCGACACGCCGCGCTGCATCCCATGACACCGCACGTCGCCGGGATTTAACTAAGGTCGCCGCTTTTAAATTAGCTTCTTGTCGCCGCGGCGACGCCCCTGCTTTTCTATTTCTTGATGAACTCGTGATCATTCTAACGCGGCAAGTGAATCCTCCCGGCGCGCTCGCGGTAGCAGCCGCCTCGTCAAGTCGCGCCTTGACGAATCAACGAGCAACGCTTAATTTTATTCTCACCTTCGTCGTCGCGCAAAGTCACCGTGGCCACGGTGGCCGAGGAAGGGAAGAGGAAGGGAAGAGGAAGGGACTCGGTCCTTCGAGGAATTGAAAGTATCGAACCTTGCACGAATCATAAACTCGCTCGCTCAAGGCAAGTTTTGCACGGATGACGTTTGTTAAACTCTGGAAATATTGAATTTCCGCTACGGATGTCCAGCACTCCGCAGACGCGCTGGACATTCGAACAAGTGACGTTCTGACTGTTCCGAACAGTCCGCGCTCGTTCGAAAGCGCCGGCGCTCGCTATCGCTGAACGATGGGCTCCCCGTTGCTGATAGTTTTTATGTTTCCGAAATAGTATCCGGGTCAATTGACTCCTCGAATTCGTGCCGATCGAACAAGCATAGCGTGCGCCTGTCACGTGTGTCTCGCGTAGACGTTAATCGAACCAGGTCCGCGGGGCTCGCGTTGATTACTCGGCGTGTAGCCGCCGCAGGATCCCCAGCAGCCGTATTTTCCTAGATTATTATCGGAGCCCCGATAATACAGCCTAGGCGAGTCCAATCGGATTTTTTCGCGTGTGTTTATTGGATTCCTTTGACATCCTTTGTGCCAACGTACTCTCGTTCCTCCTTCTCGATACGCGAGCAAACTCGTTTCGAGTTCATCCGCCTCGCAATCGGCGACTGATGATTCGTGAGCTCTTCTTTCTCTTCGTCCTTTCCCTCCGCACGCGCGTTTTATAATTTGAATTTTAATCCCGCCGCCCTTTCACTGCTTTCTCCGGCCTCGATCCCGAATAATCTCCGAGCCGCCCCTTCCGCCCCGCGATCGCCGATTTTCCTTCTTCCCTGTCCACCGCAGCCTCTCCTTTTCTCGCGCACGTGGCCGCGATGGTTTCATCGATTGATCCGCGACGTTTCCTCTTCGCTCGCTCGAACGATGTTTATCGCGGAATCGCATAGCAGAGACGTAAAGTACCTCGTCATGGCTCACGGAATTCAAGCGGAAGCGCCACTTCGTGGAAACGGAATCCGGAATTCCGTGACTTTTATATCGAATTCCCCGATTTCGAACACTCGAGGGAGTCCGAGTCCGGGAGGACTAATCAGGCGCGACAATCAATCAGGTTGAACGGTTTGACGTTCGGACGGTAACAAAAGCGAGCGTGACCCGCGGGCCAGCCGAACGCGGCTTAATCGCGACGTAATTACGCTTCCGTAGCCGCGAGATCGCACTTGGCTCGGCCGCCACGTCCGTCTGATTTCCCGGCGGGATTTCGACTTTCGTGGCAGAATCCTAATAATCGCGACGGCTCCGTAAATCACGCCGGCGCACTTACACCCGCGTTCGCCGTTCGCGCACCCACACACGCGCGCACCGTGCAATACCAGCGCCAGGAATGATTTGTGGATTCGATGCGGGCGCAAAACCGCTTACTTCCGCGGTGGCCGGCGGTGGATTATAAGAATTATTGCCCGTTCGGAATGGCAAATTGGTGGCGACCGGCGGATTTCGTTGTCGTCGGCGCGAGTGATCGCTCGACGACAATCGCGATGACGATCGCGCCGGCGTAACGGATTCGGCTAACGAATACCGCGCGCAGCTCGCCCGCCGGCGATCCGCATACGGGCCGTTAATTACGAGCCTCGCTCGTTCAACGCGGCCGATAATGCGCCATAAGCACCCGGCATGTCGCGAGGCTGCGGTGTTACAGTATTAATTACGTTCTGCAGCTCAATCGCGCCGCGCACCGAGCGATAATTGCGGTAACGCTTTTGGAGCTCCGGCTCGGCGATCTACTCGCGTAAATGTCGCGACCAATTATAAAATTAATTTTCAGCGCGCACCATGTGCGCATAGAGCGAAGGGGGAGGCAGCGGGGCCTCCGGCTCGGTCCCGGCGATACCGAGTTCGATAGGTTACAACATCGGCCGGCCGGTATCGGGATCGCAGCGGGTGCCGTGTAAATAATAATTCAGGCAACGCGCGAACGCGCTGTCGCTGCGCGCCGTAATTCACGCGCTCTATCAAACTAATTCGCGATTGCTTAGCGGTAATCGAGATATACCGGCAAATCGTCGCCGGGGATCCGCGTCCTTGTGTCTCGCCGCTCGATAAATGACATCGCCGATAAATAATGGCTCGCCTTGCTCCGCGCGACCCTCGCCCAGTGAACGAGACAGAGAGAGAGAGAGAGAGAGAGAGAGAGAGAGAGAGAGAGAGAGAGGAGAGACAGAGGTCGGAGGGACGGAATTAACGGCCGATCGTGGCTTAATAATTATCAGGTGAACCAGCGGCAACAGCATGCGGTGTGTATTTGCGTTACCGAGCTGATGCCTTGCGCGTTGTTCAATTTGCCTCCGTTCTCGTGGATCGATCAGCGAGGATCGACGTGCGTAGACTCGGATTCGGCAAGATCACGAGATCAAAATCCGCTCGAATCTGTCGCTCGACGTCGTTAGATCGTCGCGGCGAGCGGCGCGATCTCGCAATGAACGATGCAGGGATTAAAAACGGCATAACACCCGCGCCCGGTTCTGTTTTTATCAAAACGAAACGGATTTACGGACAAAATTTGCTTTCGCCTTAACGTTTCCGCAGTCCGATCTCTCGTCTTTGCGGGCCATGGCGCGATTGCATCACAAAGAGAGACAGAGAAAGGCATTACGAAATCGTTCGACGACCCTCGCGATTGTTATTCCGCTCAGGCCGGTGTTTCCACACCTTTTGCATAAGTATACGATTGCGATAGGTATGAATTATAATGTTATCGCGTCGCCGATAAAGCCGCCGTTTCAATCACCTGCGCAGCCTTCGCGCTACGTGCGGAAATTTGATAATTCGATTTTATTAGAGGAGAACTCCCTTTGTGGGACTTTATCCCGCGGCTGCCAGCCGCTCTATGTGCGGTTATTTAAAGTTCTTACGTGATTCCAGCGAGCGCACTCGCGAACGGCTACGCTCGCTGGAATGAAAGCGACTCGATTACACGCGTCGCGATGCAATATATATACATGTACCTCTCTCTCTCTCTCTCTCTCTCTCTCTCTCTCTCTCTCTCTCTCTCTCTCTCTCTGTCTCGTCGTGTACCGCGTGAAAAGTACTCGGTATAATTCAACGATCTGAAGGAGCGTTCACTCTTGGCGCACCAGTCGCGGAAATTATGGCGTCTTTCGTTTTAGAGACGCGGCGCAAAACGATGTAAAGCGACGTAAAGCGCAATTGATTCCAGCTGTTCTCGTGATTATGGTGGAATCTCGGATCAAATCGATCAGATTTTCGCTCGCGCGAATTTAATTTCCTCGCGACGTTCAGCTAGTCTTGTTTTGGCGATCCATATGCAGCGACCACGCGAGATTTGAGCGATGCACGGTTGCTCTAATCATATAAAACTCTATGCGGCTATCTCGCTTGTTTCTTCATGTAACGGCCGCACGCATATAACGGCCGTCATTGCTCTATAAAGCAGTTTGGAACGTATCGCTTTCGAGCGACGTCGCAACGTTCTCCCGCACATCAAGTATTCTCCGACACGCGATCTCACTGTCGAGATTTGTAATAATGGAGCATTATTGGGTTAATCCAATGGCCCGTTAACTCGAATCGCCGCGTACATGTCCGGAGAACGGCTTCGATTCAGGCTCGCCAATGCGGGGCTGTAAAATCTAGCTCGATCGGCTTTCGATATTTGTTTCATAAACAGAAGATATATATATATATATATATATATATATGCGTGTGTGTGTGCAAAGCATGGGAGAATGTAAATTGAAATATTCTGTTAAGACAGAATTACCGCGACCGTGAAGATGGGCCTTCAAGATAATTGAAAGACCGTTGAAGCTGTTATTTTTATTCCATCATATATTCGCCTTATCAGCGCAATATATTTCCAAATAATACTCGCGAGCAATTGTTATCGGCTCCGCGATATCTGAAACCTGTATTTCTCGATGTCGGCGATGTAAATACATCAAGATTGATAAGGATTTGGATTTATTCTGCCTCTCGTACGGCAAATATCGATACGTCCCGTGGAAACGCGCGATTACGGGGTCCCGGGGAAATACACAATTATGCAAAGTGGCGCATTTTTTGACGCGAATTTATCTCGGCGCTCTGGAACGCGTTACGATAAAAATAAATCCACGGGAAGCGGCAGGCAACCGCCGCGAATGTACGATGCCGAGGCGAGTCTCAAGTAGCGGTCCGCACCGCGCGCGAGCTTCTCGACGTATCGCGGGGTGAAAATTTTCCCCGCGCACCGAGACAACGCGAGTCTCGCCTCGGGGGAGCGAGCTCTCCTCCGGGAAGAGTCTCCCCCGCAACCTGAAATGCTCGTGCATACGCCCGCGTATGCGCACGTGTACTTACGCGCGCGCGCCACGTGGAGAGTGCATCAACCTGTTGCGCGCGTTCGTCACTCACCTTGATTGCCGGAGCCATGCCGATGGATGGGTCGATTCGTTGAAGATCGCGGTTCACGTTCGATCTCGGCTTGTGTTCGGCCGCGGTTCGCTCGACGAGGGGTCGGCTGTATCGATCGGCGAAGCGTCGAGCGGCGAGGGTCGATCGAGGGATGATGATGATGTGACGGCGGCGGCGCCGGTGGTGATCACCTCGGACGTGGGTCTCGGACGGGTGTCGCTCTCGGCTCCGTCTCCGCTCCTCTCACCGTGAAATCGCGCGACGCACTGGCGGGCCCCGGGGGGACACGCTGATGTCAGCCGGTGGGGCCTTTCCTCCTCTTCCTCGCGGCGAGGCATGTGTGCCGTGTACACGCGACCTATGTACCGGCAGCACACGCACCGTACAAGTGTCGCCACGCACAGAGAACGAGAAAGAGCACGGGAGCAGGAGAGAGGGGCGGGGRGGGGGGRGGGGAAGCGAGAGGGGAGGGGAGGAGGCTGGGGAAAGGCGCGTGTCGCGCGCGGAGAGCGAGAGTTGGTACCACTTTTTCTTTCCTCTCTTCTTTCTTTTTTCCCCTTTTCCGTTTTCTCTCCCTTTTCTCCCCGTCCGTCGTGGACATGCGTGACCGGATGGCGCCCGTTACTTTATCGGACTTTCGCCCGGGTTGTTCCCCGGCTGGGAGGCAAGGCAACGGAGGGAGGGGAAGCAGAGAAGAGAAGTAAATGAGTTATCGCGCGTTCGCTGGGCTTAAGGCCTGGAATAAAGTTAAGGAGCGAGATGCATCTCATCCGGGGATCAAGGCTCCCTTCCCCCGAAGACGAGAGAGTCCGCTGTCTCTCGACCGGGAGACTCAACCGGGAATTAACTCGACTGATATCGCTGTCAAACTTCGGGCTCGCGGGAGTAGCCGCGGAGTAGCAGTTTTATTCGCCGTCCGTTCTTCAGGATGGCTAATTGTGACGAATGGTGCCTTTGATTGCACGTTGTAGCCTGTACAACGTCGGATGCTCGGCTTCTGTGCCGAGCGAAGAGATAACGAGTGCTGCGGTGCACCGACGATAAAGGACTCTCCGTCTTGAGACAGGAGGAAAAGAACACGCGCGCGTTCTCACAGAATTTCTCACGTGAATTTCTCATTCCTCTATTTTAGCGCGCGTTTTATACCGCACGTGCTGCCGCTTTCGGCTGCCGGCCGTGTCTTCGTCCCGCGAATCGATTTCTCGGCCGGACGGAGAGGGGGAAGGAGAGGCGAAACTTCGAATTCGAGATCGGATCTCGCGTCGTTAGGCGAATCGCCCGGCTCATCGAGTAAATTGCAGCGTCATTTGCGATACAAAATTTGTCGGATGTTGCGAAATGCTGCTTAACGGGGTACCGGATCAACGTATGGGATCAAGGAAGGGAAAGAAGGAAGCGTGGAAGATCGAATACGAATTTCACGGCGCCTCGTTCATCGATGGATCGATGGATAGATCTTGTCGTCTTTGTCTCGCGCGAGTGCGAGTTACCTGAGAAGAATGCATAAGATCACAGAGCCGATGAACAGCTAACGATGTCACGTAATGACGACGCGCGTCATCAGCTTGGGCAAAGCTGAACGGATTGGCTAATTCGGCTCTTTCCTTACCTCTCGATTTCCCAGCCAAGCTCCCGCGCAGCGAGTTCTCATTCTTGGAAGTTCCAGCTACTTCCCGGTGGATCCATTTGATGGGCGACGACGCGAAGCGAGGTACGGCCACATTCCATCAGCGAAATTAGTCTGCCCGCCGGTATGCGGAGAAATATGTCCGCCACCGTAAAAATACGCGTTTATCTCGTCATGCAGGCACCCTCGAGTCTCCCCAAAGGATTTTTCTCTCGGCTCTCCATTCCTTCCAGCGCGGGGAATTCCGTCGCAGATCGCACCTGTCTCCTTTGCCGGTCACATCCGATCCGTAGACCTGCGTCGTTAGAAAACATCAAGCGAGATCCCGATGCGCTCGGATCGCTCTGTTCTCCTTTCTCTCTCCCTCTCTCTCTCTCTCTCTCTCTCTCTCTCTCTTTCCTCCGAACGGTTTAACGGGTTAACGAGCATATTTTTCGGCGCGAGCGCCCGAGGTTACTCGCCTCCGCTCCCCCTCTCCGTCCTTTTTAACACGTTCCAGCGCGACTTTGCGACCTGGAACCGCGAGGACGGGAGTGCTCCCGATAAAATCGACGGATTTAATGGACGGCCGCGGCTCGACACGTCGCCGGCGTCCCCCCGCGTATTCGACGCGTGTGCTCGTCCGCGAGGATAACAGGCCTCGAATGCGGAAAGGGAGAGAGAGAGAGAGAGAGAGAGAGAAGAGAGGCGTGAAAAATACGGTTGGGCCGGCGTGAGAGAGTGGACGCACCCTCCACGCGTCGTCGACGATGCGGACCGAGTGGACGACGGGGTGGGGAAAAAATCGTGCCTTGTGTCGATGAGGGTTACATCGGTCGAGATTCGGTTATGCACCGTTATGCATGAGAGAAGTATTCGCGCTATCGGCAGAATCAAAGCGCGGTATTCGTGATAAATGTGGATCGATTTGGGTTGAGCAAATTGCAATTGAATTAATCGCGAGCCGAATAATCAGAGCGGATGGTCATAATTAAATTGTTCGATGAGGGTGTTTAATATTTATTATTAATCGATACTCGCGTGAGCGGTGTGCGGCCAGTGATGAAGATTAGGCAGGTTTAATCAGCGATCGCTGATTCGTTAATCAAGCTTCACCCGGAGATGATAAGCTCCGCGCTTCGTGATCGATTTGTTCGACTCAACGAGTCGAACGGGCCTATTCGGATGGGATTCGCGTTCTTGGACGGCTGCAGATAAGAGACTCTGAATTAATAAATCGATAATCGATAATAAATCGGGAGACAGTGAGAGAAGTCTCGTTTAAATGCGAGACGAGAACTCCTCGTGAAAGAACGCGGTCGCTGTTTACTGCACGACTCTTTAACTTCCGGCGTCGAACATTTCGGGCTTGAAGATTAAAAATTTTCTTCGCCCGCTGTGAAGCCCAGTTTAATAATTAAACAGGAGGAATCAAGTTTCGCATTTCTACGCATTTCTCGCGATTCGCGAACGGGCTGCTCTCGATCGTCCGCAATTTAAAGATCCAGGATGGCTTTTCATCAGAATTCTCGTTGTCGGAGTTGTCGAGTATCTCGCACTCGCTGTTGATGTTTTATCACGATCGCGAGTTTTCGACTCGGAGATTCTTCCGCAACAGCGTAGCGGTCACGGGGGATGGTTTCGGTGCTCGTTCGAGCTTCGTCCACCGCGGAAAGATTTAATTCTCCGTCAGCAAGGGAGAAACTTGTATTTTCGTGCAGAGATTCTCACACCGATGCCGGCAGTGTCGCCGGCGGTGTCCAAAAGAGGCCGGACTCGAAGCACGTCGACACCATCGGGGAGAGGGAGATCGTCGGCGATCGTCCCCTCTCGTTTCGCTCTTCGATTTTTTTTCCGCGCTGCCACTCTGTCATCGGGGGAGAGAGGCTCCCTTTTTCCTTTTTCGTCAGCCGACTACGTTTGTCGGGAGCCGTTTGAATGGGCGATCGTTTCGAGACGACCGATTGTTCCAACGGAACGAGTTTACCCCGAAAAGAGAGGAAAAAAAAATGGAGGAAAAAAGGAGCGCCCGATGGAGCGAGAGAGGAGATCGATGGCTTATTGTGCTGTTAGTCACGTCGCGTGACTCCCCGGGATGAGGGACGCCGGCTGGGCGGGGGGAGGGGAGGGGGAGGGGGAGGGCGGAGGGGGGKAGTTGGCGGCGGCGCGGGGCGGAGGGCTGGATTCGCGCCGAGTTTATTTAACATTTGCAGCCATTTAACGGCTGCAATTGCTCCCGTATACCCCTTTAGCGGGCGCGCCCGGTGAATACCGGAGGCCGCACGATCGCGAGTGTGGCACGAGTGATCGCGATTGCCGTCGTTATTACGTAACCCGACGATAATTCAGTTCAGGGACGTCCGAACGTTTTAACCGGGGGTTATCGGTGGTACGTATCGCGCGTGGTTTCAACCTTCAACCGGACTAATTCCCGATTGTTTAATTTAACGGAATCGGCTTTGCCTTCGATTCGATTAGCTCGTGCGGCGCTGTCGCTCTCGCCGTTGCGCGATCTCGCGCTGCGCGACGTAATTAATAACGCGCCGGGATTATCTCCGGCGCGTTCCTTGCCTAAAAGAAATTATATTCCGGCATCCGAAACTGCGGGCAGGGGGAGGGCGGAGACTAGAAATTGGGGAAACGACCGGGGATGATTAAGCCGACTTCAATCCGGGAAAACACGCCGGTAAATTCGTGACCGGCAAACGTCGCGCGGTTCCGTTAATTCTCTCTGGTTTTTTTTTCCTCTTCCCCCGCACACATACACACGCACGCACGCACATGCACACACACATACACGCACGCACAATCTCTCACTCATTCTTTCTCTCCCTCTCTTTCTCTCTCTCTCTCTCTCTCTCTCTCTCTCTCTCTCTCTCTCTCTCTCTCTCTCTCTCTCTTATTTTTTTTCCATCGTCCCGTTATTTACCAAGCTATCGGGAAATTCAACGGTTTCGGCCGGCTCTTCTCTCCCCTCGCTACCTTCCCCCCTTCCCACTCTCCCCCCCGCCAGCCAACCAACCCGAGAGCCGCGTAAATGGTTTCCTGCGTTTTCTACGTGGCGCATAACGATCGTAACACGTGTGGATACCTGTGTCGCGGCGGATTGCATAAATAAACGTTTTGCATTTCAATTCGCGACGAAATGGAAGCATTGTTGCGTCGCTTATACGCGCGCGCGCGCGCACGCACATTCGCGCGCTGTAAATCCTTGACGGGGTCGGGTAAACTCTTACCGCGAGCCGGATCAGTGGACGTTAAACCGGCAGATTAGGAGCCGGAAAAGGATGGGGCTTGTTTTAACCCTTCCGCGGACGTTTAATCTCCTCCGAGAGAATTCAAATAACCGGCCCGTAGCTCTTTAACAAGACTTCCTCCCGCGAGGATATAAATTCAGATAAACTAGTTCCCGAGGTCATATTTCGCTGTCGGCTACTTTGGCCGTTGCGCGACCTGCAGCGCACTGCAATTTGATTATGTTAATTTCGGGCTAATTTAATAGACGTTGTTGTTCTTTGCCGGAAGATCGCGCGCTTCTAAAAAGGAAAGATATCCTGTTGTCGGTAACGGCGTCGCGTAACAGCGCGCAGCATCGATAGTTGGACATTAAAAGTTTGTCGGCGTTTAAAAAATGTACCCTCCCCTCTCGATATATCGCGGCGAATCGATCGCGTTATGCTTAAATATTTATTCGCGGCAAATTACTCGCATCGTGTGACTCGACTGTTGACCGTCCCGAAACATCGCGAAGTTTCCAAACGATCCAATAAGCAAGAAGCTTCCATAATTGCCTCTTTGCCGAAAAGGAACACACACATATATATATATATATATATAGAGAGAGAGAGAGAGAGAGAGAGAGAAAGTCGCGATTTGGGGAATCAAACGTAATGGAATCGGGTATCGCGCGCACCGAATCCGCGAACGCACAAAGAGTCACCTCTGTTTCACGGATGCAATTGACATTTCTTCGGCTAGCAGAGAAAGAGAGGAAGAGAGAGAGAGAGAGAGAGAGAGAGTGAGAGAGTGAGAGAGTGACAGTTTCGATCGTGGGATCGCTGTTCGTGATCGTTCGCGTCGTGATCCGTAGAAAGTAGTCGTCAGCTGACTTACGTGCGGCTTAATTCGCGCGCAGCGAAATCTTAAACCATCGCCTGCTGCTCGCGCGTGACAAATCACGGAGAAAGGTAGCAAGCGTACCGCAAAGAAGAGTGGCGGTGATGACGACGACGATTCGACGATGATGATTTGACGTTTTCACCGGCGAGATCGCTCGACCGTTACGTCCGTTGTGACGAATAGTTAACGTCCATCGAACGGTAATATAGACGAGCGAACGTGCGCAATTTTGTCATTTTGCGGGGCGCTCGCTCGAAATAATACGACAGAGAGCTGGAGAGAACGAGAGAGAACGAGGAAGACAAATACACGACAGCGATGGACAGCGAAGGAAGGTTTCATCGAATCGGGATCGATATCGTTCGCGCGCTAGCGCGCGCATTTAACGGCGGGTTAATTTTTCGTAGCGCACGGGCAAACAATGGGCGCACACGAAACAACGAGGCGAGCCGTAATTAACGGCTCGCGAGGGGAGAGCCGTCGCTGTTGATGAAGCGCGCACGCGCACCAGCACGTGTGGGCCCCGATGATTCCACGTTTTCACCCGCGACTCTCTCTCTCTCTCTCTCTCTCTCTCTCTCTCTCTCTCTCTCTCTCTGGCAGCTCGTCGTTGTACGTAATGCGCCATGAATGAGTCGCCTGATTATGGGCTTGCGAAAAAGAAATCCCAAGGTGAAAGTTCATGGGAACGCTTTACGGTCCGCCGCGCCGTGTAAGCGGCCGTTCGTTCAACAAGAGAAAGTGGGAAAAGCCGGATCGGCAGAATCGTCGTCGTCATCGGCGTCGCTGTACAGATACAGGACGTGCATGTTCCCCGTGCGTGGAAAACGTAGACGTCGAACCCGAACAGCGAAGACTCGGACGCGGCGGAGAGAAGAAGCCCCTTGGCGACGCAAACTGCATGCTTCCCTCTCTGCGCGATCGAAATTTCTTTCATGATTCTCCGTTGTTGCGCGTCGTCGCGCGCGAAACGATGCGTCATGGTTTCCCTCGGACGAAGGCTGCGCGATGTAGATCAAACCAGATCAGATACAACGAGAACAGTGACGTATTCTGTACAAATTAATTTTTTGCTCTTTCGTTGCGAGTTTCGTTCTTTCAAAATCTATTCGTCGTGCTACAAGAAGGATCTTGATCGATAAGGTACTCCCCGAGTCATTTCGGATGATCTTTCACGATAGCTGACTCAGAAACTTTCGGAATCAGCGAAATCAACGCTTGAAATCCAGAGCAAGCAGAATCAATCAATTTGTGCGCCCGATAACTCGAAGGGAAAAGCGATCATCGATCGGATGTGTCGCTTCTCGATTACGATGTGTGCGTGTTGCATGTGAGCGAGCCGCGTTCCACGTTTCATCTCGGTTTCACCGAGAACGAGGCCGCGGGCTTGTGAGACGAGCATAAGGCCGCGCGCTCGCGGCGAAGAGGTCGAACGACAGGTCGGGCGATACGGGGCGATCGGCGAAGACTCGCGCGGCGTGCATGCACCCTGGTTTTTCTCCGGAGTTTTGCCGCTGACGTTATTGATTGAAAACTCGATGGGGCGGAGCAGAACGGACGGACGGACGGACGGACGGACGGCTGCATTTCGGCGTGCGGGCGGTCCCGGACGGGGCGCACACAGACGAGTGGGCCCCCCCCTCTCCCTTCCCGGAACCACCACGGGAAATTGACACGGTTCGCGAGCCTCGTGCAAACATCGCCCCTGTAATTATCGCCGTCAATCCGCTTCGCTCGGCAGGCAAATCGAGTGGCCGGTGACCCTCGAGAATGGCGACAGGAGACTAGCGTCGCGCGCAATTTCTTTTACAAACACGCGGCGAAAGAGAGAGAGCGGAGATAAAGAGATCGGAGAGGAGACGACTGTGCAAATAGCACGCGAATTGTTACGTCGGGAGTTGAAAGACCGTGGCGGGCTTCCGTTGTCGGAGGCTTCCGGAGGAAGGGAGGCGAGCTCTGATTTTCTGATCGGCAGAGAGGGAGGAATTCTCTCGCCGGGGTTGCATTTCTCGGCCGAAACCGGGACGGGACCGGTCGACCTTCGGTCAATGTTATCGCGCGATAATTCGTATCGCGCGAATATTCCTATTGTGGATGGGATCGATGGACGAAAACAATAAAAGCGAGTTTGATCTTTATTGAAGTTCTGCCGTTCTATACGTTGTACACGTACATTGAGAAGTATCGCGCAGCGTCATGCAGCGCGATGCGAATCTGGCGCGGCCGCAATAGTTATTGGAAAAATAACTGATGGCTATCGCGAAACATACACGGATGCGCGCACACGGACGCGTGTGCGGCGTGCGACGCTGATAAATTTCAAATTTGCTGTGTTTCTTAACGCGATATCGTGACGGTTCGCGCTCTTCTAGTGTGCGAACTTTTCCCGATAAAGTGTCGATTATCTCGTCCTCCCCTTTTCCGTGCACTTTCTCGTTTTGTGTTTTTTTCTTTTGTTTTTTCTCTCTCTCTCTCTCTCTCTCTCTCTCTGTATATATATATATATATATATATATATATATATCCTTCGCGGCAAGATGATTCTCTGCCAAATCGAGATAGAGAGATAGCGAGAGAGAGAGAGAGAGAGAGAGAGAGAGAGAGAGAGAGAGAGAGAGAGGAGTTTCCTTCCTGATACTTTCGCTGTTGTCTCGTCAATGGGTCGGGTGTTTTGTAACCGGAATCTTAATCACTTCATTATCAGACCTCTGAAATCGAGCGGGACGAAAATCATGGAAGGGAGAAATCTTGGAGCACCTCGACGTGGAATTGAACGACCTTCGTCCGGCGAAAACTGCACGGGACTTTCTTCGTTACTGGCGCTACATTTTCTCGCGTATTAACGATCCGCCGAGCGCAAAGTGACTCGAGTATACGTTGCGCTGCCGTGGAGGAATTGTTTCGAGTTTAAATTCTTTACAAGGGACACCGAAGGGATGGGGAGGGGGAATGCCGGAGCATCCTTGAGCTGCCTAGGGTCAAGGATCGTTGTTCTCGACTCGGGTCGACGGCGATGCGCTCGCCGATGGAAAAGCGTGTTCGAGCGGTAATAAAGCCGCCAAGACTGCGCGCATCGTATGCGTACGTATGCGTACGTATGCGTATGTATGCGCGTGACAGGAGGCGGGATCTCTGTAAAAATATCGAGACACGCAACGGGAGAAGAATCGACAGAAACGATGCTGAGTCGTTGCAGCGACTTCTCGCTCCAAGCAGCAATGCTCGATTGGATTGGACGAATTCCCAAATGATCGTTTCCTCGCTGCAGCGATCCTTGAGGAGCCGTTGTCGCGAACTGGTCCGAAGAAGGGAAAAGAAATTTCCTTAAATAAGAACAAGATGACGAGAGTGCCGGAAGAGACGGACTCGTCCGCGATTGCGGACCAGCGTTATTACTTTTCAGACGAGAGCGTTCGATCTCGTTGAATCTCGTATTTCTGGAATTCTCGTATTTCTGACGCTAGAAGCCTTTGCGGTGGAGTTCACCGTCCCCGGTGCACCCGGATCGTAAGTATAGGCCATAAAGATTCTCGAGGAAAAGGTCATCAGGATTATCATCGACGGATGATGTATGCGTCGCCTCCGCCGTCGTCTCCTTCCGAGGCCTTCGACTGAGCGGGACTCGATCGAGTCTTTGCGTAATTTGTGCAAATCGCCCGTTTCTTATTCCGAGCACGCGTGCACCGCGCGACAGATTGATTGGCGCGGCGTTTTTGTTTGTGAAATGTCGCTGTCTGCGAAATCCATCCACGTTTCGCGTACGTCGTCGCTTGCCATGTCGGTCAATTCATCGACCCGCTGAAAATCCTTCGCCGTTCCCCTTCACCCTGGTCCCTCTCTCGGATGCCCGATATTCTCCTAGAAAATGCACCGGCGACAGTAATGAATAAACGGTGTCGGTTCGCGTTCTCCATGCAGCTCTCGAATTAACAAGCCATTAACAACCCTCTTTTAATCAGTCCATAGATCTCTTCTTTCCCTCGTTTAGAATCTCTCCCCGTGAAAATCCGCTTGCGAAAGCGACTCGATAATAAATTAGGACGCCAACGTTCTGCGAGGATAGCGCGGTGCCTTGTTGGATTTTCCTCCACATGAATATATCCATAATGGCTATCGTTCGCCACTTAGGTGGCCGCGTCAAAGGCTTTACCGCGTAAAGATATGGTCATGAAGCGTCTTAGCACCATTGTCAAATTGCCTGTGGGGAAAGTTCCGCAGTTTATTTCCATGTAAAAGCAAACCGCTTCCCGGTAAGCCCAATGAATTTTCATGAGTTACCTTCCCTCACCGGCATTTCTACTCGATGCAAATATCTAAGAGGAAAAAACGTAAGAGCGACCGTCTAAATACGAAATAAATTCCAAGTAAATTCTTCGCGGGTGAATCCGACAGTTATCATCCGAGGCTTAAGCTTATTAATACTCTCCTCGAATAAAAGCCACGTAATCGTAATCGAGCATTCGGTGATCTTTCCTTTCAATAATAATAATACTAAACGGACGATAAAACGAACGATAACACGTTTCTGTGTATGTCACGAAGCCGTTGGATAATTCCGCAGCGAGCGCCCTCGCGAATACGGCCCATAACCGTATGATTTACCCCCACTTAGTGGACTCCTTCGAAGAAATTTATTAAATCCTCCCCCCTCCCACCCCCACCACCACGGTGCGTCTTTTGTCATACTCTGTCCTCGGGTCGGTCGGGATCCCCCGAGATCCCCGTTCCAGCTTCTT
>JAHMML010000004.1:574658-618880 GCA_020341155.1 Eciton burchellii
CGTATATTGTGCGCAGGATCTGACGCTCGCGCGTGCATTCGTATGCCTACGTACCGTGCGCTCTCGTATGCCAGTGTGTTTATAAATGATAAGTCTCGTGCCGCGAGAGTAATCGTAATGGAACTATGATACGATATTTTGTTATCGAACTGCGATGTGAAGTTTCGCTATCGTGTTTTGTGTCCGTGTCTCGATCGGTGCCGTGGAACTGACCGAAGATCCCGTGCGTCCATTCAATTCTTCTCACCTTAAACCCTAGCATCTTTCTATCTTTTCTAACAGAAAAGGTACTTGTGTCGACGTCTATTTGCATCGTAATTTATATTTGCTGTCGTATCTCATTTAATCGAGTCTGTTAGGAAGCTCGGCCATCGGAAGCCAAAGCGTCACGTTTTCATTCAAAACTTGCAGCCTGTATGGAATTTATATAAAATCTTTTGTTACAGGTTTATGTGGCAGGTTTCGGTAATAGAAATATGTAGAAAAGATATTTGTCCTGAAAATGCCTATGGATTTTGAATCAAAACTTAATAGCTTAATGTATCGCTTCAAGAAATCTTACGTTAATGATGTCTTTTCTTTCTCTGTTCTGTGATAGTGGATTAGCAATACTTGCTCGCCACGAAAGTCCAGTTGTGCTGGCATGATAAAATAAGGGAAGCGAACGAAGGAGATGAGCCACAATATTGCGGGCATGCCACCCTTCACAAGGATGCCACTGGGGGGTATGGGTATGGGTGTGAACATGGGCCCAAATGCCCCACATCCTGACTCTTCTGCTCACCCTCATCCACCACCGCCACCACCAGCTGGTGCTAATCCTAAAAAGAAAAGACGTACGAATGCAAATGTTGCACAACCAGCGCCCCAGCAACCACCATCTGTACAGGTGAGTCACTTGTTTGCCATTACCATGTCGATGCGTATCAGTGTTACGATTCATTTATCCATTTATTAAATCAATTGTAAACGCAACGTTCATTCGTGCAACAGGATCTACTACCCCCACCCTTAACGGGTTATGGTGACACGATAGTAGCGAGCAATCCTTTTGACGACACACCGCCGCAGACAACGCAAAGCCCAATGATGCACGGTGGACCGCCACACATGCATCCTCATCATCCGCATCACATGGGCGGACCACCCATGCGAGGCATGAGTCCTCTGACCTCGATAGGCGGCATGAGTCCCATGATGCCGCACAACATGGGCAACATGAGTCCGATGGGTAATTCAGCAATGACCAATCATATGAATCACATGGGAGCCATGTCCCCCATGAATCATGCCCCCATGGGCGGCATGAGTCCCATGAATAACATGGGTCCAAACATGCCGCCTGGTCCGATGAATACCATGAACAATCATATGAACATGGGCCATATGGGTAATTCGCAACTGAGCGGTCCACCTATGGGTAGCCCAATGAATAACATGAACAGTGGGCCTATGGGTAGCCCGATGAACAACATGGGCCACAATATGGGCAGCCCCATGGGTGGACCCCTGGGCTCGCCGATGAACACCATGACGGGATCCAATCACATGCCTAATGGACCAATGAATATGAATAATATGAACAGCCATATACCGCCCAACAGCCCGTTGAACGGACCGTCGTTGAACAATGTGAACAGCCCGTTGGGACACAACGGATCTCAGCCCCATCCGAATCACATGGGGAACAATCTCAATAATTTGGCGAGACCTATGAACGGGCCTATGACGACCATGAGCTCGATGGCATCGAGCAATATGAACATAACCGGGCCGAACCAGATCAACAATATGAACATGGGCGGACCGGCGATGAACAATATGCCCGGCATGAACATCAGCCATCATAATCAGATGGGAGGTCACATGGCAGGACCGATGGGTACGATGTCCAATAATATGGGTGGTGGACCGCCGATGGGACACCCCATTAATCCCATGGCAGGCTCCCTACCGCCACACGGATTCCAGGGTCCACCAGGAATGGGTCCGAAACCGATGCCGATTTCCGCCGGCAAGGTAGTGCATTTTCTTCTTTCATCGATCATGGGCATGACGCCCGTTATATTTGCTGATGCAGGCGAATTATTTCGGAATCACTCGGAATCTGTTGCAGATATATCCTCCGGATCAATCGATGGTATTCAATCCGCAGAATCCGAACGCGCCGCCGATTTATCCTTGTGGAGTTTGTCACAAGGAAGTACATGACAATGATCAGGCAATTCTGTGCGAATCTGGTTGTAATTTCTGGTTTCACAGGTAAGTCGACAAGAAGATTCATGCATCGGATTATGTCTGACGAAACAATGCGACGTGCATATCATATTATGCTTCGGATTGTTTTAGGGGTTGCACCGGCTTATCGGAGCACGCCTATCAATTATTAACAGCAGAGATCTACGCAGAATGGGTGTGTGATAAGTGTTTGCAATCGAAGAACATACCCCTGGTTAAGTTTAAACCATAACACTTCGTGTCCCGTCGTTCGTGCGACGCCCGAGTGACTCTTTGTTAGCGTTTACATGTGGTACGCGCGCACGTACGCGCGTGTGGTTGTGCACAATATACAAGACATACATGTCATACACACACACACACACATCATACACACACATGGAATACATGGTTCATAGCACACAAGTACATACTAGTGCACGTGCGAAGTCGTGCATACAATATAAAGATACGCTGTTTGTTAATAACTTAGCTTTAACTTGTTGAAATATTAGGATATCATTGTAAACCTTACCAGTGAACAGGAAGGTAGAAACAACGTATTCGAAAGTTATTTCTGGTTCTGGTGAATATCAAGTCTAAACTTGACGAGTGGGCTCGCAAACGTAATCATTAAACGGATTAATTTGATATTGATCCGACATTAAATCTTAACATGTACAAATATATTGGCAAATATAGATTTTTTTTTAATATAATTAACGTAAAGTATTGCGAGGAAAACTGTTTCGAAAGAAAACTTAGCTCAAACTATCGAAAGGGAAGACGAAAGAGTTATAGGTTATATGAAAATGAAATTGACGACATATTGAAACCTTTAATACTAATTTTATAAAATATGTAAGATTCGCTCGCGAAGCATCTAGTATTCTTATGACTAATTGCATTTAACTCGGAATTAACGGTATCTACATACGTTACGGAAGCGAAACGTATATATTATTAGAGGCATTGCATCCATGAGACTGCGTGGATGCATCGTCTTTATTTTATCCTACATAAACGTTCCTGATGAATATCGGAATAAATGTTACCGTCTCCTTTACAATCGGTATTCGGGTATGATTCGCAAAATCGCAATTTTACGAAGAGAGAATTGATTTGTAATAATTTCTCAATCGAATTGTCACGCAACAATCAACGGAATCTTGGAAGAAAGATTTCTCGAGATATCTCTAGAAAGGATATTTTAGACATAGACATATTATTACGATAAAGATTTGTCACATCACACGACGTAAATCATTCAAAGTTATATCATACAACGATGGTATCCATCAGCAACAACTTCAATGTTATACAATCAGAATGGGGGAAAAAAAGACAGAAAAATGAAGAAAGCAGAGTTGATTATTTGAACTTTGGTTCAGTGCAATTGATGATTGAATGTATCGCCTCTGACATACAGATAATATTTATTGTGATAGAAATTATACTGATTGATTAAAGGTTGACGCGTGAGAGCTTGTCGCGATACAAGTCCTATTTTTATTGTTAAATGTACATGTTTTATTGAATTTAAGTGTGTGATTTAATAATACAATCAGCGTGAATGGACCAATCCCATTCAACGAACAGAATTACGCAAACTTAAGGGCGGTATCGGTATTTTCGTGTGATATACCTACGAATACTGCTACGATTCTTATATTTTTATACGTCATATATATTTTAGGCCATGGTGTACATTTTGCTTTAGCATTTTCGACATATGTTTTAGCACCGTCTTTCCGACATCCGGTAAAGCGAAATGTGTTCTTATTTAATTTACTATCCGATATTCGAAAGTAAGGTAAAAAAGGGAAGAAATATAATAGGGAATGTATATCGTATGCACGAGATAAACTTTGCGCTTTTTACAGACAGACTTTAGTAAGATGGATATAATAAGTATAATTTTAAATCCTTCTTTCTACTTTATATATTTAACCGCAACTTGGGTTATTACGTTGTTGCCATGGTTTAAGCTCCCGATGCGACCGCATCCCGGTTGGATCGGGATATAAGGAATGTATTTCTAAAGTTGTGTAAAAAGTTTCTGTAAAAATAATAGATTTTATTTATGGAAAGAAAAAAAAGGAAAAAAGAAAAGAAGAAAAAAAGGAGTAAGTCTACAGTAAGATTGCTTACGCACACGCTCAGCGCGGGATTTACTTGACTGAAACGATACGGGATTTTCTGCTAGAAGAGATTTCGTAAATCGTAATAGGAATACCTGATAGGAAAGTCCAGCCAGGTCGCCGACTCATCCAGGACCGAGGCGCAAAAGCGAGATCGCTCGGAAAGATCACGATGAGGATAAAGCGGTACTGCGCGAACGAAATTTCCGATAACGCGCGTTATTTCGCGCGCGGCTGCGCCGTTTTCTGCAGGTCTGCTGGCAATTCGTCGGTGTTTGCCAGTTGATTCGCGAGAGGTATGATTTCGTAACGAGTTCGGTTGGCTCGTACGTTACATGCGTGCTGCGCTCAACATCAAAGGCGGTACGCAAAGCAGCACGGTAACATATGTAGGAGAGAAGTTGCATCGACCGATGAAATACGCCCGAGAAGTTATCGCATTGTGTGTCGGGGTATCTCATCGAATCGAGATGCTTTATGTAGTCGTTTCCGTGTTTGTGGATGGAACAGCGTGCGCAAAGGGACAAAGCTCGTTGCGCGCATCCGGCATACATCGGATTCGCCGTTTCATTTAGACCTTTCGTGTGCAAAGTTCAGGCAAGTTTTCGGGCACGCGGTAAGAAAATCTCTGCACACTAAACACGTTACACGTTACACCTGATAGCTAGCTAGCGCAATCTTGGCGTATACCGCGAGTTTATCGCGGTATCGGCGACATAAGTGTTAAAAAGAACTGAGTATTACTGTCATAGGCGTTTAACCGTTAGGCGAAATGAGATAAAACTAAATTCCGTCGGCAGCTAGCACAAAATTCTCGGAGTCTACGGATTGTATAGTTTTTTATATATGTATATGAAATATAGCCAGTTATTATATAATATCATTTATATCATCACGCCTGTATTAAACACGGAGACCTCGCTCTGTCGGCGAACGGCGAGGGTGTATTCGAGACAGCCGAACGATCAATCCGTTCCGCCCGGATCGTTTGCTAGGATCTACGCGTGCGCGGATTCCCATTAATTTCCTCTACTCGATTTGCGAAATCGCGCAGATCGATCTGCGCCGGCCCCAGATCAAATTTCACGGTATTCCCGCTGATCTCCCTTCCGATCGAACCAAAACTCGATACGTCTCTCACTCAACGTCTCTCCGTGCGATTCATGCCTTGAGCTTCTGTTTCTCTCGTGTACTCTGTAATCGTTTCTAAATTACGCATATTACAGTTACGTGAGTAACTGCATAACAAGGATCCTACAACTACATAATGCTCATATTAGTGTTACAACGAAGTTAGGGTACCATCTTTACATATCTTCCCTCATGTGGGCGGAAAGTCTCACGCCCAAGTCCGTCAACGTTGCTTCTATCGCGGAAGTTGAACGGGATGCAGCGGATTAAGCGATTCACGCGGTCCCCCGCACGTGGATGTGACGTGCTGAAGCGATGGAGGAAATCGTTTTTCTAGTACAAACAAGCGAGCTGTAATTTAAGCGACTAAAGATTAATGTTTCACGCAGGATTGAGCGATACATGATTTCTCTCGGGGCAATTGCTCATTCGAGAGCATGCATCTGGATCCGACGCTGGATCGCTTTTCCGATCCGTTTCGCTGCGCGGTAACTTAACTCCCACCCCCCCGTCCCTGTGTAAAAATTTGTTGGAAACAAATGCGTTTCGCGCGTACACATTAGCTTGATTTTCAGGGCGGAAGTTAACGTGTACATACCGCGGGACGCGTCGGCTTTTTAACGGAGGTGGAAATATCGCGCGTGTAACGGTACCACATTTACGGTCTTGAGTTCTCTTTCTTTTATAAGATATACTATACATATATACATATAGGCTATCGTAAATACCTATTGATGACTTTGTGTACATAAGCCTTTCTATATCTAAGACTTGACACGGTGGGAATCAAATGTGGCGTGCCAAGTACTCGCCGCGATCGCGATCGGTTTTTCTGTAAATAATACATAATAACGCGCATTAAAAAAGAATAAAAAAAAATAAAAAATAGCAGATAGGAGGAGCAGGAGGAGGAGGAGGAGGAGGAGGAGGAGGAAGAAGACGAAGAAGAAGAACGAATCGTCGATCGTAGTGTGTTGGATGTATCTCGCACTCTTAATTCTCGTAGCTCTTGTAACGTGACGTGACGTAAGGAGGGTTGCAGTCGAGGGAGCCGGCGTTACATCGCCGCGCCGCGTCGATTCTGCGACGAGTCCCGCGTATTACTCGCGCGCGCGCTCTCTCTCTCTCTCTGTCTCCCCCCCCCGATCGCGGGTGGGGTGGGGAGGGGGAGGCAGGAAGATTGTAACGAATTCGAGAGATCCGATCGCGCGGGAATTAGAAATTTAAGAGAAAGGAGCAGCGCGATGACGCCATAGCCGTCGCCGATTCGGCGCAACTCGAATCATCGTACGCACAGTATTACTTTGTATAATGCGGATGATCGTTGTACCGAACGGAAGGACCTTGGATTCTGTCGATCAGGCTCTCGCGACAGGCGCGAGTTATTATTATCGATTGCGGCCCAACGGGAACGATAAGACTAAAACGAGAAGGAGAAGGAAGCTCGAAGGAGAAGCGCGTGCCGGCGATAACGCCGCGATAAGCGATTAGCCACCGCGCATAATCGCGGACGCGATATCGCGTCAACAGGGCAAGAGCAGCACGCGACAAATTGTTCATAGATTATTTTTTATCATGTGAATACAGAATATATATCAGCAATAAAAATTGTTATACATATTATATAAACTGGCGTACGTACGTATAAGACCATTTTGCGTACGCAGCGACGCGTACCTAACTCCCACTCTTATGCGACGTGTACATGTTCACTCATATATATCTTATATTGTACATATTTATATGGCACTTTAAATAACAAATCGATACATTGTTGATTTTTATATTACTGTTCTCTACCTTGAAACAGTCATCCGTTCACGCATGTGTCCTTAGATACGTTTCCGATTGTTAGACTTATCATTTAAGTGTTTCGATTGTTATTATTGTCATAGGAAGACGTCACGTCGAGATTTCTCTTGATCAAAGAATTGCGGGATATGCACCGCATGGCAGCCCATGGCACCGCATGACAGAGCGATATCTTTCTTATGACTCGATGCATTTAGCATAAAAGTATTTTTTTCTCCGAATTGTCAACATTTATTATCATTGATTATCTCAGTTGTTAATTTTTATGTTCATTAATTTTAAGAATATCACCGACAATCGGGAGCGCAGTGAACTTTGTCACTGAACCGCTGAAACCTTCTCAATTTTATTGACTGGTGGTTTTCTGAGGGTCGCATGAAGACGTAATCTTTTATTCTTTATGACATCGAATCTTCCTTCTTTTTTATTTACTCCCGAGAATAGCCGGTTTGTTCTCAACGTTGTTTAGCGATGTCCAATCTGAGGTGATGTTACTGGTGTTACGATTATGTATTTGAAATGGAAATGATAACGATGGATGCATACAACACAATAGACGGATATCTGAACGCAGCTCACTTGGGCTTCAACGAGTGGAAGGACTCCCTCTTCTCGATCGTGTGCAAACGCACGGTATTCGACAATGTTCTGGCAACGTGAGTCTTTGTTATGCGACTCTTGCGATTGCTGTAGTTCATCTCCTCCATCCACAGTTTGTGCGGTATTTTCGGGCGAACGTACATGAGCGCCTCGTTGCAGGTTATCCACAAATCTGCGTACATCGAGACAGCGTTCTCAAGTGCATGCAATTGACTTGTCGAGAGCGACATTAATTATAATTATGGTGGTCGAGATGCTTACTTTTATCCGAATTCCTGAGATTACGTTCGTGTTCCATGGTCTTGTGCTGAAATGAAACGTCTCGTATGTTGGTAAATGAAATTAATTAATCGGACATCGGTATTTCTTGAACGAATAGATGAGATCGATAAAATCCCCATTCCCCATTTAGGATTTCCTTCGTAATATTCGGAATAACCGGATGTAACTTGAAAGAGAGCTCAGAGGTATGTTGGGTGCACAAATTAATTCCTTGCTCTTGATTTCATCGACTCGAAACCGCCAGATTTCTACCGCTCGGTCGGCTTTGAATGGCTTAAGCTCATCGAAAGCTCACGGAGACTATTTTATCGATTAGAATCCTTCTCTTAATTTTATAAATGAATTCTACGCAGGCAAGAAATTAATTTGTACAACCTTGTTGTATAAACAAAGAAACCAGATCTGGATGTTAATCGGATTGCGCAACGAGCAGATAAGATCGTCATAACTCGAAGTATCGTTACTTCGTTCTCTTTGATGTAACATTGCAGTTGTTGCTCCACGGTGTTCACGCTTTGGCGATGCTGAAGCCTGTGCGAGGGGAGACACATGTTCATGTTTGTCTGCAATCCCAGCCTGCCGTAGAGGCCGTACTTCTGCTCGTCAGCGGGTCGCAGCATGCCGTTTTTCTTCATCGCCAAGTATATCTGCTCGAGCATGCCGTAACTCTTGATGAGGAAATCTCTCTGCGCCAGGGCCGTTACTCGTTCCCTCTCCTCGGATTCCGATATGATCTCGGGTTCGAAGGAGTACAGCACGTTGAGAGGGGATTTCTGTATGTCCTGTTTATTGATCTGCGGATGAACGGAGATGACGTTACGTCCGCTCGTTTCTCGTTTCTTGCCGATAAGCATGCGGAAAGGAAAATTCCCTCGCCTCAACGATTCGCTGCTTTTATGCTTATGCGAGAAGTAACGCGAAATAACGAAAGCGTTCCCTGCGGAACGCGTGCGGATTGCGAGTCAATTGCGTAATGCGAGAGATAAAGCGACCGTTTCGGATACGAACACTTTTCTTGGGTACGGCCGCGTATTTGCACTTCTCTTGCGGCTTCTTCGACGAACTCTCCGACGAGTTTAGCTTCTGCTCGCTGCATTTCCCGGATAATCTCTTACGTTCCTCCTCCTTCGCCTTCAGCTTGAGCGGGATAAAATTATCCGAATTATTCGGGCGGGTAAATCGGGGAAAAAAGCGAGATTAACGACGGGTCTTTGTATCGGCCGAGCGACTTATCGAACAATCGACAATAGTTGGGATTAATAATAGCAGATTTACCTCGTTCTCCTCTCGTTCTAACCTCGACGCTTCCTCTCGTGCCTTGGACGCTATCGTGTCCTGGAAAACGGAGAGCGTACTCTGCGTGAAGAAAAGCTCGTACTTATTCTCGCCCGAGCAGGGATAAATTCTGCGGAAATTGCCCATGTGGTCCTCCTCCCACTGAAGCTGTCTCTGCACGTACTCGCTCTCGTTTCTCTCGCATTTTGTCGGCGAGGTCATATCGTTACTTTGACTGCACGTTGAATGCGACATCTTGATTCATTGTAATGCTGGATAAGCGTAAATCATCGCCTACCCTACCGCGCTTACCCGCTTATGCCCTGAAGCAGCCGCTCTCTGATCCGTTTCTTGTCCTCCTCCATTATCTTCTTCTTATCGCACTGTTGCAGATTTAATATATTGAACGTGTCCGTCAGTAATGCCTCCTTCACGTCCTTGTCTATCTGCGCGTCCGTGTGAAAGCTGGGCGAGTGATTCACCTGCGAAGATTCGCACGAAGAATTACAAGAAGATTCCGCGTTCCTCCGTTGCGCTTGATGCGAGCTATCGTGCGAGAAATCGCGATGCGACCTGGATGTACTTTTCGATTCTAAAGCGGCCGAATGGCTCTTTCGCGTTCTCTCGCCGATTGAAAATCCGAGGAGGTCTTACTTCGAGGAGGTAAGGCTTGAGCTTCCAGTCGAGCAGAATATCGAATCCCAGGAGCTCGAAGCACGCGTAGGTCTTGTTGTGCATCGGGAAGCACGCGTGATAGCTGTGCCGCAGGACGGGATACGCGGCGAGCACGGTTTTAGTTATGATACCATCGATTTTTTCCCACAGCACATCCACGTCGACGTCCCTCGCCTTCATCCATTTTCTCAACGTTGATATCTTCCTGCAAAATGGACCACGTTATTCCATCGAGCCGCGCCTTCCTCTCTACTCGATTCGACGTTCGACCTTCGCGGACCTCTTGCTACCCATCTCGTCATCGATGATGTACATCCGACTGTGCTTGTTGACGGAGTAGTTGGTCAGGTGCATGAACATATTGGACGTGTTATGGCCGGACGGTTCCTTGTACTTGCTCGTGGCGAATCTGTGAAGGATTTGCGATGAACGGTCATGCATCTTTCGAGCGGTGTGAGTGTGCAAGCGCGGCTTACCTCGCAAGGCCCTCGTTGTATACGTAGATCCTGAGGGGATCGCATGATGTGATCAGCGCGTAAATGCGTAGGTCAAATTTGTAGCCGTCTATCAGGAAGGGCTAAAGGACGCGGTAACAGAAAGAACAATATGTATTACGCTTGCACTGGGCGATTCTGTGAGATTCTTAATTATGGACTCGATATCGAGCTGTATCGAACTAAATCAACTTCCGCGCTCTGAGGAAAGCATTTCTCGTACCCTTGCGATGTACACCTGGCAGATTAGGCGCTCGTTCGGCCTGATGTCCTTGAGGTACCTCGTCAAATAAATACCGCGCCCCTGGCAGCCAGCGTCCGGTTTGATGATGAAAGTCTTCGACCTCCGCAACTTGGCGTAGGTCATCGCTTCGCCGTAGCTAGAACCCGAAATCTAAAGCTTTCGATCCGCTTACACGAGCCCGCGCTCGTCGTCGTCGTCGTCGTCGTCGTCGTCGTCGCCGTCGACATTCGGGAAATATCGATTACTCTTTATCGCAGTAACGGCGAACTCTTGGAATTTACGATCCGGCAACCCGAGACCGGCCATTCCGCAAAGCGAAACAGAATAACTCGCGCGCACAAGTCTCAGGCTTGTACGTTAGATAAGAAGGCTACCGATCGATAGAGAGCCGCGTTTCTTTATTCCGACACGTGAGACCGTTTCGCAGAATTACAACGCGATAGTTTATCTCGCGTTATTTATAATTATCATTGAGAAATATGCCGATTGTATCGGGCTATCGGGTTTCCATTGAGCATTCGAAGCGAACGATCGTCGCGCGTGAGAACATCCGAGGAATACCTGATTTTCGCCACGAGCTGAATATTTCAGATAATGTTTATTCGAAAGCGAAATAAATATTATGCATATATATATATATATATATATATATATATATATGTATATTTTTTTTCTTCCAAACGGATACTGCGTTAAAATGCGCTCTGTCTTACTCCGCAGGGAAGCACCAGGTTTTCGGGAAGAAGTTGTAGTCCTTCGGGAACAGTCTCAGCATGCGATTGAGATTACGAGCGAGTAGATCCTTTCTACATATCTCCGTCATCCCGGGAAAGTGATTGACCCTTTGGAATCTCTTCATATCCTTGGCGCGCTCCACGCTGACGCTCATGTCAGTCCAGTAAAGATCCCAACTACTGTCCTCCGTGACCTCCCTCATTCTGAATCGCGCGGCCACGCGTCTCACCACCTCATACTTGCAGTTTGCCGTGCAGATCGTTAGAAATCTACTTGTTCCAATCGAGAAATTATTCTTGATCCCCAAACGGAATGATTCTTTCGCTTACCTTTGCTTCTTCCTTCTCTTGCACTTCGACCCGTCCACGCTTTCCTTGCACCGTTCCGAATCGCTCCCCGCATGTGATGGGCCTTCGGGGAAGTCTGACAAGGACGATTAGCGGATTAGGAAACAACTTGATTCAACTTACGCTTGGAATGCCCGGATTTCTGGATTTCGCGCGCGCTCCCCCGAGATGCTCTACTCGGGGGATGCCTCCCCCAAGGCGGGATTTGCAGAACGAGACGATACCTGTGTTGTTGCCCTTGTCCGTGGTAGCTTTCCACTGCAGCTGCAGTTTGTCATAATGTTTGGCATGACTTATCGCGCTGCGTACGGAGGAGGAATCGTTGGCAAGGATGGACTTATCATGGATTGTGGATTTGGAGGACTGTTCCTCGAGGTTGGTGTCGAACTCGTCGGTGCTCTCGCCATCCGCTCCGCCCTTCTCTTTGGGGTTGTTGCCTGTAGCTTCATGCCATATCATTAGTGAGCTCTTATCAACCTTGTAGTCAACGACGATCATGACCAGTGCTGCTTTTCCATTATTCAATTATTTTTATCGTCGCGCTATCATCGTGCGCGCAGTGTTAGTCCGATGGATCCGATGATTCGGCGTCATCCGACCGTCCTGAACTTAATTCCTATCGCATCCTGTAGGCACGCTTTGCCGCGCGGGCGCGATGAATCGCTCATCGATAGCTCGCCGCCAATCTCTCGTCTCGATCGCGCGTCTCTCGATCTGATAAATTAGGATGAAGCTTCCTAGTGCACTTTCCTCGGCGATTATGTTGAAGTTTGAGGAATGGAGTTTATCTTTTCGAGATTGGAATCTCAAAGTTCCAACGAAATCGACGACCATCCGCAGCTTGATTATTTCTCTCGAAATGGATCGCGTGCGCGCGCGCGCGCGCGAGCGCGCGCGTACGCGCAATGAACTCCGGAAAATGTTCTGGAGACGAGATCGATCGAAGATTTGTAGACTCGTCGAACTTGTATTTTTACCTATCAAGATACGAGGAGCGTTCTCGTTCAGTTCAGCGATGACGAGCGACTGATTAAGAACTGAATGAATCTCGCGATCTATGTAGAGCGTCCTGCGACTAAAGAGACACGCATTGCCGTCTACCTTTAGGCGGCACTGTCTGCACGGTATCTCGGTAGTTAGTTTGGCGCTTTAATTGCAGCCCGCCCACCCATATTTCGGGATTGCACGCTTCCGGAAGTGATCACGACACGAAACTTTAAATTGCTGCGCGAATCGAAGCTCCGCGCTTGTTTCTTGACATTTAATTACGTCTCTCGATTCTCTTGCTTGTTGTTCTTGCGCGAAACGAGCGAGGATCGCGGAGGGAAGTATCGATTAAATCGTTAAACACGGATCCAACGAGCGAGAACGATGGAGGATAAAGATCTCCTTAGCAGTAATCGTCACTTCCTTTGATAAAAGGGACGTTTAATCTAGATTTAATCTAGAAATTCAGAAGGAAACGAGTCGAGAAATAAGGCAGATAAGAATAACGTTCCCAGCAACGCGATCCCCGGCACGAGCGGTACGGGAAGGGGAGGAGGAGGGTTGAACAAGGCTGAGCGGCGCGCGGCCATGCGGGTAAAAATGTACGAGGGATAAAAAGTTTATTCTGTCCCTGCGGAGTTTACAGTTTGCAGTTTAATTCGGGCGTTCTCGAGTTCCTCGTCATTTCCACGACGTCCAAGGCGCAGCCCCAGCACAGCGTCACGCCACTGCCGCCGTGGCCGTAATTGTGTATCACCTAAAGTACAAAACACGAAACAGGCATTGCAAAGAGACTCCCATAAAGTCTGGCGGCGCTTGATCGACGGTTCGTGCGCGCCAGTTAAACTTTAGTCCCGCAGTTATATGATATCCTTTCTCTCTCTCTCTCTCTCTCTCTCTCTCTCTCTCTCTCTCTCTCTCTCGCATGCGCGCGCGACGTTTTTAGTTAACGGCGCTCCTTGAGGGCGGATTACCTTGAACTCCCGTCCCGTAGGTGTGCTGAGGGTCTCGCGTTCCAGGCGAACTCGCGGTCGTCCCGGCCGAAGGCCCACCCATGCGCGAATCATGTGGCTCGCCTGGACAGTAAGAGGGATAAAAAGCTGACACTGATCCGATTACGAGTGATACTCGGATTTTATGAGCAATGCTCGATGTATCGTATCATACGGCACCTGTAAAGACGGCATTAAGCGGCAGCATCCGTCGTAAATGCGTGCGGAGTCCTCATCTCGGGGCGAGCGATCGAAATCACCCTCCTGATGCGTGCCGCCCAGCACGGTGCTGTGTATACTGTGGACGGACATTACGAGATCAGTAGCATTGTCAATCATTGTCATGCCGATAATGCGTGCTTTTACTTAGGAATAATGTAATTGCAGTCGTCGTCGTCATCCACCAGAAAGCACTGCATCGTCCAAGGCGCCTTCACCTTGAACAGATTTTCTAGATCAGTTAATCCTGCATCAGTTAGAGCGATGCGACGATAGAGATATTCGTAGAGACGAGACGTAGACGTCACACATTGTAGAAACGTAATTAACGACATTATTAAAGGAATCTGTTTATCGCGAGATCAGCGGTGACTTTGGACCGGCCTAAATGGAGGAAGGGAATTCATGGCAATTCGGAAATCGATTACCTTGTACACCTGACCTCTGATAGGTATCACCGTTTCATCCGCGACAAGCTCTCGCGCGCCGAGCCCGCTGCAATTTATTATCAAATCGTACCCCTCCTCGGCCAACTCGCCTAGCGTTTTAACCTTCCTTCTCTTCAGCCTTCCACCCAGAGCAACGAGCTTTTCCATGAGCCAAGGCAGTAGCAATGTCGGCTCGGCCGTGTAAGTTACGAAATGACAGCCCTGCCTGTGAAATTGTCAACTCGAAGATCTTAGAGCTGCCGCCAGAGCGGCGGTCAAGATAAGAGCGAGCGATATATTGAAGTATCCGATTCTCGATTTGAGAGCGTACTTGTAGCTGGTCCCGTGCTGCTCGTTCAAGCGCTGTAAATTCTCGCCGCTGATTTCGTGGAAGCCATAGACCAGTTTCGCCCACTCCGGCTGAACGCTGCACTCGTGACCGCTGGAAACGCGGGTCACCGGCACCAGAGTGACGCCCGTTATCGATGACAATCCAGCCCTCCATAATTGCTCAAACCAGCGATGAGTGCGGCCAGCCCATCGACTGACGATGAAATTAAAAACGTATATAAAATCTATATGCGAAACATCGAATGATCGGTCCTACATTTAGCTATCTATCCGTCTATCCGTCATCTATCTACATCCGGCAAGCAAGAATTGCAGCAAAGATACTTCCGTCTCTTGGGATCTCTCGACTCTCCAACGAGCGATCACCCTGCGTATCTGCTACAAACACACATACAAAGAAATGCACTCACGTTATGTCCTCGACGGGCGTGTCACCGAGAAGATAGGGACCCCACAGACCAGCACTCCCATCGCCCGTGGTATCAGGTGAGAAGGCGTCGGCGAAAATCGTCACGTCGCAGCTCGGGAAAGCGCTTTTCACCGCGAACGCACTCGTTACCCCGATTACGCCGGCACCCACGACGGCCACGCGCATTTTCTCGTGTTCTCTCTCGCCGTTCTTCAGGGCCGCTGTTCCGCCGAGATCCATCCCTGTATTTTCGACGATCTGGCGAGCATAAATCGTCCAGCGCATCATGTGCTATCTACGTTTATTCGAGCCGATAACGAAGATTGCGACCGCTGATCGAGGCTACTCGAGCGACTCGAGGAAATATTTATCGGATGCATTAGACGTTAGCCTCGAAAGTTTGGCGTTACCAGCAAACGACTTTGTTCGCGGAATTTGATGCAAATAAATTTCGTAACAAATAAGAGAAAGAGAGAGAGAGAGAGAGAGAGAGAGAGAGAGAGATACTTTATATTGTATGCATACCGAAAATCAATACGTCGATACGAATTAATTCAGGCTCATGGAAGAGAGATGTGGGATTAGTATCTTCAAGTATTTAAAGTACATAACTCACCGAATCGGAGTAAACCGAGCCCCGTGTGGCCTTCTCGTTTGGCGCGTGGCGCGCTTAGTCTAAATACTTCTTCTAAATATTGAATCGAGAACCGTTTATTTATCCGCGACGAATGAGAAAGGCGAGATCGCGAGAGCGAAATTAATTACTCGCGCGCCAACTGCGCTCTCGACGCTTTCCTCGCGCGAATTGTCGTCGCGATATAATAAATGTATTGATAGTAATGTTGAAATATGAGTTCACGGAGATCGATAGCCTCGGTTATCGGGGAAAAGATTCCTTTGATGCCGCGCGCAAATACGTCATTGACGGTGCGAGCGGATTCGGATTATTAAATCGCACCAACGACGAGCGCTCTTCGTAGTCACGGCGGCTGTAATCTAAATCGCCGCGATCATTTATCAGGTTTATGAGGAAACTTTTTGCAAGAATTCACGAGAGAAGATACGCGTATGATTCCCTTCTTCTAGCAACGGACTGGCAAACGACGAGGATAAGCAATAGCTGGCGCGCTTTTATGAGCGCGCGTCTCTCGTTGATCGCGTTCGTGCCAGATAATCGTCAAGCGATCCACATTAACGACACAATTAAATATCGACGGTGAGATCATTGTACCGTTATTCCCTTTGTCTTATTTCGTCGTTTGTAAAAATCGCAACTGCACCTTGCGAGATCTGCCCTCGAAGATTCATACGCATCTACGACACCGCATATTTCAAGCATAATGCCGTATAATGGCGCGGCTGAATTATGCTGGAATATGGGAGTCGTGGTAATACAATGGGCCCTTCAGCGCTCCCTCAGTATCAGCGGATGATTTCGCGCCGTATCGTTAGTAAACCGAGCATAATACTTTTAATGACACTTTGCAAAGTTCTTACACTCTGTTTACCGACAGTACAGCGCGCATATTTTGCAAAAGGAGGCGATGAACGTCGCAGATCGACATAGTCGATGCGCATGTTAAGTTTAATCCGAAATGTGGATTGAATTTGATGATTTGATTTATAAAGATCTTCCTGTGAAAGCAGATATGTTAGCTTTACGGATAATCGAGCTGACGTAATCGTGTCGCACGATTGAATAAATGTGACATCGCGATATCGTTCGGATAATCGTAATCTTTTATTGATTTTATAATTTATTTGTCACATAAACAATGAACATGTTCCATGTTTCGTTTATCAATTTCGCTTATGTTACGCGTATTGCTTTACCGTTATTTATCATTTATTCATTTTGATTTCTTAAGATAATTTTCATAATTGAAACGATCATGCGTTCACTGCTGAAAAATATGCCGGCGTCACATTTATTCCGATTCATTCCGATGATACTTCCGACATATCTCGATAGATTATTAATTATTGATCGCATCACTTCCACTGATTTCACACAGCTTCTCAACAATCACGATTTTATGCATTACCGATGACAAAGAAATGTCGTTTGTTTAATCGTAGAAAATGTCACTCGAAAATCTTCCTTCTTGCCTCGCTTTTCGATCAAGATTTTGAGAAAGATTCTTTTAACGTTTCGCGACTCCACCTCAGCACTGAACCCAATGCTGAAATGAAGTATCGTCGTTTCGTGAGACGACTGACTGAAGTGCCTGATGACAGCCCATGATATAGAGTATTTATTTACACCGTATGTGCGAGTGTCTTAGACATAATATAGTCCGGAAATGCGATAGAGGGTGTAGATGACAAAACCAGAACTTATCGTCTGATACGTTAATATTCAGGAGAGATCTTTTTCGCGTTATTGTTGTCTCGCGCCGTGCAGCAAAAGTGTGTCGCCCCATTTTATTTTACTCGTCTCTATTATTTCATCGGTTTCCCTTTCTTTTTTCTTCTTCTTTTTTTTCCTTTTCTTACGTAATCCTGATATATGAAATATCAGTAAACTCGTCTGTTTCCTGGAGAATACTACGAGAATACTACTATATTGATAACGAATATTGAGAGAGAGAAAGAGAATTTCTTAAAAATATTCTTCGCTTAATTAATGTTCCTTCAATTTCCTCTTATATTCTAGATAGAATTCTGCATGTCCTAAAATGGATTTCTCTCCTCTAAGAGAATTCTGCGAATGTGAGAATTCTGCGAATGTGAGGAATGACCGTGAGATTATCTCATTAAAGAGATTATCTCTGAAGCATGGAAGAATTTTATAAAGCAATACCGATCTAATTCCGAGTAATACAATATATACATTTCTATGTACAGCGATACGTGATTATATTTTTGTGCGTAAGACAAAGAAAAATGAAATATTACCTTTGGTGTTCCGATAATTATTCTGTCTTGGTAATAACGATAGTTCGCTCGGCGGTGTCGTCGCTTGAGGTGGAATCGGCAAAAATATCCGGTCATTATCGCGATACACCTGATCGCGCTTGTGGTGATCAGCCGGGGAATACGCTTGCAGCTGCAGTTGCGCGAGAGCAGTTTTAGTTTCGGATAACAAACACCATACGAACGAGTCGAAGCTATCCGTTATCCGAGACCATTATCAGGCACATAAATGAGTCGCGTAACGCTAGACATCTTCTTGAGGGTTTTAAACGAGTGACACATGCTTTTTAATTAATGAAAATTGATAGATATCGGAGTAACGATTCATTTAAATTGGATATAGTATATGAATTAAATTGATATTACATGTAACGCATGCGTGACATGTGAAAATACAGAAGAGGAGAAACGAAAAAATAAAAAATGAAAAATTCTCGCCATCTCTGTAGTTTTATTACTAAATTCCTTTATGAGTAATATATTTCTTCCGATTTGCCGATCTGGAAGATGCAACGAATAATTTTTAATCGCAACAATACGCGATGAAAAAATTATGAAATGCGATTTAATGTATAAATTATTCTTTTATTTCTACTATTTTTATTTACTCATTTAAAATTTATCCTGTCATTTGGATATAAAAATCTAGGCATAATTAGTTTGTTTGGTAATAATATTAAGAAGTTTGTCTCATTATTAAATCTTTTATTAATAAATTGGCTCTACATCCAAGCTATCATTGAGTTATACTACTATCTCTTCTTGCGATCAAAGACAGTGGAGGCTCGTAGCGGATATTTTCAAAACTAATTTTTCAGATATAAAATCGCATGCATGCAGCGCCTACGGAATGACAATCTGTCGTGCGCGGAAGATAATCATTCCGTAGATGCTGTCGCTATGTTGCTCTTAAAAATTAGTTTCACAAATGTCCGCTACGAGCCTCCACTGTCCTTGAGCATAAAATGAGATAGTAGTAGACTCAATGGCTGGTCGGGCGTCGCTTTATTTTAAAATAATTGGTTCCAATAGTTGATTGGGTGTGTTAAACTGGCCAATTTTTTAAATTTCTTTTTCACTCCGTTTTAGCGCGTTGCAAGTCTTAATTATCGTCTTAATTATCCCGTACCGCGCTTACTTTGCGTCACTGAAAAAAAGAAAGAGATGATAAGTCTCAAGTAAAAGAGAAAGACGGAGGGAGAGTACAAAAAGTGCAACCGAGGGAAGAGTGGTCCATGTTCATAACCTTAACCGCCCAGTGCGTTTAGTAAACAACTTTGCAGGCTAGTGATATTACTGACGTTTATTTTATTCACGATGTTCGAGGCGCATAGTATCAACGCGGAGCATAAAGATCTCATACACGATATTGCCTACGATTACTATGGGGAACGAATGGCAACATGTTCCAGTGATCAATTCGTTAAGGTACGATTGGCGACGGTAGTTCACGATAAATGATCCATTTGTTTACAGATTTAACCGTAAGTTGCATAATTCACGATTCTGTCCGATAAATATATGGATTGCGTTACAAACGCAATCTATAAAATTTGCTGCGAGCATCGGCGTCATAACGTACATATGCATTAAATGTCACATGAAACATCACAGGTCTGGGATGAGGATGAACACGGTAATTGGCATTTGACTGCCTCTTGGAAGGCCCACAGTGGATCGGTATGGAAAGTCACGTGGGCACATCCAGAATTTGGTCAAGTTCTTGCTACATGCTCGTTCGATCGTACCGCTGCTGTCTGGGAAGAAATCGGTACGCAATGGGAACTATTGCGATGAACTTTTTACGTAGGTTGAGTATTTGATGACTTTCTCCTTTTGCGGATAGTTGGCGAAGGTGCTGGACCAGAAGCTCGTGGCAGCAAACACTGGATTAAAAGAACGAATTTAGTTGATTCGCGTACTTCTGTCACAGATGTAAAATTTGCACCAAAGACTCTAGGCCTTTTATTGGCTACTTGCAGCGCGGATGGATTTATTCGAATATACGAAGCACCGGATATCATGAATCTGAGTCAGTGGACGTTACAGCATGACATTAACTGTAAACTCTCATGTAGCTGTATCACATGGAATCCATCCTTCTCAAGGTAGAGCCATAGAAATTTTATTAACATTTATTAACACAAATGAAAAATGTTGCGTCTTGCCGTGATGTATATCAATCAATGCAAAACCCAGGCCTAAATCTTTCTATTATCGCATTAGCATTTAAGAAAACATGTTTCAGATTACATCTACCTATGATAGCGGTCGGTAGCGATGATACAAATACAATGAATGGTGCAAAAGTTTTTATTTATGAATATTCAGAGAGTAGTAGACGTTGGATGAAGGCCGAGACCCTGTCAGGAATCACGGATGCGGTACATGACATCGCATTTGCTCCCAATTTAGGCAGAAATTTCCACACTCTAGCTATAGCCACGAAAGATGTGCGAATAGTCACGTTAAAACCGACGGGGCAAGTATAGCTGCTCGAAGCTCCGTGCAATGTGTCGACACGCGATCGAAAACTTGATTATTATTAATATTATTAATCTTCTCTTCCTTTAGGGATAGCACGCAGCATGGTGTGTCGCGTTTTGAAACGAATGTGGTCGCGCAATTCGACGATCATTACTGTACTGTGTGGCGCGTCTGTTGGAATTTCATGGGAACGATTTTAGCGAGTTCCGGCGACGACGGTTGCGTCCGGTTATGGAAGGATAATTTCATTAATCATTGGAAATGCATTTCCGTTCTCAAGGGAGACGGCACTCCGGTACAGGGTGCCGAAACTCCCGTCATGGCGACACCGCCGAATTCATCTACACCAGCCCAACAGGCACCTTCTACCACCAGGTACTACAAACTGGGTACCATCAGTCATCCAAGCCAAGTACCTTGGCATTAGAGGATTTAACCAATTTCTAGAACAGACAATTACCAATTATTTTGTGTTTACTGACGCGTCAGTTCTGTTTTGCCAAATAGAAAATACAGACTGTATACATCCCCCGCTATATACGATAAAAATTGCAAATTGACTTGTTTCCTTCATCCATGCACATCCTTGTTTTCTCTTTTATTATTTGTATGATTTTTTGCGCCTGTAATGTTGAATTTATTTCACAATGCAAATTGCAAATGTTCGACAGTTATTCGCTGTTTACGTTTTATGCAAGTTTCTCCTTCGATCGTGATTTCGATCAACATTAATTACTATTACTGTCGATTAGAACGCTAAATTGTTTCAAAAGCTGATCAACAATTCGCGTGTGAATATACAAGTAATTCCCGTGTGTCGTGGTATGAATATGCGTATTCATTAAAAATCAGACATATTCTAGAGATACTCTTGATATACTCGAATTTTAACAAATCACTTTTTTCTACTGCCGGAAATTTATTACGAAATGGCGTTCGAGAGAAAGATCTGTAACACGTATCTAATTAATAAATGTTGTTTTTACATTATCGACACCTTTTCATTTTCTCCTTTCCTTTATCGCGGTGCTTTAATGCTTCGGTCGCACTTAGAAAATGCCATCTGCACGTTGTTCTCATGCAGATTCGTTAGAGTAGAAATTCAGACTGCCTTATCACACAGAATCTCACTTCCCTGCGCTGTTACATAATCTCTCTTACAATTTCAGGGCCGTAAGCGTGGCGACGGTCACGGCGGAGAAGCCAACGGCTACGTTGTGCAGTAACAAGTGGCAGCCTCCTGTAATTAAAGGACGCTTCAGTAAATCCGTATGGTTAGGCAATCCCAGCGAGCCGACACCGCCGCTGCCGCCGAATATAGAATGCCTGAAAGCGAAGAAGTAGCTGCGGACGCTCGCATACGTGACTGAGTCTGAATTTAGTATTACTCCGAGTACAAGCGCGGCATCTCTTGCGTCAGCATCTCTGATCTCGAAGCGATCGTGATGATCGCATGACCTTCAAAGGCACGAGGTTTACGCGGAGTTTGAGCATGGAATCGTTTTCGATCGTCATGTTGATCTCTATTTCCATAGCGATCTCGTGGACCGCGTCGATAAGCAGAAATTGTGATAAAGCAGCTGTTTCATATGCCGGAAAAACTATGCGTACATAGACTTGATCGTGCCACGTGATTTTCGGCGAAACATCATTATATTTTTTTATGCTTTTTTTTTCTTCCTCTCCTCTTCCCTTCTTCCTTTCTTTTTTTTTTCCTTTTTATTGATTCCTTCCATAGGTTTAAGAGGTTTTTACATAGTTTTGGATTTTGCGAGGAAGCTCTCCGCTCACTACCCTACCGCGATAGCGAAGCTTTCCTTCTTT
The DNA here is from genome assembly GCA_020341155.1 of Eciton burchellii. Classification (NCBI taxonomy): domain Eukaryota; kingdom Metazoa; phylum Arthropoda; class Insecta; order Hymenoptera; family Formicidae; genus Eciton; species Eciton burchellii. The sequence goes on from JAHMML010000004.1 coordinate 597,225, forward strand.
TTTCTTTTTTTTTCCTTTTCTTTTTTTTTTTTTTGATAAACACGTTTTTACGGATCTGATCGAAATCCTTTGGTTATTCTATTATTATTATTATTATTATTATTATTATTATTTTATTTTATGTCCATATTTGGATAACATGCATGTTTATACGCGCCCGCACACCGATTTCTCGCCGGGGATATCGTAATCGGTGTGACGTAGCGCTAACGACAGATAAGATTACGTAAGTTCGCGATACGCCTTTACAAATCTTTTGTATCGTATTTTTTTAAATACGCAAACTGATGATATGTATACTTGTACAAATGTACGAAACAAAAATAAACTGTTTGGTTCGCAGAGCGTACCGCTTTTTTCCGCACAACGCTGTCCGGATACCATCGCAGTTAATGTAGGAGCAGAACGCTGCACGCGTGAAATTGTCAATAATCGACGGAAAATTCGGAGCAATTCACATTAAACAATCCCTTCGACGCACGTTCAAATTGCATTTTCATGGTACGATTCGTACGCGGGTACATCCCAGAGACTACGACGGGATCTCATATACGGATTTTTTAATTTTCATACAAGAATTCGTAGAAATATCCCAAGCCAGGGATATCGCGTCGAGCGCAATAATTGATATTATCGCCAGGAATCTCATAAGGGATGGACCTCATAACCGAACCAGTCAGGAAGAGCATTCTGGACGTGGTGCAGCACAATCTCCGCGCCGCAGGCTTGGTGAGTTTCGCTTTAATGTTGCGGATGCGCGCGTTGCTTTGATGTCCGCGATGAGGGACGACTTGCGACGACTTGCGAAGAAGATTCGCAGCAAGTTTATCCCCGGATAGAATTCAAGACGGGCGATTCGCAATTAGAGACTGCGATGACTCGATTCTTGATTTTTCCGCGATCCGCCAGAAGCTTATTTACATGATAAGCGCGTTTATTTTCTTTTCAGAAAACTTACATTACGCGAGTTGTTTACCTCGGCAGATATTATGGAGCTCAGGAAGTTCTGCGGGAGGTGGGTGTTGACATAAATCATCATCGTGTCTTGAAGTTTTATAATTGTATGTATATAATCATTACCATTTGCGCCGGTACGGTCTCGCTCTTCGATATTATATCCGTAAGAAAAATAATAAGCGGATAACTCGGGGAGGATAACTCTCGATACACTGCGTTCCACACAGAGATCTTATCTTACGATACTTTTGCGGTGCACGGCGACAAACTGAACAATTTCCCGTTATTTTCTCATGTTTTGCATTTTGCAGAAAATGGAGAAGATCATACACGAATTACGCATGGATTACAGCGAAATGTCCATTGCAGGATTACTTCTCGTTTATCCGACATGTTACATACACGTGTTAGAGGTATTCACACATAAAAACTTTCGATTCTTATCCGATCTTTATGACGTACAGAATTGCACGATAAAAATAACAAATAAACAATAACCGGGAGAGGAGGAATGGTAGTGATTGATTGAACCGTAAGCTTCGTGGATGAGTAACGATAAGTTAACATTGCGATTCTGATAATGTCCAAACAAGGATCTCCTCTTTAGGCATGGGAGGACATTATTTATAAGCACTTTGAGCTCATGTACGCCACGGAGGATAACGAATACAAATTCGGGAGGGCGATTTTCCTGCCTTGGTACCATCACGTGTATCAGGTCGGTGACGGTTCGATTTGCGATATCGACGATTGACAGCGTATCGACACCGCGCGTCATTTTCAGAGATACTTCACGGAATGGTGCCACGTCTACATGACACCGCCCACGTTATTAGCGACGTTGGAGAACGACGGTTTGACCGGCATCAAAAAGCACACGTGGAACTGCTTGATAAAGGTGTACACATTGTGCGAATATATATCAAACACGGTGCGGGAGAAGGTAAGCTCGAGCAAGCTCGCGAAAGAAGAGACAGACTTTTTCTCGGCTCAGTCAGTTTTACTCGGTCCTTCCTTCCCGGCAAAACCTCGTGAGAGTTGCACGAGAAATCAAAGACGAAATGTTTCTGAGAGTAAAGCAACGGACTTCTCCGTGATTCTACTCTGTGATCTCGCACCATTTTGCAGTCGATCAGCGTTCAGGATGTGCTGTACCAGATGGACATTCCAACAGCGGGCCAGTATATGCCCGGCATCGCGATCCTCGAGTTCCTGTTGGATGTGCGATCGCCTGTCATCAAGACAGTCGAGGAATATATGCTGATCTATTTGGATTTAACGCTGGATGAATTTTGGGATGGTAAACGAATCACGCTAATTACTAAGGGAATTACTACTACCGTCATTTATCTATTTTCTAATTTCGCGCGATGCGGCACACGTGACTCGTCAGGGTGCTGATGTCAAGTACCAGCCGCTTGGATCATCGTGCTTTCTCGATGAAGGTCAAGATCGCTAACGGGACGGGAGTTAATGGTGCACCGTCGCGTGAATAAAAATGATTATTTATTTCAGAATATTTACAATATCAAAAAAACGTTCTGAGAGTACATGAGACTCGTGTGTGTGTGTGTGTGTGTGTGTGTGTGTGTGTGTATGCGTGAGTGTGCGTTCGTGTCGGAGACAGTGTCCTAAAACTAAGCACATATACAAATGCCGATGTGGTACCCCGCGTAAGCAGCGGCTGATCAGATCCGGTCACGACACAGAGGCGGTAATGCGACATGGAACGGTGCTGCGATGTGTTTGCCCTTGAAGATGCGATGCTAGCCGGCGATCCGTCTGATCGCGTGCATCCGAATCAGCATCGCGATCGCGACCGACCACACGATCGATCGAGGCGTCGCTCGTATAGCTCGGTCGGTCTTGATGCGCGATAGGGCGATTTGTGACCTCGATCGTTCAACGGCCAGCTGACGAATGAATGTTTGGTCATTTTGCAGATAATAAAGTGTGGCCACCGCCCTGCGACATCATGCCTCGCGACGTCTTCGACGAGTACGGTCATCGGAAGGTTTCGACCGATGAAAAGGCGAAGGCCGAAGAGCAGCACGAAACAAAATAATGGGAAGATAACGGAGTTCCCTCTCGTTTCTCTCTCTCTCTTTCTCTTCAAACTTATGGGGCACGGATTAACGAAACGAGATGTAGCGAGCGTGATTACAACAAACTTGCGGCTGTTCTCCGTTTATTAGAAAGAAAGAAAGAAAACTCTACTTCCGTTTATTAAAAAAAGTTGACATCACGATCTCTCTCTCTCTCTCTCTCTCTCTCTCTCTCTCTTAGTGTATATCGCGATCACATTCGCACATCCATCCATCCGACACGCATCCACCTACTCACACGTATCTACGCATACACGCGCACGTACACATGCACCCACATGGCGAATAGAGAGTAGAAACTTTGGCAGTCCGAGTCCAGGCTTTATTGTACGGTTTGACGTGACGTTTCTCTCAAGTTGTAGAATTCTTCCGCGTTGCACGTTACCGCATTACGATTTACGCAATTTCCGCGCAAAAGTTACCAACAAGGACAAGAGCAGGGAAAGATAGGGGTGCGCGGAAGGAGGTACGCGTAATCTCGGCCGCCTTTCAACAATCACTAAAAACTCTTTTCGACAACGTACGCTCGCAATGTTCCGACATCAATTCCATTAACGGCAATAATAATAATAATAATAATGATAATAATGATGATAATAATAATAATAATAATTCTCTTTATCATCAATGATTTATTTCGCTTTTTATCCCGTCAATAGCCCGATTTCTCGAAAGCGATGCCCAAGTGACTGGGAAAACAACATTTTCGTCCATCACAGCACGCGAGAATGCGATTCCGTCGTGCTTCGCGTTCCGTTTTCGAGTGAAACTTGTGAAACTTCATTCTCGATCGCTCGCGATTTCCTTCCACGAAGGTGGAAGGCACGAAGCTTTCGTAGAACCATCCCTGCCGCGCGTTCATCCCTGCATTAGGGCAACGATAACGCGGCAACGATAACGATCGACGGTGACGATAAAGCACGACGACGCGATTGCAAACGGTCTTACATTCGGACTTACATTCCGTCCAGGATCGATCTAATGCGAAGTTCCGATCTGATGGATAAATGCCGCGGCTGCTTTGAGAAACTTTGAGACTCCGACGACTTCGGTATCGGAGCCGCGTCGAGAAACCGAAAACCGACGAAGTTGCGAGTCCATTTGAGGATTAAATTCGCCGGATCGCTCAGCGTTTAATTACCGAGACGCGACACACGCCAGCGACGCTCATCAGATTCTTCAGCTCGCGGCTGGATGTATCCTCGCGACTCGCGATGCGACTGTGGATCGTGTAATCAATTACGCATGAAACAATCGGGGACACGCACCTCGATCTCTTATCTAAATAGAATCATTCAGATGCGAGTCAGCCGAGTCCTCGCAGACGGAATGCCGCGAATCGAGCGACCGTTTCTCCGCGGAGAGAATGCGCGTCTCGCGCGATACGTATTCCCTAAATTCATCCCCCTAGCAGAAGAACACTCTCAATCTCCTCCAGAAGGGCGAGATCCTCGATTCCCGACCTCTCCCTTGGATCGGCGACCTGGCGGCGGAACCTGCCGCTTCGGATCGACGACGCTATTTATCCGCTTCAGGGAGGATATGACGAGGGACGCCGCCCTTCGGCGGCCCTTCCTTCCTTCTATCCTTTAAAGCTATATGATGCAGGGAGGAGAAACTCCTCCGGCCGAGTGAAATAACCAACGAGATTCGCAAGCGTCGAAACAGGCAGTAGAGTTAGAAGTGCTATCGCGATTACGTTACCGCACGGTTCTTCTTCTTCTTCCTCTTTTTTTTTTGTCTTTTCTCTCCCTTCTTTTTTCTTTTTAATCTTTACAAATTGGCCCGCGCCGTAATCGCCCGGTAATCCCCCTATAGAGTAAGATTCAAGACTTCAAGAGAAACAACGTTCATCGTACTCGGTACATTTACTTCGAAGGAAGTCGTTACTTTATACATTGTACAAGAGATACTTAATCTTACGGTGAAATCCAGAATACTGCAGACTGACGAAAGCGCGATGGGAATTTTTATCTTCTTCCTCTCTCTCTCTCTCTCTCTCTCTCTCTCTCTCTCTCTTCTTTGTCTCGGTACTCCAGCATCTCGTGATCTTCGCACGCATGTCCCGCCCAACTCGATCTCCGCGGATGGGGATACACGCGATATATCTCTGACAACTCCTCTCCGATTGTTCTCCGTCGTTCTCGCAGAGAGTCTGATCCGCCGCCCCCATTTACGCGTTGTCAACGTTGTAAATAATTACGCACCGCGGCGTGACGCGCCGGCGATGATCGTCGCCCCTCAGTGTACGTTATTCTGGTCTAGCGCCTCCTCGCTCGACGGCTCGACAACGCATATACATATTTATACTTACATCGACTAGACAAATTGTACAGTGTTCGTTTCATGGTAAAAGGTGGGCGTGAACCGTCGTCGATGCATACGCGACTCGTACAAAATATCTTCCGAGGTATATACAGGAGTGTAATCTGTTTGTGTGTGCGCGCGGCGAGCTCACTCGCGGCCGCAGAATTCGCGGCGAGGAGCTCGTCGAGGATCCCACCCGGTCACGAAGCTGATGCACGGGAAGCGAGAGGGGCCGCCGTTGAGGCGGCCGTGTCCGTCCTTCTTCGGTGTAAAAAAGGGCACTTGATTCAACAGGGGAGACGCAAACCGTGGCGCTTCGAGGATGGAGACGTGAGTCCGTCGCAGTCGAAGCGGCTGGCGCGAGACTCGGAGCGTGTCCCGAACCGACAACTCGGCAAGCTCGACAGAGATCGCGATGCTCGAGAAAGATATTGCCCTTGTCCGAGAAACATCTTTTCTCGGATAGCAACGCAACATCTAAGAACGTCCCTCGGAAGAGGAAACTTCCGAAACGTTTGATCCATTTCCGAAAGACGTTTTCCAGCCGAGCATGCGCGACAGCTTCAAAGAGCGTCTCTTCGGACTCTTTTCTCACTCGGGACACGGCTGTCTCGCCATCGGCAACGGCGTTCCGGTTCACAGCAGGTCGCTCACGCTGCACGTGCAGGCCCCGTGGCGGGTGTAGGGTCACACGGAACTCTCCCTCTTGGCCACCAGCATCGGCGTGCCTCCCCCCATCGTCGTATCCTTTTGCATGGCCGGACAGCACTGACCGGGCACTCGCGCGTCACAGTCCTTCGCCAGGAGAGTGCTGCCGCTCGGACAGGCTCTGCTGACGACACCCAACCCGGCGTACAACATCGGAGGGCTCATGCTCATCGACATCGACTGAACGCCCTGGCTGGGCCAGTGTTGCCTCGGCAGCGTGCACATGCCGCTCTCGTAGACGTCGCCGACCACTGGCTGAAACTGAAACGCGAGCATCGTGAGCCTCCGCATCGTTGTCTGATCTGATTTTGCATTCTCTCTCGCCGGACGCGATCGTAGCGTTCGATTTGTTCGCAATTTCATCCAATTTGACGGTACTTGTTCCGGAATCATGCACAATCGCGATGCGAATTCGCGACAATCGCGACGTCATCGTTCGATATTTCGTTCGACGGTTTAATGCAACTCTCGACGATCGCGCGTGTAATTTCATCTCCCTTCGGCCGTGAGGCACGGGCAGAGATAGCGCCGATTGTTATTAATGCAAATCCGCTATATTATTTCGTCAAATAGCCCCGGGACATTACCCGCAACGCGTCCGTCGCGATGGATCTGCGACGAAACTCACGCTTTTGTGCTTCGTTGACAGATTCGAGTACTCGTGCAGCGGCATGCCGTTGCGGATCGTGCAGTAACCAGCGTAACTGCTGTGCCCGCTGATGGAGGTCACCGTCGAGTGTTCCAGGAGGCTCCTCGAGGGCGACGTCTCGATCGTTGATACCAGACGCCTCTTCCTTAGGTATTCCGACGGCTCGTCGCCTGCGGACAAATTTCAGAGACAACGGCTTTACAACGGGCAGGCTGCTGGTTTTCACGAGGAGGGTTTGTCTTATGCGCAGGAGTCTGGAAAAAAAGGAAGAAGGAGAGAAATCCTGGTACCGTGCGAAGGTACGGGAAAGGTGAAATCTTGATCAGATCCTCTTTGCTGCTGCGGGGAATGCCCTCAGATATGCCTGCGGTTTACGTGAACTTTCGGCCTGCGCCGATTTTCGAGAGAACGATGAAGACTCGACTGGCGAAGGAAATTCCTCGATCGTCTTTGTTAACTTTGCGACATTCCCCTTGTAAGCACCGCTTTCCCCTAGGCTTCGCTCGAGACTCCCCCGATTTCAAGTTTCGCATGAAGGCTCCGATCAGGCACGAAAGCGACTATACGAACCAGCGATCTGCTGCGGAATGATGTCCGGATTCTTCTCGTCGCTCTCGCTGAGGTCACCGCTGGTCTCCAGCTTCCTGAACGGGCTGCCGGGGTGCTTCTCGTCCGCGAGCAGGCTGCAACCCTCCCGGAAGCGTAGCTCCCTCTGTATCGGCACGGCCTTGGTCTGTTTCGCGTGATCCTCCATCTGCGACTTGTTCTGCTCCTCCACGTGCGTGTGCTGGATCCGCAGAACGACCATCACGATGACCGCGACGATGATGAGCGCCGTCACCACGCCGATCATCACGCTCAGCATCGGCGTCAGCCTGTCGTGCTGCCTCGGCCGCTCTGCAACGTCCCGATAATTGACGGATCGATAATGTGCAGTCGATCGATGTCGGGGCCGCCCCCTCGCCACGCTGATAGATTTAAACGACCGCGCCGTTCGACGTAAATACTTGGACGCAAGATGAGAGTGCTCTCGAGCACCTCTGCCTCGCCGTCGAACTCTCAACGGATGATGACGTAACCATCGCGACAGCATGTCCAACGTTATGGGACGTTCGCGCGTGACGTAACCAGCGGGCGGAGAAAAGGCATTCGCGAACGCTCGTGCATCCCTCTTGAATATGGTGCGCCGTATATGCGGGTCGCGTTTCATCCCTATGAAGAAACAGGACGCGATGCCGGATGGGCGAATTAAAAATTACGATGAAACAATCCCATCGGACAAACAGCGGCAGAATCGCCCGATAGTATTAAATTGCCAATAGCTGAGCTGAATTTTCGCTCCCTGCGGCCCCACGAAAGCGCCGCAGGCAGGGGCGGGAGGCGGAGGCTTTTTACGGGCGGTTCGCGCGATGAATTAATATCGCACGCGCGTTGGTTTTACATTAATTCGGCCAATCGGCGCGTGATTCTTTTTCATTAGCGCGATCCGCGCTCGGCAAGATCGTTTCGCTGTCATTCGGATTCGTCCGCTGTCGCGTATGAGTCTGAGATCATGCACGACACGCGCAATGCAGCGCGCAGATCAAGCTAATCCGTCCGCTTAGTCCGGCTAAGTTGCTCGCGATACGGCGCCAGATATGAAATCCTGTTTGTCGATCGTAACCCCGCTCTTCCCCCATCCCCCGCGGCTAATTAAATCTCAGTTCCAAAGTTTTATTCCCGGGGAATCGACTTTATTCCCCGCCGCCCGCAGCTCGCGCGTCGCAACCCTCCCCGGGGAAAACGCGAAATGTGATCCACCTCGCGCGATCTCTCATGGCGAGGACGAGAAAAAGAAAAGAAAAAAAAGGGAAGAAAAAGCCAAAAAAAAAAAAAAAAAAGAAAAAAGAAAAAAGGAAATGAAAGAGAAAAGGGAGAAAGAAGAAATCTCACGTCGCAAGCAAAAAGGTCTGAGAACCACTTCCGTGTAGGATAGCAGGTAAGGGCGATGGCTCTCGAGTTCCAATACTCGCTCGAAACTTTCGAGCAAACCGAGTACCGGCAAGCTCGTTGAAAAGGTATCGGAAAGCTTTCGAGTTGTTAACATTACAGGACGAGTCTCGGGCGAAAGAATTTCCGCGAGTACCGATCCGTATGAGAGAGTATCAATCCACTCTGGCACGTGATCGCGAAGCGTGTAGGTAAGTCACGCACGTATATGCGTGTATCATCGCGCTGTCGTATATTGTCCTTCTCTCTCTATCTCATTAACATCGTTAACGGCTAACGTTATTAGTCACGAGTTCGTAATAACCCGCGATAACAAGGTCGAAGGGTGCGAGAGGAGATAATTTTTATCGTGCTCCACATTACACTTTTACGCGAGACGCGCTTCTCGCGATCGATCGGACGTGCAAGTGTCCTGAAAGAGCTCTCGATTCCCGCGCGAGATATAAGCTCGATCGCTCGTCCGGGGACTTTACACTCACCGGAATCGGACGTTAACTGCTTCTCCGGCAGCCTGAGGGTGCCGGCCTGCACCACCATCGCCTCGCTGCGACCCTTGTCGTTGTAGGCGTAGATGCAAGCCTGATAAAGGGCGCCGGACTCCAGGTGAGTGACGCTGAAGCGCGGCACCGGCGACGTCAGATTGGCACGCAACTCCTGGCTGTTGCTCTCGCGCACCTCCAGCAGGAAGGACTGCGGCAGGCCGCCGTTGAAGCCCTCCGCGCACCGCACGGAGAACGAATTGGTCGACGTGTTGGAAGTCGTGCAGTTGTGAACCATGTCCGGCCGGCCTGGATAACAGGGTTTCGTTTGCCCTTCGAAATTCGCCTCGTGCACGAGATCAGCACGACGCGCTCGGAACGAGCGCGAGCATCGCGATAGCGTCGCTCTAGCCTCGCGCCGGAAGCATTAGGCCGGATAAAGCGGGCAACGGGGGGGGGGGGCGGGGGGGGGGGGGGAAGCGCCGGGCAGCTTTCGAAAATGGGAGAGGAAGTTACTCGCGGATTGCGCGAGTAATTCAATTGCACGCCGCCAAATCGAATGATACCGATCATCGCGACGGTTATATCAAATCTTTTTGCCCTGAAAACGATCCGGATCTCGCCGGATCAGCGCGCAAGCCGGCATTTTGAATAACGGTTTCGATATCTTGGATAATTGCCGGCGTTTCGTTGGCTCGAATTGAAACGCTTATCCGTTTCGGCGCAGATCAAGCGGATTGCAAGCGGACACGGGGAGGTGGAATGGGAGGAGAATTAACGAATGGATTGCGTTGTCAAAGGGTGTTTCCCTCTCGGAGTTAACGGCGGGCGAGACGCTTTGAAGAATAATAACGCGACTTACATTCCGATCGCGTTGAATGTTTATTTTCGATACGATTCCGTCGATATTCCACGTTGCGAGACGCGGTTCGCGCCGCACGTTCGACAGAATCGTACGCGCGCATCTTTATTTCCCGCGGAGCGGCAACTTGGAGCCGGAACGGAACGATATTCTTAGAGCGTCCCGATCGCGCGAATAAACGGCAAACTCGAATAAATAACGTCAGCGTCGCAGCAGGATACGCGAGTACGCGCGGCGCGGCGCCCAGAGTTGCCGTATTTCTACGGTTTACGTTACGTTAAATGTAACCGTGCGCTAAATTCGAAGCAAAGTTAATTGTACCAGCGGAGCGTTAAGTCCGCGACATCAGCGCGTCCCGAAGTTCGCTCCAACTTCCGGCGTTGAGCTGTGTGCGGCAGTTACCTCCCCCGCCTGCTCTCGATATCGCTCGATAAGCGAACACGCGTGTAAAGTCGCAGCGTGTCGTTTCGCGCACGCGTGCACGCGAATCCGGCTCGCGGACGGCCACTTGCGAGCGAGTCGACGCTGAAGATACACGGCCAGCTGAGAGGGCGCGAACGGCAGAAAAATGCCGGATATAGCGACCGGGGAATGCGGGGGAGGGTGTAGCGTTGCGGATCGCGTGTAGCGTCTCGCGCTTCTTTGCGCTCGCTGAGAAACCGTGACCCCTTTCGCGCACCTGCTACCCTCCGCCGCCCCCCTACCTCTTTCTACCCGGTCGCATCCGCTTCTTGCCGGATGTGCGACCTTCGTCGCGTATTCCTTGCCGCGTAATACGAGAGCGCGTAATTCCGCGCGCGAGTCGCGATTAATTGGTAACCCGATCATCGATACTGACGTGTAGCAGAATAATGGCAAAAATGTGGATCGCGTTATCCCTGCCGCGTTCCGCGAGCGGAGATTTTAGAGAAAAAGCCGCAGCGTCGAGTTCGGTAACGGTTCGCGAGCGAACGAAGAAATCGCGAGCGAGCTCTGAATTCGCGGAGGGAATATCACGGCGAGGGAATACCATGCCGTTTCGGGGATTCGCAATAATCAGAGATAATCGTCGACCCCTCACCTCGCGCGATTTATCGCGATAAGGCCGAAGTCGGCAGCGGCAATGATCGCGAATCCCCAAAGTTTCGTGTTTACGTCGTTTAGATAAAACGGGGCACGCGCCACGTCGGTCCAATCTTGCGCCGGGAGCCGAATTAGTTATTCAATTACGCAAATGCGAAAGTTCGCGAACAAAAGCGGGATTGCAGATTAGCATAAAGACGCCGCGACTCCCGGAACAATTAAATCCCACGAACGGGAGCTCCATTGGCAGCACGGTCTATTATTAGTCTCATCAATTCGCGAGAAGCGGTTTAAACGCGGACATCCATCTCTCGAAGAGCTACACACGAAAGAACATCCCCCATTTTCCGGAGGAAGCATCGAATATCCTCCTCCTTCCTCCTCTTTAATTCAGACTTCCCCCTCCCCTTCACCCACCCACCCCACCCCCTCGCTCGGGTCTTCGCGGCGGGCAATCGCGAGCGTGCCCCGGATCGGGGTAGAAATCATCGTGGAAATTCCTTCGATGCCGATTACACCGTCTTCAAGTTCGCTCGCGGCGACCCGCGCGCGAGGGCGACGCGGGCGTGACCTCACCTGCCGGTATGATGTGGTAGACGCAGGGTACTTGTTGAGCGCCGATGCGATTGCTGGCCCAGCAGAGCAGCGTGCCGTAATCCAATTCCGTCATCGGCGTGTACGAGACGATGGAGGACGTGCCGGCCCGCGCGATGTGACCCGGCGCAACGTCGATGCTCTCGGCGGAGTTGTTGAAGGTCCATCGGAACTGCACCTCCGGCGGATTCGCGTCCACTTGGCAGGATATGTTCGCCTTCTCCTGCTTCGCCACGCCGTGGACCTTCGTCTGATTCGGCTTGCACGTCGGGGCGACTGCGGACAGTCGAGAGTCGGCAATGCTGCCCGATAAATAATCGAGCGATCTCGCGAGCGATATCTCGCACCCTGCGCGATGGCAAGGAAATTGACCGCGGACATGGCTAACTTTTGCGATCCGTCAAGCCGCACGTTTTGCGAGCTCAGGATATAGAGAGAAAGAGAGAGGGAGATAATTTGATTAGCCGCCAATAGAACGGGATATCGTCGCTCCTCTAATGATTTCAGGCTGATTCTGCTTTCCTTTTTTTTCAATCAGAGCGTGCAGATGTACATCCGGATAAAGAGATTCGAATTCGGTTTTTAAATTTCGTATCCCGACAAGCCGAGCGTTTCCCCAAATGTTCCCGCGGGATTATGCGGGAAAGGGGTGTTAAAGCGCCGCTCGTTAAAAAAAGAAAAGAATAAAAAGAGAAGCGAGAAAAAATGTGGAGCTTAAGCTTCGCGGAGATATTTTTTTAGTCGCAACGTTAAACAACTGCGCGCAAAGCAGATATAAATTTAACTGGAAAATTGGATTATCATAAATCTGCGAGGCTATTAACCTTGCTGCTTGTCCGGATGCCATTAGCGCCCCTCTTCGATGCACAATCAGAGATTTTCATTCGGCACAATATCGCTCAGATGAGCGATAGCTCGAGATCGCGCGACACCTCGATCGAGTGACAAACCGAGCGCAAATGAAATCCGTTTTTGCCGTCTTCCTCTCCATTTACCGGACATTTACGTGCCGACGATACGTTTCGCTTGGGTCTTCAGCGTCCAAGAGATTTTGCGGTAAACGCGAGGAAAGGGCTTTGCCGTAATACGCTTTGCGCTTCGTACAAGCGCACGCCGATGCACGTGTGACGCCCGAGTAAATTCAAATATTGATTAACAAAACTACCGCGATCCGAAATATTTCGATATCACGTCTGATATAATCTGCGCATGCAAACAGGCAAACACAGCCGGCTGTGTGAGGCAATTCACGAGCGCGGGACGCTCTAGCGCACGTAAGCCCGGAATTAAAATTTCACAGTGGGAATTTACGAGAGTGCCGAATCTTTGCGCATTATAATCCATCATTAATTAAAGCCGACCGAGCGCGAGGCACGCGCGTTTCCGCTCGAATCGGTCCGCGGACCGGCGTTATCGCTGTCGTTATCGCGATAACGCAGCGCGATCGGCGATCGGATCGATCGCTCAATCGACGACGGCAGGAAGGATTTAATCGGCGCTGCGATTCAGTAACTCGTACGGCGCATTAATCCGCACGGATCCGATTACGCGCCTCTCGCCGCGCCTCGAAAGACTCGCGAGCCTTCCTTCCCCACCTTTGCTAATTATCGAAAGAGGATTAAGATGAACGTCGCGCCATTCGAAACGCGCGCCCATCGATAATTCGGAAGGGCGGAGGGGTTGTCATCGGGATTCAATCTGTCACCCTCTTTCGGTGGCGTGGACTTCCCTGCGCGCGTCCTCGCTTAATCCTCGCTTTCTCTCTGTCCTGCTACGCCGCGGATGATACCGGCGGGGTCATACGTACACATCACGTTCAGGTAAAAGGGCGAGCTCTCGCCGTCGCCCTCGGTGTTGTGCCCCACGCACGTGTAATTGCCGGCGCTCCTGCGATCGACCTTCTGCAGCACCAGGCTCTGGTTGCTGATTATGATGCCCTGCGTGGTGTTGTGATGCAGCGCCTTACCCTGGAAGAGACACGCCGATTGGCGCCGTGGCTCTAGATTGAACCGGCAGCCTCGCACCACACCGCGAGGGTTATTCTTCTCGCGAGCGAGCATGCACCGGAGTATCTCAACCGCGAGGCGGCGAGACGAAGGGAGACGAAGCTGGCGGGCAAGTTATTACAAAAGTTTGATGCACCGAAGTTGGCGCTCGGTCCCGCGTGTGCGCGGCCCTATAATCGAGCTCGTTAGCCGGCTGAAGGGACCAACGCTGCCGCAACTCCGGAGTCGGCATGGCGAGGCTGTTCGCGTGATACGCGCGAGTCCGCGCGCGGGTCGAGGGTCGCGCGCTCGCGAGATTGGTCGATGACGCGAGAACGCGCGGATCGCGCGGGTTTCCTCTTCGGCGACTCCGCGCTTCGCGATATAACGATGAATCGAACCGCGGATATCATGCCGGATGCTGTAATTGGCTGGCACGGGATGACCCGGGCGGGTCGAGCACGAAATTTCACGGTGCCGGCGGGCTGCTGTTTATTCTGCGAGAATTTTTTAGATTAACTTATATTTGCGCTCTGTCCGCTGCAACGTCCGCTTTCTGGAAACAGCCCGCCCTCGCGTCCGTTCGTTCGGGTAATTACATTTTTGTAATAATCCCGAGCTATCCCGAGTATCCCTGTATCGGATTTTTGCCGAAACGATCGAAGGAGCGTATCGGACGTTACGCGCGCGCTCCCTCTCTACGGAAAGCAGCCCCGCTCCCCCAAGTTACATCGCGCTGTTATTGTTCCATTGGAACTGGACTCTCGCTCACCTGATGCCGCCATTCCACCTTGTAAACCGACGGCTCCGCCTGAATGAGACAGTCGAAGTAGACGTCGGTGCCCTCGCGGATCGCGTTCGGATTCAGGGAGGTGCCGAGTCGTATCTGCGTCTCCGGCGTGTCTGCGAATCACCATCATCCCGGTAAATCGTCAAAATTGACCAGGAGGGAGGAGTGGAAGAAGTGGCGGCGTTCGGGATAAGATGAGGGAGGAACGGGGGCGCATCGCGACGGACGCGAGCCGGTCGCGCTTACACTGTATCTGCAACAGCCAGCTGTCCTCTATCGGCGCGGTTCCCATGATTCGATTCTCGGCTTGACACGACAAGTGCCTGTCGGCGTCCGCCTTCGTCGCCATGAAAGATAAAACGCTGCTGGTCGTGTTCCCATCGGCGGAGATCTGTAACAACATTATGATAGCGTTCATCGTCTCGTGGCCTCGTCGTCGCTCACGTCGCCGTCCCACGCTATTTATTCGCTTTTTCCTCGTCGCCCCTGTCGTCCCCCACCTACTTTCCACCCCGACATTTCGCCCGCCCCATGCATTAAAAGCAAATCTATCAGTCGATCCGCGCGGAGGGTCGTCGATGTTAACTATCGGCGAAACTCCCGATCAATCTCTCGTTAACGTTCTCGACGAGCCGGGCCTATCCTCCAACAATGAAGAAGAGGCTTTTATCCTTTATGTCGGTTCCCTCGGACCGTCATTACGACTCTCTCTCTCTCTCTCTCTCTCTCTCTCTCTTTCTCTCTCCTTCGCTGAATTATTCAGTGTACGTACGTCTGATTAATTCCTCGTGCGCGTAAAACGCTAAATAACGCGCGAGCGAAGGCGTCCGCACGCCCGTTTCTCTCTCTCTCTCTCTCTCTCTCTCTCTCTCTCTCTTTCTCTTCATTCTTACGACTCCGGCTGGCTTCAGCCGGTGGATTCGGCATCAGCTGTTCTCGTCCAATGTAAAGCGCATCTATCATTACTGAGAAGAAAGTTTGGCCCGCGAGACTTCTGGCAACGCACACGTACCAGTTGGTAATGTACTTTTTAGCGGACTACCCCAAGCTTTGCCTTTACTTTATCCCCGGGGAATCACTTTCTTCTCGCGGAACACGCCGCAAATAAATTCCGATATTTCCTCGATAAGATCCCGGAGCCTGGACTCGATCGATTCGACCCCCCTGGAATATCGCCGTCCTTCCAGATTGACGTTACATTCGACTATCCTCGAATTAACAGGATTAGAAAGAGGGATGACTCCCGTCGTTGTAGCAACGACAGGATCGACTCGATAAGCCCGGGCGATAAGTCCCCGTTTCAAGCGATTCCCGAACATCCCTCAGGCCGCCCCTCTCGAGACTCACCGAGGGCACCTCCGAGAGGTCAGACGTGGAAACGTCTCGGCGCAAAGTCGCGGGGGACTTCCGATTCGATTCACACCGTCGACTCGTGCACTCGGCCGAATTTGCAGGCTCGCCAGGTAGTTGATCTTCGCTCTTAAAGCGGCCGCACGAAGCAAGCTGCTCGCTCGGAACGGCGGTGCGTAAAGGATCGTTATCGCGACGCCGACAACGCGATAACGGCACTTCCGCCGGGTCGTTGCGCGGCGGAAATAATTCAAGTCGAAGCGATCCGCGCGAATCTGCGCCCACAATTAAGGCGAATCGATGCCTTAATGGACGCTCGTTATATCGAGTGGCCGGCTGACCACGCGCTCCCCCCCCCCCCCCCCCCCCCCCCCCCTCTCTCTCTCTCTCTCTCTCTCTCTCTCTCTCCCTCTCTCTGGCTTCGTTCCCGCGTTGATGCGGTCGCCGAAATTTGTCACCGCTCATGCAAGTGGAGAATCCGCAAGCGCGCCGAGTAAAAACCCGACAAAGCCGCCCTTCCGGTAAATCAGTTATTTGCCAGTTAGCGTTCGGTAAATAGCGGTGCCGTCGATTGATAGCGGTGCCGGAGACGAGTAAATAACACGTGCCAGCCGACGAAAGGAGACATTTTTCCCCGGTGTCGATTTTTATCGCAGGGCAAACAGGACAAAGCGCGGGGGCGCGGTTTATTTTTATAACGATCGATCGGAGTCACAGTCTCGGAACGCTCGCTCGTAGGAAACAAAGAAGGGGAAGAGAAACGGAGGGAGGGAAGAAGAAAGACTGCCGAATTCTCCTTTTTCTTGTTGCCAGAACAAACATCGTTCTATTCTTCCGAGATATTTAAGGGCACAGGAAGGTTGCCCGGATTGTCCACCGTATCGGAAATACAACTTTACGACTTCAACGTCGTCCGAACGACGACCGGTGCGCACGCAAAAGTGCATGCCGCGCCTCGATATGCCGCGGTCGTAATGAAATTTTTGGGCAAAACGAAGAGCAATGCTTTGCTAATTGTTGGCTCGCGTGCGCGATCCTTCCCTCCCCAAGGATAATCTCTCCGACGACTCATTCATGTATCCCTTTTGCACCTAATGCGAGTCCGCCGGATGGCGGAATATCTAATTTCCCGCCATCGCCGTACGAATGTATTCTGCAATTTACGAAAAATCGGATCCGCGGATTACGAATTACTCGTAATAATCCTGTTTCACGTTCTGTGAATTAAACATCCGGATTTCTGCGCAAAAGCGCTGAATTCTCGAATCTAATGGATTGCTCGCAGATTATGCTCCACTCCCCGCTCATCCGCCCCACCACCGGGCCGGAATGGCTGTTGCGTCTGCGCGCGCGCACGCGGTTACTAGAAAAATGCACTCTTGTCATTATTCATCGCCGCCGAACGAAATAAATTAAAGCACCCCCCTCCCCCCCTCCCCCACCGCATGAAATTTCAAAGCACTCCCCGGCGATTTTTTAACTTTTTAACTATGCTACTCGCGCAAGAGAAAGAGAGAGAGAGAGAGAGAGAGAGAGAGAGAGAGAGAGGGAGAGGGGGGGGGGAGCGAACGCTCGTGCATGCTGAAGGCTTCAATTTCGCGCGTTCGTCCCGTCGCGCGATCAAAGAATAATTGCCGCGCGCGGTGCACCGCGGCGCAAATAATAAATTTCGCGTCTTGTCAAGGCGAGGGCACACACAGGAATAAATCAACTGCGGGGGATGAAGGTGGGTGGGGGAGGGAGAGGGAGAGGCGGGATGCGGCTCGCATCGCGGCTCTAATTTCGTTCCGATGGCGGTGCCGAGCCTCCGCGCGCTGCAGCCTCGCGCGGAGATAATTACGAAATGAGACGCGCTATCCATTAAAAATATATTTCCGCGCGTTGCGCAGTGGGAAGGGCAAGTGGAGAGGGAGACGGGCGGCGGATGGGAGGACGGGCGGGCGGGCGGGCGGGCGCGTAACGGCGGCGGGTCGAATTGATTAACGTAATTGCTGCAATTTCGAGCGGAGAAAGATAATCCGGCGGGGTCGGGCGGGCGGGCGGGCGGGCGGGCGGGCAGTACGTTTACGAGGTATTTACGTATACTACTTACTAGCTACTTTCCGCGGGCGGCTGCGTAATATCGCGCGAAAGCCAGAAAGATGAACGCCCGGAACTCGCTTGAGGAACCGCGCGATAACGAGGGAGGAGGGAAGGAACGGGGCGAAACCTTAGCGTTTTCCCGGTGCCGGATTATGCTTATGTCCTCATTGTGTTCCCTCTGTACCCTCACGCCCTCCCCTCACCCTACCTTCTACCAGCTATGCTCCCTACGCGGACGTCGCGTCGCTGTTTAAGTTTAAGCTACGCAAGCAACGAGACAATCGCCGATGTCAAGCATCGACTTTGAAACAATATTTTCCCTGGCCTGCACGCGGGCCCTCCGCCCTTCATCCGCACCTTGTCGCCGTCGTTGGCCCTTAATCTTCCGTTACCCTCGGCAAATATTTGCGTCGTCGTCTTAAGCGCTACGGATACGATGTCCGCTTCGCCACTAACGGGATATTCGATATTCGCGCCGTTCTCGCCGGGACACCGCCGGCCGCGCCGCGGGGGGATAATCGAAATGGAATAAACAGCGGTCGATTTTGCCCAGCGACGGGTCAGTTTATTCCCGAGCAAATCCCTCCTCCCGCTAATCCGCGCGTCCCCGCGTTGACGTTTGTTTGCCCGTCATTTGAGAACGCTCCTCTTCGTGCGCGCGCAAAGGAAACCGCCGCGCGGCAGCGCGTCCGATTCACGACAAATCGGAATTTACTTCGCCGCGCGCTCGGGATAAAGCTGAATTGTATTAAGGAATAGCGCGGAGGGAGAGAGAGAGAGAGAGAGAGAGAGAGAGTATGCACGCGCGAGAGGATTGCGTCCTCATAGATCAAGCATTATCCGTAATCGTCCCGGTGAGATATTCTTTATTCGAATCGCGCCGTAATTAGATTTATCGGTATTCGCGACGTGCTTCTACATTAACGCTGTTGATTAATCTCGTAACGACAAAATGTTACGTGTTCCCCCTCCACCCCCCCCTCTCTCTCTCTCTCTCTCTTCGTCTCTTTCTCTGTCTCTCCCTATCGGAAAGTACCGTGGCACGATTCTCGACGGTGTAACAACGTTAAAGTGCAATCTCGAGTTTTTTCATTTTATTTTCAATTCCATGGTGGATCGATGCACGGAGTTCATACAAAGAGAGATTTGTTCCGCGAGCAAAACTGTTCCGATCGTTTGATAAATAATTGCTTGGCAAAGTAGCAAACATTTCGCCGTGTTTTATATATGCTCATTCTCTCTCTCTTCTCTCTCTCTCTCTCTCTCTCTCTCTCTCTCTCTCTCTGGGGATAACCGATTTCTCTGATAAAAATTGTTTTCCGTGTCGTTTTCCTAATTAACGTTATTATCCCCGACTTTGTGCCCGCGTTCCGGGAACGTAAATATTTCATTTCGTCGAAAAAGAAAAAAGAGAGGGAAAAGAAAGAGAGAGGGGGAGAGAGAGAGAGAGAGAGAGAGAGAGAGAGGGGGATAGGTGTAAATGTCAAACCGACAAAGGACGGCGGAAAGGAAGAGACGGATGCTCGTTTATTTATTAACGCGCCGATAATGTTTGCCGTTGTCCGTTTGTTAATCGCGTCGTGTCGCTGTCGCGCATTCGACCACTTAACGTTACGCAACGAACACGCACGCATTGACATTACGACCCCGGGATTCAGTCGCGTTTCCCCATCAATTAGACGTAAATCCCGGTGCCCGATCGGCAGGCCGGTGCCTGCGTCTTTTTCTCCGCCGCTTAATCCGCGGAAATTGGACGTGGAAATTGCATCGCCGGCGACGCGATGAAATTAGGAGACACGCGTCGACCATCGAGGCGAGGCGTCAAATTGATGGTCCCGCGCTAATGCGGAGATTAATCCGGTATTTCGAATTATGCCGGCGCACGCGGCACCGCAAGCGCGCATTAATTTAAATCAGGAGATTATTTCATCGCGGATCGCGCCACGCGCCTGCACTCTCTCTCTCTCTCTCTCTCTCTCTCTCTCTCTCTCTCTCTCTCTCTCGCTTTCTCGATATGCTCGCGCGCGGGGAATTAAACGCGGATGGACAACTTCCTCGGCATCTTCGACGCTGCATTCCCGGCGATTACGGCGCGCGCGCGCGCGCGCGAGGAAAGCTCGCCAAGTTCGGCACGCAGACATCCTCCCCGCGCGGTGATAGATGCGCTTTTAATGCGTTAGATAGGCGACGACGAAATAATTCGAGAGAGTTAGCCTCGGCGTTCCTTGCGCGCGCGATCACCAAGTAATCCGCGAGTCGACTCCGCGATCGAATCGCTCGAATCGACCGGCAGCCGGTCCGCACCGCAAGAGAAATAAATCGCGCCATACTCGCGCGAGATATTAACCGGTCCACTCGCAGCGCGCGTATTAACGCAGCAGCCGTTCATTCTCGAGCCAAGCGCGCCCTCGACGAGGCACGTGCAAGGGTGGTAGCCTCCCCTTTATCCCAAGGCAAGTCGGACTTTACGCCGCGGAATTAGCTGGAATATATGTTTGTACGAGAATCCCGCGAGACAGAGCTAGCACACTTACGGTCTCCTTGGAGTCCACCAAACGCTGACCGTCCCTCCACCACGTGACGCTTGCGGGTGGCCTGGAACCGGAAGTCGTGCAGACCAAGTCGTACTTCTTGCCCGCGGACAGCGGCTGGTTCGCGTCGACTATCTTCACTTCCAACGGGCTGACTGAAAATTATTTCATGCAGTCGGTCAGACGCCGATGCCTGCCGGCGATGAGCTACCAAACGCTAAAATGCTCCACGATTGATCGCGTTCGGACAAATCCTACGTGCCCGCACTGCGTACACAGCTTAGGCCTTTAACGGCGATCATTTTTACGGTGATTTCATTAATGCTCGCGTGACCGCAAACATTTGACCCAGAGAGATCCGATATCCGTGATCTCGGAACCGAGTTCAGAACTTTTGCGGTCAAGAATCTGCGAGCGAATGAGCGGCCGCTTTCAGAGAAGGACAATAACACGCGCTGGATATTGATATCTGTATGCTGAAGCGGGCAGCAATAATAGATGCCGCGAACAGGGCTATATGCCGAATTCCCGCAGCAGCTCGGGCTTGCAGCCGCGTGCCTGGCAACGACGAATTTTAAGCGCGGGATCATAAACTCTCTCTCTCTCTCTCTCTCTCTCTCTCTCTCTTTCTCTCTCTCTCTCTCTCCCTCTCCTCATTAATCGTAGCCGCGGCGGCGCTCTCCTCTCCCCTCCTACCCTCTCTCCCTCTCCCTCTCTCTCTCTCTCTCTCTCTCTCTCTAGTTTATCACCCGCCATGTATCTTGCCGCGCGATAGCTCGAGCACCATAACAAAGTGAATAACTTAATTTAAGGTGGGCACAATTAATCTCGCGTCCCATCTTGCGCGCTCTTTTTCAGGATGATTCAGGCGTTTCTCAAGGCGACCCAAGGCAATGAGCGTATGCCGGCCCTTCTCTCTCTCTCCCTCTCCCTCTCTCTCTCTCTCTCTCTCTCTCTCTCTCTCTCTCTCTCTCTCTGTCTCTCTCTCTCATTTAAAAGCGTAATCTCCTCGCGGATCGCCGCGTTTATTCAACTGCGAGACGCGGAGACTCGTAAGCGCCGCGAGCGGCGATCGCGTCTTATCGAATTTTTTTATCTTCGTTCTTTCCGAATCGGGCGGGCGTTCTTCGTTCGTCATCGTTCGTAGAATGAACACACGCCCTTAGCAGCCCGAGTAAATCTCGGCCGAGGCTGCCCCCCTCCCCC